>CM046450.1:68856487-69324591 GCA_025506515.1 Flaveria trinervia | reverse complement strand
TGACATTTTGCAAAATTGGGATGGGTATAAAAACTCCCATTCCCAACCATTCTTCATTCTTCATCTTCTTCACTTCTTCTTCATTCTTCTTCTTCACCTTATATCTTCTTCTTTGCACCAAAACCGCCCCGTTTCGTCTCGTTTTCGTCATCTAGACTTCATCTACAACCTAGTCTACTCCATCCTTGTAGGTAGACGACTTTGGTTGTCCCTTTCTTGCTCGTTTTACTGCTGTCCATTTCTAGGGTTTCGGGTGTTCGGGTCCAACCCGAACACGTGTGGTCGCGTGGGTGCGTGTGATGTCTTTATGCGTGTTCTTCTTGTTTGTGTGTGTTTGTAGTGTGTTTCTGGAAGTTCTTGTTGTGTAAAACCCATGCACGGAGCAGCCAAAGGCTGCTATGCACTTCTGTAGTCACAATTTTTCTGTTTGGGCGACTGGGTCAATCATGCGACTGAGCCGTGCGACTGGGTGAGTCATGCGACTATGTGTGTGTGTGTGTGATTGAGTCACGTGGATGAGTGATGCGTGCGATTGAGTCATGCGGATGAGTGAGGCGTGTGATTGAGTCAATGCGGATGAGTGATGCGTGGGATTGAGTCAATGCGGATGAGTGATGCGTGCGATTGAGTCAATGCGAATGAATGTGTGCGATTGTGCGTGTATCACACGACTGAGTGTGAGTCACACGAATGGAGGTTCAGTCGTACGAATGAACCAGATTCGTATGAATGAAGGTTGATTCGTGCGTATGGAGGTTGAGTCGTGCGATTGGGTGCTATGTGGTACGACTGAAAGCCAGTCGCGCGAATGAAGGTTCAATCGTACGAATGAAGCTGATTCATACGATTGAGGGTTGATTCGTACGAATGGAGTGTTGTGTCGAGCGTCGGGTCCTGTCGTGTGATTGATGATGCTGTGTGTGTGAATTTCCTTCTTGAATGTCGTGTGACGATAAGGTAACATCAACACAAATGTCATTGCTCGACCACAAAGATTAAAGTCAATGCTATCAAGTCCACAAATACTATTCCAAATCAAATCAACCTAACATTTTACAATTATCAACAACCCATTTATGATTACTAATATTTAACAAATACTTCTCTTATAATAATGGATCTTTTACACAACATCACCGGCAGTGGCGACGGTTTCTAGTACTTGGATCTACATAAGATCTAATACGTGTGTCAGCTTGTGTGTGTGTGTGTTACGCGCGATTGAAGCGAAACAACCCGAACTAACTGAACATTACTATATGCTTTTTAACATATCATTAATGCTTAACAATAACCGTCAATAGGTGTTTGACGGTTCTTTGCATACAACACTTGAGAAACATTGATCATCCATACTTACTACTTAACTAGTAAGTTTCGTGGCCCCTTTTATGCTTATACAACTTTTAAATCATTTACAAACATGGGGGAAAAGTATGCTCACCCGTTTTCTGTGCTGTACAATTACATACAATTTACATACTTGGAATCAATGTGATACTGTTTTATGAGTACTTATCTGATACATGCTTGGGTCTGCTGTGTGGTTCTTTCTCTACAACCATTTAATTCCTGTGTAGGAACCAACAGATAGGTATTGGTAGTACTACTAGGTTGACACCCCCACCCTCGTTTGTTGGTATACTAGTTAGTACCAACAGTTGCCAGGAACGGGCCTTGGGTGAATATATTCCGACAAGATTCTTTGTGTATGTCGTTAGGTTTGGTTGTAAAGCTCATGTCATCTGATTTTGCTTACTTATAACTGTATTCACGGTGTTTCGCCACAATTATTATACATCATCAATTACTTATTTACATTTAAACCTGTGAGCTCACCAACAATTTTGTTGACCATTTGAGCATATATTTTTAGGTGATCATGCTAATTGAAGATCTAGGTGTGCTGCATTAGTGGAGACCCTAGGATGCATTTTGATACTAAACATTGTCTTTTGGGAAACATTGTCGTAGTTTGATTTAAACAACATCATACTTTTGTAACTTGTTCCCAGGTTGTTGGAATTGCATACAATGTTATCATCTTTGTTTATGTAAATCATGTATTATGTAATGCTTATGGCTATGTTGTCGTAAATATCGACTAAATACAACACAAGTCCCCTTGTTGTTGGATGTCGTCATGACACGCTTGTCATCATTATTATATTGCATCTCTATCGCTCACCATGTGTTACGACGATCCCGTCTCGTTACATCCCCGTGTTTCCGCTCTTAGCGCGGGTGTGACACAAACACAAACAACATACATAATGTCTAGTCTAGATGCAGTAAGATACATCAAAGAACCAATCATTGATGTGTAAAGAGTTTGATCAATAGATTTTCCTTTTGGATCAGGTTCAATCTTGGTGTTAACATCTACTGGAGTTCGTATGGACTGATGGTCTTGCAACTTAAATTTCTTCAAGAGCTTGTCAACAAACTTCTCTTGATTGATGAAAATTCCATCGTCAGTTTGCGTGACTTGAAGTCGAAGAAAGAAAGTAATCTCTCCTATATAACTCATTTGGAACCGACATTTCATGATTTCTTCAAATTCATTGCACAATTTGGGACTGGTAGAACGAAATATGATATCATCAACGTACACTTGTACACATAAGAGATCATCATTATCCTTCTTTATGAATAAAGTTGGATCAATTTTCCCTCTTATGTATCCATGTTGGATTAAGTTTTGTGATAATGTCTCATACCAAATTCTAGGGGCTTGATGAAGTCCATATAAAGCTTTACTCAGCTTATACACTCGATGTTGAAATTCTACATCCTTAAAGCCCGGTGGTTGCTTCACAAACACATTGTCAGTGATAGGACCATATAAAAGGCACCCTTGACATCCATTTGATACACCTTAAATTTCATGAATGAAGCATATGCCAAGAAAACTCGAATGGATCAAGTCTTGCAACTGGTGCAAACACCACATCATAATCTATCCCTTCTTCCAGTGTGTATCCCTATGCAACAAGTCTCGCTTTGTTCCATATTACTACACCATGATCATCAATCTTATTTCTAAACAACCATTTTGTGCTTATGCCATTTTCACCTTCAGGTAAATCCACTAAATTCCACACTTCTTGTTTGCGGAATTGAAGCAATTCTTCTTGCATGGCTTCTATCCAACCATTGTCCTTTAATGCTTCGGTAAAATTTTTACTCCTTGTTGTTCTCTCATTCAGTGGACCAATAATCTGAGAAATTGGATGATTCTTATGAATACGAGATGTTGGAATCTCATCACAGTGAACATTGACATCCAGATTTGTTTGGTTTAAGTTGGAGAGCTAATGTAACAAATTAGAAGAATGTGGATTGACGTTTGGAACTTGAGTCAGTGAGTTAATAAAGTAATCAAAGTTACCAGTATCAACTGCATCACCAGAGATGGATGATGTTCCAGACTCAGGTTGCACAAACTCATTACCATCGTTAGGAATTCGTTGTGATTCTTCCTGATCAAATAAGACTGAATGATCTGAAGCTGTATTATCATGATTATTTTTATTGAATCGAATTGTTGAGTCCTTGACAAGTGATAAAAATGGGTAGTCTGAGCTAGAATCATCCTGGTCATCAGAATCTGAATCCTCACTTAAAGATCCAAGATCTCCTCTAGATTTCTTCTGACCTGTAGAAACAAGACAATCTGATTGATTAAACAAGTTAGATTGAAAAGAATTTGAAAATGAATTTAAATCAAATACCCATGCAGGACCATTTGAAACTGATGGAAAAGAGTTTTCTAGAAATTTAACGTTGAATGTTTGAAGAATTATATTCATCCTAGAGTTATATACTCGATAGGCTTTTGAAATAGATGAGTATCTAATGAAAAATCCATTATCAGATTTTGCTTCAAATTTTCCTAACTGATCATTTGAATTAAGAATCATAACAGGACAACAAAATGATTTTAGAAAGTTTATGTTCGGTTTTCATCCAAACATTAACTCATAAGGAGTTTTCATTTTATCTTTCACAATTAAAATTCTGTTCTGAATAAAACACACAGTTTACATAGCTTCATCCCAAAAAGTGATAGGAATTTTTGCATCAGCTAACATAGAATGAGCAGCTTCGACCAGTGTTCTATTCTTCCTTTTAGTAACTCCATTTTGTTGAGTTCTGGGAGCACTGAACTGATGAGCTATCCCTTTCTGAGCACAAAACATTTCAATGTTAGCATTTTTGAATTCTGTTCCATTATCACTTCTTATTATTTTCACTTTATTTTCTAATTGATTTTCAACTTTAATGAAAAATTCTTTGAGTATATCAACCGTTTAAGATTTAGCATACAAAAAACCCATGAAAATCTTGTATAGTCATCAATGATAACTAAACAATATGATTTTCGTCCAATACTCTTGACATTTGTTGGTCCAAAAGGTCCATATGTAACAATTGAAGAGGTTTGGAAGTTCATTTTATGAGCTTGGCCTTATAAGACGCTCTGTGTTGCTTTCCTTTCAAACATGATGAGCAGCGTTCAGTCGTTGCAAAATTCTTAGATGGAAGTCCAATGACATGATTTCCTGATACAAGCTTGTTCATATTCTTGAAATTTGAATGTCTATGCCAAAGCTGGCTTTCATTATTTGATGCTTTAGCAATTAGGAATGTTGTTTCAGTTGAAGGATCAACTTGAGACATATCCAGCTTGTATACATCTCTATCCCTTTTAGCTATAACGATTACCTAATCTTTGCTTATCTGAAAACCTGGCTTCAAAACATAACAAAATGAATCATCAAATCGAACAGAGTATGATTTATCACATATTTGGGATACACTTAAAAGATTAAAGTTCAACTGTGAACAAAAGTTGACTTTGTCAAAGCTTATTATTCCATTTGATATTGTTCCTTCTCCTATTATTTTTCCACCTACATCACCACCAAAGGCGACGTGTGTTCCATCCTTTAACTTAAAATCTTGTAACAAGGCATGATTGCCTGTCATATGCCGGCTACACCCACTATCCACATACCATGTATTAAGTGGTCTTCTTGGGCGTACCTGCACAACAAGAAAATTAAGTTGAGATATCCACCCAAGCCGAGATGGTTTTGGCTTTTCCAAATTTATCAATAATGGTAAATTGTTTGTAATGAAGATTTTTCAAATCAGGTTTATTCTTGTTGAATTTACCAATCTTGTTTTGAAAATTGTTTGTGTTATTTTTGAAAACATTCATACCATTCGATTGATTAACTTTTGACTAATATTGACGACTAACCTTTTTATTAGTCATTCTTACTGATCTTGGTATGAATTGTTCTTGCATATTTTGTTTAGATCTCACATAATTATTCTTTTGAAAAGATCTCAAACCTAAAGAAGGTTGATTAGTTAATTTTTGAAATCCATCAAATTAGTTTCTCATATATTGAGGATTAACATAACCTTTGCTCATGTTTGAATTTGCAAATCCTCTAGTATGTGATCTCTTTCCAAAATAACAATTTTCAGTATTGTGAGTCTTCTCATCACAATAATTACAGTATTTGTTAAAATAACAACCTGTTGTGGAATGATTTATCATGTCACATATATGACAGTACTTGTTGAAATAGCAATCAGCAGTATTGTGATTTTTCAAATCACATATTTCACAGTACTTTTGTGGAGTCGTATAAAACTTTTTGTTAAGTTTTGATATTGACACTATATTTGATTCATTTTTATATTTTGGTGGCAAATATAACAAACTATTGTTTTTCAGTTTTCATATTTTGATTTTGTGCCAAATTATTTTGCATTTGTTTAACATGAACTTCCTTCTTGAATTATTAGGAACAAATCTTTTTGCTACAGCAGAAGTCTTAGAATCTGAATTTGATTTTAGATTAGAGAGAGAATTGTTCATAGTATTCACCTTGTTGGTTTGAAGAGAATTCATATTTAACAAACCGGCCGACACAAATTTTATTGGTTTAAGTCTTGTTGCCTAATTTGTTGCTTTGATCAACTTTTCTGAACTTTTGTTTTGTTTAGATTTTGTTTTTGATGATTTCGTTTTTCTTCTTTGATTCTTTGACTTAGAAGAACTTGGTTTACTTCCAGATTGAATATCGTCAGAAGAAGATTCCTTTTCAGATTGAACTTGTTTTAGGTTAATAGTGTTTGAATGTTCTGATGTTCCTACCTGTTGTTTATCTTTATCTTTGCTTTGAACTTTCACTTTTTCTAATACAGAATGAATTTGATCAGAAGTGTTTTGTTTTGTTTGTTTTGGTTCATAAGATTTTATCTTGATCAGGTGACCATTTTTAATCTTTTCTTGATCTTTTTCAAAAAAACTTTTATATTTTCCTTTTCTTCTTCTAAATTCTTGTTTTTGACCTGAAAATCTTTAAGTTTAGCTTTATTTTCAGGAGAATGGTCATGTGTATTAAAGTTCTCTGGTAAAGTGGTTGTGATAGATTCAGGCATAGGTTCATGAGTGATACCTAACCTTGCTTTTTGTTTATCTTTTCTCTCAATTACCAGTTTTTGTACAATCATTTTTGAACTTTTTTCTTTAGCAAGATCAATTTGAGTAGCAGCATGTGCTATCTTCTCCTGTTCAATATTTTTGGTCATTTCTTCCAATTGTTTAGAGACAATTTCTAATTCTTTTAGTGTTTTGTTCCAAGAAGTTTGAAGAGAAATAATCTTTTGATCTGCTGTTTTATGATCAGATTTTAGTTTGTTATGCATTGATTCTTCTTGTTTTAATTTCTCACATATTTTATAGGAGTAGTTTCTATAGTATTCAACATGTTCATAGCATGATTTTGTGCAAAGTTTTTCTCTCACTTCAGATGGGATTTGAGGGAATTTTGGAGATAAGGTTTCAGATTTTAAAGATGTAGTGTCAACCTTAGATTGATCAGACTGTGCCATTAGAGCTACTTCAATTGTATCGTCCTTAGGATCAGATTTGTCACTCCAATCATAGTCATCTTCTTCATTCTCACCTTCCACCTTTGGATCATTATTTTCTGACCAATCTTCTCCCTGGATTACTATAATAAGAGTTAAGCTTGATGTTAAATCATTAGTAAACTGTTCAGCATATGCACTCCAATCATAACCATCTTTAATGCTGACTACTAAAGCTTTCTTGGTTTCTTCAGATGGTTTTGTTTCATCTTTTAGCTCAGGCATAGGAAGACTTTGATAAGGCTTTTGAAAAGTCTTCTGAGCTGGTTGAAACCTTTGATTACTAGAACTTGATTGAGCATTTCCTCCATTATTCCTTGGAGCTTTACATACTCTTGAGAAATGTCCAAAACTGTTACAGTAAAAATACCTTGATTTTGACTTATCAAACCCAACAATCATGTTAGCACTTGGTTTGTACTTCCTGTTGACATATGAGTGTTTTTGTGTCCTGTAAGCAATCATCACCATCTGCTAGTTTAAGTCCATATCTTTAACATTTTCAGGATATTTCAAACAAATCCTGCAAAAAAAAATCTAATTGAGTTAAATGGCTACCTTGGTATGCTTGAAAACTAGCCATAAATGCAGTGAATGCAGTTGTAGACTCTTCATCCTCTAATAGGATGTTTATCACATCTTTAACTTTGCAAGATTTAGTAGAGTTAGATGAAGAAGTCTTTGCTTGAACATTAGATGTTTGAGACTGAGATTTAGGAGGAGATTGAGAATGGGACTGTGTTGTATAAGCAGAAGCACAAGTAAACGATGAATCAGTAAAAAATCCTGCTCCAACAATCAAATCTCCCTCTTCTTCTATAATTTTCTCACATTTTGCCATGAATGCATTTTCAATAGTGTTTGCAGGAGAAGCAACAAACTGATACTGAGACATTGATGCTGCTCTATCATTATTCCTTGAGCTTTCATCAATCTCTACGGACTCTATCCATAGGGAACTTCTCAGTATGCTTTAGTAAGGTTACTATTTGTTTCCATGATGAGGGTAATGCATTGAGTAGTCTAAGATTTAGATCTTCAAGATTAGGCTTAATACCTGCTATTGACATCTCAGTTGTAAGTTGAACAAATTTGTACATCATCTCATTTATGGTTTCTCCAGACAAATGTTGAAACAATTCTAATTGTCTTTTTAACTTTTGTTTCTTGAGATTTTGAATCTCCTTGCCTCCTTCACAAATGGTCTTTAAGGCTTTATACATGGTGTATCCAGTTTGATATCCATCAAACCTTGCATGAACTTCTAGAGGTAGTCCTTTACATATCAAGGAGTATGTTTTGATATAATTCTTTCCTCTTCTCAAATCATCTCCTTAAAGACCATCTTCAGGATAGGGTTATTCAGAATCCTTAGTATAAACAAACCCTCTGTCAGGCCCGTCAGTTATTATAGGAATGTATGGTCCTTTCTTTATAGATTTCCAAAGATCACTGTCAATGGAATTTAATTGATGTTTTAACCTGAGAGACCAATTTTTTAAATCAGTTCTATTTTTAAGTTTTGGAACTCTATTTTCAGAATCTTCTGATTTCACCATTCTTATATTTTTGTTGTTTTTCATAGATTTTGAATTAAGAAAAGAAACGATAAAGTTTTTGAAAAATTTTCTTAAAAAAATTCTAAGTATCAAGAGTGATGCGCCTGAACAATAATCAAACACCCAAACAGTTAATGCGCCTTCGTTGAGAGATGTCTAAGGGACTACCTTAGAAAAATTTTCCAAAACGCCCAAGTTGATGCATCTGGACAGTAGTAAAACACCTGAACAGTTGTAATGCACCTACACAGTTGTAAAGCACCTCAACAGTTTTCAAACGTCTAAACAGTTCTAATACGCCTCAACAGAGATGATACTTCTAGACTTCTACTTTTCAACAGTAGCGAAACGTCTGAACTGAAAATGTCCAAACAGTGTTAATGCGACTAGACAGTAGTCAAACGCCTAACACTTAGATAATTTTTAGCAAACTTCAACCCTAATGTGCCACATTCATCATGCTCATATGAATGTAACTAACTCAAATCTTCTGAATTTCTTCAAAAGTTGATGAATTCGATTGAAACTTTCCAATTAGACATGTTTTATATCGATAATCATTCTTCAAACATTAATTTCTTTCAATATCAGCAACAAATAAATCAATTTTGTGATTATCAGTTTGAAAAATAATGAGCTTTTCGAACACAAATTCAACAAATTATCTCAAATTTGAAGAATTTAACTGCTAATAGTGGTTTAAAACATGTTTCTGATGATGAAACACTCTGAAATCCACAAAATTTCAATTGAATTGTCTATCAATCATAGATTTAGTGAATTTTTTGACTTTGACAGTTCGACAGAACTCAAAGATCACTCTACCAACAGCTTTGATACTATTTGATAGGATCAAATGTATCAATCTGTGATGATATATGAACACAATTCAAAGAAATACAAACAAAGTAATCAATTCAAGCAAGATATCAACAAATTCACACTTTCATTAATATCAAGCAAAGAAAATTACAAATTAAGTAAGCAGTGTTCGTCTCTCTTACTAACTACAACAATCTAAGCTATTTATAGTGAAACACAAGGAACTAACAAAATTACAAAACTAGTCCCTATACTATTACAAATAGTAAAAAGAAACATAAAGACAACATGTTAATCTTTCTAGAGAAGTAACAAGTACATCTGCACTATGTGCTTCTTTCATCAGGACTTTGCTTAGCAAAACAAAGATGAAACTTCATGTAGGTGACAGAGATTCATAAAGTATCATTACCTGGCGTGCTTAGGTTACTACACACATGCACTCAGCTAAGCCAATAGATACCTATACTTTGATATGAGTGTTCCACCATTGAATAAGATTTTAATTCATCACTGCATATATCTTTTCTCCGAAGTTGAGCTTATTAACATATCTGGTAAGTCATAACAGTCTCTCAAATTTTGAAATTAAGCACATTGAATGATATAATGACTATAATTATATCATTACTCTAAATATTCTTTTCTTCATCAAAATTGACTTCTTTTTGTGATTTTCTAGTGTTTTTGAAATGTTTTTGATGTTTTAATTTGTTTTACTTTAGGTTAGTCATGGCAATTGATTGAACTATGAAGTCAAACCTACCAGGTTCAAATGGCTTAGTAAATAAACTAGCCAATTGATTTTTAGTGGGTACTTGAATCAATTTGATTAACTCCTTTTCAGCATAGTCTCTTAAAAAGGGATATCTGATTTCAATGTGTTTTGTTTTTGAGTGCTGCACTAGATTATTTGTAATGAAAACAGCTGCTGTGTCGTCGATATAAATTGGTGTGTGCAAGAAGTTAAAACCATAATCAAGCATCTGGTTTTGAATCCAGCGTACTTGAGAGCAACAAGCTTATGCTACAATATACTCAACTTCTACAGTTGAGATAGATACGTTTTTCTGCTTGTTGCACTGCCAGGAGATCTTGTCTAGGACCAAGAAATTGACAACCACCAGAAGTGGATTTCCTATTGAAGTTGCATCCTCCATAATCACGATCAGTGAAGGCATACAGATTGAAGTCTCCTTCATTTGGATACCATAATCCAAGAGCTTTGCCCTTAAGATATCTGAATATCCTCTTGACAACATTTACATGGGATTCCTTAGGATCATCTTGATATGTGGCACACACACAAACAAGAAACTTAATGTCAGACCCACTGGCTGTTAGATACATAAGTGAAATGATCATAGATCAATAGTGAGTCTGATCCACTCATTTGCCTTCTTGATCAGGTCCAATCTTCATTTTAGTATCCACAGGTGTTCTAATAGACTGACAATCATCAAATGGAACTTCTTCAACATAGTTTCCACATATTTTGATTGATTGATGAAGATTCCATCTGCTGTTTGTGGGACTTGCACCCCTAGAAAGAAAGTGAGTGCCCCTATTGCACTCATTTAGAATTTTGAATGCATAAGGTCTTTAAACTCTTTACATAGTTACTTGTTTGTTTAGCCAAAGATGATATCATCCACATAAATCTGGACTACCAGCATGTGTTTTCCTTTTCTCTTTTTGAAGAGAGTGTGATCAGTCATTCCTCTTTCATATCCATTTTCAAGAAGAAAAGATGATAGAGTCTCATACCATTTTCTTGGTGCTTGATGAAGACCGTATAGGGCTTTGTCGAGCTTGTACACCATGTGAGGGAAATCTAGATCTTCAATGCCAGGTGGTTGACTCACAAAGACTTCTTGAGCAACCGTTTCATATAAGAATGCACACTTCACATCCATTTGATAAATAGTAAACTTCATGGATGCAGAATATGCTAGAAAGATTATTATTGCTTCTAATCTAGCAACAGGTGCAAACACTTCATCATAATCAATTCCTTCCTCTTGAGTCTAGCCCTGTGCCACTAGTCTTGCTTTGTTTCTGATGATGATCCCTCTATCATCAGTTTTGTTTCTGAACAGCCATTTGGTGCCCATAGGGTATTGTCCTTCAGGAAGGTCTACTAGTTGCCATACTTCTTGTTTCTTGAATTGTAGCAAGTCTTCCTGCATTGCTTCAATCCAACTATTGTCTTGAAGACCCTTTTTTGATATTCTTATGTACTATTTGACAAAGAAAGCATGAGAACAAATAGATGTTTGCAATACCAGACTTGCTTCTTGTCACCCTTTCATTAAGTTCACCAATAATGCTTTCCACTGGACGATTCTTGTGTATTCTAGTGGTTGGAATAGAGTCACTAGAAATGGTTACATCAAGATCGGAGACATTCAGATCATTATAGTCAGAGGCACCTTCATCTTGTACTATTAGTGAATTATGAGGATAATCAGACTCCGTTTCATTGACTGCTTCAGCTTGAGTAGCACTTTGGTTGCTTTCATTTTTTGATGTTCTTTCTGCTTCAGCTAGAGAGTACCTTGTTTTTGATTTATTATCTTTGTTGACACATCTTCTAAATGTGATGGTAATAGGCTTGGACCTCCTACAGTTGAAACACTTTGATTTTGTGATGATTGTTTGATGGGATCAACTTGGAGAGGAACATCTTCATTCATGTATTCAGTAGACGTAGGAGGAATCAATGGAAAGTCATCTCTTCTTTCTACACCTGAAGAAGCTTCACCTGAATGTAGATTTACTGCATGAGATAAGTAAAATTGATCAAATGATTTTATGAATGAGTCAATATCAAACAACCAGATGGGAACATATGTAGATTTGGGAAACGAGTGTTCCTTGAATTGAACATTTGTCGATTCATCAATAATGTTTAATCTATGATTAAACACTCTGTAAGCCTTTGAAACAGAAGAATAACCTACAAATAATCCTTCATTAGACTTTGATGAAAACTTTCCCAAATAGTCTTGGGTGTTTAGTATTAAGACAAGACTACCAAATGATTTAAGAAATCCAATAAATGGTTTTTTGTTAAACAACAGTTCATATGGAGTCATGCTACTTTCTTTTATAATTAGTTCTATTTTGCACAATGCACAATGTGTTAACTGCCTTCGCCCAAAAGGTAATAAGTAGTTTAGCATCAGCTTGCATTGTTCTTGCTGCTTCAATAAGTGTTCTATTTCTCCTTTCAGCTACCCTACTTTGTTGAGGAGTTCTAGCTGCCCTGAATTGATGAGCAATGCCTTTGGTTGCAAAAAGTGAACTCATGTCTTCATATTTAAAGTCAGTTCCATTATCACTTCTAATTGTTTTGACCTTATGATCATGTTGATTTTCAATTTTTATGATAGAGTTTTGTATTATTTGGGATGCCTCATTTTTATGAAGTAAGAAGAAAACCCATGTAAATCGTGAAAAGTCATCAATGATCACCAAACAATACTGTTTCTTTCCACTACTTATTACATGAAACAAATCCATGTGAAGTAACTTTAATGGAGTATTATTTGTGTTCACCAGCTTGGATTTGTGAGAAGATTTATGTTGTTTTCCTTTGAGGCATGTTGAACAGTGATCAAGAATGTGAAATTCTTTTTGTGGAAGACCAATGATATGGTTTCCTTTGACTAATCTGTTCATATTTTTTAGAGTTTGTGTGGCCCAAATGATTGTGCCAAAGCTCGGACTCATCAAATGATGCTTTTGACAAAAGACATGTTTCTTCTATTGGTGTTGTGGAATTCTGGTTGAAGACATAGGTGTTATTCTTCCTCGGAGTCTTTAGGACAACCCATTCTTCAGAGAACTGAAATCTTGGTTTTAGAATGTAGCAATGAGTGTCAATAAAGTGAGTTGAATTTTTCTTGTCATAGATCTGAGACACACTTAGAAGATTGAAGTTCAGTTGTTCACAGTAGTTTATTCTATTAAAGCTCGGCATCTCATTTGTCATAGATCCTTCACCAGTAATTCTTCCACCTTCTGAATCTCCTCCAAATGCCATAGTAGTTCCTTGAATTTGCTTGAAGTCATGGAGGGAACGATCTCCAGTCATGTGTCGGGAACATCCACTGTCCAGGTACCATAGGCTATTAGACCTATATGGATGACCTTGCAAGCACAAAAGAACTAATTAGAATATGGAACCCAAGCCATGATGGTATTGGTTTTCCCATTCCTATCCATTATGGTGACCTCTTGATACTTTCCTCTAAATTGTGATTAATTTAGAGGTGACCTTGTAGATTGCTTGTGATATTTTGCTGGAGTCATCTCATCAACCAGAGGAGTAGTGAAATCTTTGATCTCTAGTCTTTTGAAGAAATTTAAGTTGTTTCTGATTATGAAAAATGATTTTAGGTTTTGTAAGGTCAAACTTTTGCTTAATAATGTGATGGTAGTTTCTTTGACTCTTCCATATTTCTTTTGTGTTACTCCTATCATTGTGTGATCTAGATGTCCTAGATTGATTTGTGAGCAAATGACTCCTGACATGGGATGTTCTAGATGTTGTTGCTGAGATGGTTTTATTCTGAGCAATTCTCACTCCCTTCTTATTGAAATAACAATCATATGTATTGTGATTGTTCATATCACAGAGTAAAAAATATTTGTCAAAATAGCAGTTTTTGGTGGAGTGGTTGTTCATGTCACATATAGAGCAATACTGATTGTAAAAGCACTCTTCTGTTTTGTGATTGAACATATCACATATGTCACAATACATTTGTTTGTTCTTCGAAGATGATTTTGATTTGTGGGACTCAGTTGATTTTCCCATTTGCAGCTGAGTCACTTTCTTTTGCTTAGGGGAGGAATCAAAATCAGCCCCTTTTGTAGCTTGCTTCACAACGCTACCTTTGTTAGACTTTCTAGGGTATTTTTGATTCTTCAACCCTTTCTTTACCTCTTTCTCAAATTGGTCAACGTGTGCCTTGTTGCATATGTCAAATCCAACTCCCTGTCTTAATTTTGAAGATTGAGGGTCTGATAGAGTTTTACATGTTAAAACCAGTAATGTCTTGGGTTTCCTATGCAGTCAAACCTTGTCTGATTTGCTTGATTTGTTTGGTGATATAATCTCATTATCAGAATTGCTTTCAGTAGTGGGTTCACTAATTTCACTAATTTCTTTTTACCTTTAAAATAGAAGGTATGAATATCACAAATCGAACAATTGCCTTAGTGCTTGTGGGTTTGATGACACTCACTGCCATGTCTGAACAGTCTTTGATTTTAATTAGGTGTCCTAATCTAATTTTATCCTCATTTGTTTCAAAGTAAACATTTGGTTGGTTTTGAGGATTTCTAATCTATTTTACTATTGTTTTCGGTTCAATAGTGTTAGGTTCCATTTTCTCATTGAGTGTAGCAGAGTCAGACATGACAGTGTAGTTGTCATTATATGGGGGAGGACAAGAGTTATACCCAAACCCAGACATGTCTTTAGGATACTTTTGAGAATCAAGCATCTGTTGCAGCTTGACTGAAAACACGTGAAACTTTTCTAGTTTCACTTCAGTAAGTGTATGTTCAACTTTAGATTTAGCTAACTATTTAGTTAGTTGCTCATTCTCAGCTGCAAGAGTGTACTTTTCACCATGTAATTTTTCAATGTGGGAGATAAGAGATTTTATTTTGATTTCAAAACCTTTTAGTTCTCTCTTGAGCATCTCTGACTTAACCTTTTCCTCTTTTATTTTATCTTCAATTTTATGGTTATGCTCTCTATAACCTTGCAGTTCAGTAATGCATCTTTCACTACACAGGTTAGATTTTACCTCAGACGGCATAGGAGATGGACCATCGTTGATGTGAGCCATGAGTACATTATTTTGAAATTGAGGCTTTACTTCCTCTACATACAGGCTCTAATCACATACTCCATCTTGCTTAATCACAAGAGCATTTGCAGATGACTGACTGCTTCGATGATCTTGGTTTGTCAATTGAGGTTGATTCTGATATGATTGATGTTGTTGTGGATGATAATACTACTGCTCATGATTATTAGAGTGAAAGCATGAGTTTGGCTGTGAGGATGACTGGCTTTGAAAATTCCTTTGAAAGATGTTTCTTTTGGCAGCATTGCATTCTCTTAAGAAGTGGCTAGTCATACCATAGTTGAAGCACTTCACTTTGGATTTTTCATATCCAAGCTTTGTATTTTCATTAAGGCTGAACTTTCTGCCTTTGCAGAAGAACTTCTTTGCTCTCCTAGCAATCAAGGCCATTTGCCACTGCAGATCCATTTCTTCTAAATCATCTGGATCCATTTCTTCTAAGTCTTACTGGATCAAATGTGCTGATGTGAGTCTTCCTCCAAATAGGCTTCAAAGCTTGCAACAAAGGCATTGTAAGTTGCCTTTTGTTCTTCAAATCTTGTGTTTTCAGGAGTGGTTGTAGGAGTTGTAGTGAATCCTAATGCTTGGGATGATGTTGATGAATGATTGATTGGTGGAGTTGCAATGAATCTAGTGGTATTCAGTTGATCTCTTGAAGAGATGAAATCATCCTCCTCATTAACGAAGTCCTTTTCCACATAATGAGATTCTGATGGAAACTTGTATGCCTCAATCACTTTGGGTCCTCCCAAGTTTCTGTTTTTTTCATCTAGCTCTAGTGCGTTTATCTTGGCTATCATTATATCTAGAGTTGTACTCTAAAGATCAAGAATGTTCTTTAACATGGTCATATTTTGTTTCTAGGTCTCTAGAAGACTGTGCATCATTTTCTTGTTTAACTCCTTGACTTTGTAAATGACTCCTATGATTTCCAAGTCATTTACCAATTGTACAAATCTGTGCAGTTGTTTAGATATGGACTCCCCTTTGGAGTGATGAAATCTTTCATACTGATTAACAACTTTATATGTGTTAATCTCTGCAACTTCACTGCTTCCCTCACATATGGTTCACATTGCATCCCTTACTGCATTAGCAGTACCATACTTCTCTTGTCTTTTAAGTACATCCATCTTGAGTGCTTGACTGAGGATGGAGTAAGCCTTGAGATCAATCTTGATTTTCTTGTAATCTTCATCATTAGGAGTTAGATCTTCAATTGGTATTCTTGCTGTCTTGTAGATGGCAGGTGATCTGCAGACATAGTGAAAGGGATATATGGCCCCTTGCATATTGAGATCCAAAGGTCAGGGTCTACACGTGTAATGTAATTTCTAAATTTGATTTTCCACTACTTAAACTCGGATTTATGTTTAAGCATGGGAGGTTTTGGGGTATGATCAAGTTCTGAAAAAGTATGAGTATCCATTTTAACAAGTAGTTTTAACTTGTTTAAGTATAGATTAGATGAGTTTTAGGTTCAATTAGTCCAGCTCGTCCAAATCTTCCAACACAGGTTTTAGTATCAGATATATTACTTTTCTAAGTCTTTTGTTGTTAAGTTCGCTATATCAACTGTTCACAGTTTCGAGAATGAAGACTGTTGTCGTGTTCTTGAAAGAAAGAGCTTGAACAGTAACTGTTGATGAGTATTATCTGCTTGTTTACTAAATAGAAGTGATAGAACACTCTATTATCAACTCGATCACCAGATCAATCAAGTTCTATTTGGATCTAGGGTAGATCTAAAAAAGAAATGAGAGCCAAAGCTCTGATACCAATTGACCGGTTGGTGAGAATGAGAATTTCACTTAGGATCGAATATGGTGATCAATTCAGATATTGAATGGTGTAAACAAACAATCAATAAACATTTAATGCAAGAATAAACTCATAAATGCTTTTTATATATTGATGAAGGTGATTGATTACAATAAATGCTAGTGTTTTAGCAAGAATAATAATAATACACCTATAGAATGTGTACTACAAAATATTTAGATTGTCTATCTTCTGTCACCTCAGGTATGAGGATTTCTATTCTATTTATAGGTAGAAAAGTTTCCTTTTTTCAAAATGACTAAACTACCCATAACCTATACATCAGAACTAGTCTAAGTCTTCATAAGCATTTCTTCTTGTTCATCCTCATTGGCAAATGCGGATGAGTTGGACTTGATCAGCATTTCTTCACTTGGTCTTCCACATTAGTATGTTGGTCATCCGCATTAGGTAATGCGGATGGACAAATTCTTCTATGCATTCTTGTCCGGTCATCTGCATTGGCAAATGCGGATGAATAAAATCTTGTCCCCATCTTTTCTTGTCTTCCACATGTGTTAATGTGGAAGAACAAATACTTCTCTGCATTTGTTCTTTGCCCTCCGCATTAACAAATGTGGTAAGCCAATACTTGTTCTTCTACTGCAGGGTCTTCATCCGCATTCACACTTGGACTTATGGGAATTCCAACAGAACAACCATCAACTCACCAATTGAATTAGCATGTATGATTCTTTTAGGGTCCAACACCTTACAAACTCCCCTAGGTTGATGCTACCAAAACATATGAAGATCATAGATGTTGACAATACTTATTTGATGATGACCATACCCTTCTTCATCACATGGTCAAGATCCCTCAAATGCTTATAGTATGTTCTCATCTTAAACAGATCATACATAGGTAGATTGAATATGTCCTACCATGTGTAGACATCTTCAACACATTGATCTATCATTACATGCCATCGTTCTGGATAAGTGGAGTAACTCCAGGACAAGATGGGTCTTCCTAATGCAAAAGGAGCTGCTTGAGTTAGAGTTGTTTGAGTTTCCTCTTGTTGCACCTCCTCAAGATGTTCTGACTCATCCTGAGGTCTTGAGGTGGATGCCTCTATCTTCTTCTTCTTCTTCTATAATTTGAGTTTAGAGTCCATCCTTTTCCTCTTCTTAGAACTCTTTAATTGAGAAGACTGTCCTGCAGCACGATGTTGTTTAGTCTTGTCTTTCTTAGTTGGGTCTACCTTCCTCACATGTTAAAATGGAGAGCAAGTTTGAGCCTATTGTGGATCAAAATATGAAGCTTGCTGAGATTTAGCTGGAGGTCCAGGTTGTGTTGTCTCAAAAGGTTCAACCTTAACTTCCACTTCTTGAGGGGCTTGACTTGGTGGGGAGTGTAAATCGATGTGCTCTCTTCTTCTAATCTTTTACATGATCACCCTTATGTACTCATCGATAGGGGATAGAGGCATAGGGCCAAGTCTCCTTCTCGAGATTCCATATTGCTTCAAGAAACTCATTATCCTCTGCCTATGTGTAGGCTTCTTTTGACTTTTCTTGATGATGAATCTTGCTTTGGCTGCTTATTCCCTCATCTTCCTCTTTGTAGCCGTTTGTTCTTTGAGTACTTGAAGTTCAAGTTGTTTGAGATACGAAAACTCAATGTACTCAAAGGACAAGGGAAGAAGTGCAGCTACCTGGTAGAGACCTGTTAGATCTAGGAACAATAGATCTAGATCATTTTGTATAGGCTTAGAACTTTAATCAATACTTGTAATGAATATTGGTAATTCATTATTTTGATATGTGCATTATTATATAGGATAACCCATATGTGTGGTGATTTATGTGTATAATTGTAGGTATAAACATTGTACTTGGCCAATTTCTAAAATTGAATAAATGTAAGGAACATGAACAAATGAACATTTTTGTTCTTCCGTATATATCTTTTTTAAAAGACATCCATCCGAAGGACATCTATGGATGAACATGAGTGCGGATAAGAGTACAAGACCAAAGATGTACTGATGAACTACCAGCTCTGAAGTTCAAGTGAAGACACCTGCAGAAGAACAAACTCATTCAAGTGAAGACTCCTACGTAAGAGCAAACTCCTACAGAAGACAACATAGCTACGGAGACTAACACTTGTTCTTAAATGATACAAGTGATTCAACTCAACAAGTCAATCCCAAGAGATTTGGTGTTTTCTTAACAGGAACATAAATGCCTATAAATACAAGTCCTAGGTTACACATCAATAAAGGGCAACTAGAGGCAACTAGGGTAACCAGACGGCAAACACAAAACATCACAATGATTCACACAATCAATCAAAAACAAACCCTAGCAACAGTCACATCAATATATCACAAACATCAACATGTTCAAAGCAATCATTGTTTATAACATTCATTATTTGTTCATCTGTAATCATTAATACGTTTTTTATGAAATACTTTTGAATCAAATCTTGTTTATTTATTTATTGTGTTGATATCATTCTATTCTTCATAATTAATATGTATTTAGTTTGATATTTATATATGAAACAAATAAATGATGGTTTATGATCATTCCGTAATCATTAACTTGATTCCAAAGTAACACTAATATTTTCTAATTGCGATCCTTGGATACACAGGTGGTATCAGTGCCAAGTGCTCTTTGATTTAGATCGATTGATATATTGGTGTTATAAGTGTTTAATTGTTTGCTTATATCATTAGATTTATCAATTCATCTGATTAGATCTATTGTTCTTAAGCAAAATCATTTTGGTGTGAATCAATTGTTAAAACAATAAGACAATGATTAATTAATTCAGTGAGTATTGTTTCATTGCTCAGTTAACTTAGATATGTATGCACATTAATTGAATTATAGATTTGTGTTATTGATTGGTATTCATCAATTGTTCAAATTAATTGAACAAATACATAAACAAAATCATTGATTTGATATTCAAATATCATTAAAAGGATTGACTAATATATATGACCTCAATCACTTAATTACTCATTAATTAAGTTTTGTCACTAATTAGTTCATTAGTCAAAAGAAACTTTGTTTTAGTTGAACTCTAATACTTTAACTAAAAATGAGTAACTTTGTTGGTGGATCATCATACCAACCTCAAAAGTTGGAAATAAAAACGGATTTTAACTCTTGGAAAAACAAGTTTAGAAATCATGTGAATTATACTGATTCGGATTTATGGGTATTAATAACCGAAGGTCCGTATATTCCACCTACTCTGGGGCCAGATTATAATGACAACAATCAACCCATAAGTACAAAAGATCTGTCACTAGATGATTTTAAAAAGGTTAAAATTGATATTAGAGCATACAGTCTTCTTAGTATGGCTTTACCTCCAGAAATATTAATCACGTGTGAGAATTATAAAACAACAAATTCCTTGTGGAAGATACTTCATACACTCTATAAAGGGAGTGATGAAATCAGAAGCATTAGGAAGCACACCCTTCGCTCACAGTATGTAACATGTCATCATATTGAGGGTGAATCAATTCCTCAACAACTCCATAGGTTTATGCAATTGTAACCGAGATGAACATCATGGAGTTGAAGTATACAAATGAAGAATTAAACAAAGAGATGCTCCATACGTTGCTAGAAAGTTGTAAGCAAAATGTGTCCATGTTCAAGAACACCATTGACCTTAAAGAAACTGGTCTAGATACATTGGTAGCTATAGTTGAGGCTCTTGAAATGGATGAAAAATCAAGAAACATGTGTGTGAGAACACATGTCACACCCTATCATTTTAAAAAACCAAAAGTGTTGGAAGTGCTTTTATTTATAAGAATAATTATGACAACTTTTGTACTTTGAATGAAGATGAAAAAGATGTGAGTTTTTATGCATCAAAGCCTTCAAAGAAATCTTTTCAAAGTAAATCAAGAAAGGAATAGGGAAGAACTGATGAGAGAAAATATGCATCTACATCATCAGCAATGTCCTCATCAAACAACAACCAAGCAGAGCCTATCACTGTGATTCTAGACTTTGAAGAACAAAAGGCAGACTTTGCAGCTTTCAGTTCAAGTTTTCAAGCTTACCTGGGAAGCTCTTTAACATCTGGTAGCAAGACTTCCAGATGTAGTAGAGGAGATGGATCTTCAATGGAAAATGGAAATGATTGCTATAGAGCCAAGCAGTACCTAAAATGAAATAAAAATTTGGCTGCAGCAAGTAAAACATCAAAGATTGGTGTTCATCAGTCAAAGGTAAGACGTTTCAAACACAATCTCTATGGACACTTCCCTAGAGAATGTAATCAACAATAAACTCCTAACATGAGACACATCAACAACTTCAGTATCATCAACCAACAACATCTCAGAGATCTCCTAGATAAGCACAGTTAACCATGTCATCCTCACTAACCACAAATGCTTCTTCAAGATCTGGTCATTCTAAGAAAACTGGGCTGATCATACTTCAAGATGGAACCCGTGACTGGAGCATGTATGAGAAGGAAGTCTTGGGACAATCAAGCTTTAATGCCACACATGGAGAACAAAGTTCCACCCATTGGTAGAGAGGTAACAGATAGACTGTATTCATCAATATGTGTTGAGGAAGTTGAAAGATATAGAGTCGATTCTCAACAACTGGCTGATAAAGTAAAAGAAACAATGATTTTGAATAAATCTCATGCAAGAGAACATAAATTATATAAAGTCAATGTTAACTCTATAGAAAAGGATTTAGATTGACTTGTTTTAAAAAATTACAGTTTAAAAGGCCAAGTTGAGCATTGACCACTTCCTTAACTAAATCCATGGTTGATCATGAATCAACTGAAGTGAAACTTCAAAAGTTTCAACCTTCATCTAACCAATATGAGAAATTATTAAATATTCATATTGAATCAAAGAACATGTATGGGTTGGGATATAATGTTGTTCCACCTCTTCTAAATGATAATTATACAACATTACCTAAAACAATGACAAACAACTTGTCAAATCCTTTTATGCCATGCACCAATTTGAAACAAAATAATAACAAGTTAATAACAATGAATCTAAGGTGAGTGAAACTTGTAAGGCCTTGTTCTTGCGACGCTTATAGCTGGTGATTCATCGCACGTAAAACATATTCTTTACATTTATTCATGAAAACATTGCAGCGGAAAAACATAAAAAAATGGCATTTCATTTCATTCTAAAAAATTTTGCAAAATAATGCATCGCTTGTTGGTTACAAAATTACATTGTTGTGTTACATCACAAAAGCCTTAATTAAATGGATGCCATCCAAAAGAGCTGAGTAGCCGCCTCGTGCCATCCTCAGCAACGTTTACCTGCCAACTAAAAACGTATGAAAGTCAGCGTCGCTGAGTGAGTTCTAGTTTTATAATAAACATACATAAAGTCGTTATTTATTTCTTTACAGAGTCCATACTATACGTTCCTTCGTTCGTGATCATACATCATACGTACATACAGATAATATCATTATTATCTTCCATTACATTTGTTAACCTTCGTTTATTCATTACATCTTGTGACATGTACAATACCCTGAACATTGTGCACGAAGCTAGTTACTGGGCCTGAGGTCTATCATAGACCCCGAACATTGTGCACGAAGCTGACTTCAGTATCTGGGGCAAGTGCATTCACCATTCATCTTTTCTTTTCATTCCGGATCAATGCCATATGCTATACGCCGAACATTATGCATAAAGCTGGTTACTGGGCCTGAGGTCTATCATAGACCCCGAACATTGTGCACGAAGCTGATTCTAGTACCTGGGGCAAGGGGCAAGGATCCCATACATATGGTCAATCACAAGGATTGGACCCCAGTGTGCATCCTTCTGGGGTAGTTAACCCGCACACAGTTGAGCTAACACCCTTCATTGGGTGTGGACCTCCATACATTTGCTTGTAAGACTTTTTACGTTTATTCATTCGTTAATGCATGCATTCATTCATCATGTTCGTCATTCATTATCTTTCACTTTACGTTACATAATATTTCGGTTCATTCATTAACATAACACGTAAAGCCATGGAAAGATAAACATTCATCATTATATGAACATAACATAACATACTAGTCATACATCATCACAGGGCATTATACATACATAACATACATCATGCACAATCATGCAACATCATCATCATCATCATCATCATCATCATCATAATAACATGCCCATCATACTATCTATGACCCCAAAAGTCAACTTATAGCCCCGGGGATTTCCCAAGTCAAAGCCTACTTTACACATTTTTCCCAAAAAACAGAAAAATATTCTAAGTCCTAGGCGCGTGGGCACTATGCAGGTGCATGGACACTATTCAAGCGCATGGGGAACACTTAGGCGCATGGGCACTGTCATGCGCATTGGTACTGTTCAGGTGCATGGGTATTCCTGGACGTCTGAACACTTAGTAAATTACAGCCCAATCTAGGCGCATGGATACTATTCAAATGCATGAACACTTCGGCGCATGGGCCACTTTGGTGCATGGGCCCTATTGGGGCACATGGCCCTACACTTGGTCATCCGACTAATATTTCTAGGCGCATGGGCCACTGTTCAAGCGCATGGGCTGAACTAAACATTTCTAGGGCAAATTTTGGGCGCATGAGCTACTGTTTAGGCGCATGACTTGCACTTAATTCTTTCTAAGGCACTTTCACACGTATGAACACTTATCTAGGCGCATGAGCATTCTGTAAAACATGTTTCTAGGATATTTTCCATCCTAATAATCGAACCCATCCGTTCTAAGCATAATGTGGCTATTCTAAACATGAGTAGCCTATAAACTCCAGAACTAACATCCAACATACACCATACATACGGGTATTCACACATAAACTCGTAAAAATCATATTAATATGTTTTCAGCCCCAAAGACACTTTAAAACATGTAAAAACCAGGGTCTAGAACTCACCTGGTGCAACTTGGGTGTTCTTCCTTTTAACCCTTGAACCCACTGCAAAGAGTTAAAAAAACCTAGAAATAACATCCAAACACATACACACGAGCACAAACACAACACATAAGCATATAATCACATAACCGGGCTAAAACCCGTCATAAACCATAAAAAACACGAATTCTTACCTTGAATTTGATTTCTTCTTCTTTTTCTTCAAAACCAAGAGTTCCTCTACTCTCTCTCTCTAAAACCGAAGAAGATGATGATGTGAAATGAGGGTGGGCGGCCATGCCCACCTTTACATCAACTTTTCAAGATTTTTGTCCTTTTACATTTTTAGTCCCTCCACTTGGACCTTATTGCCTTTTCTTGCTTTTATTCCTCATATCTTGACTTCTAAAAATAACCGGGTGTTACAAAACTGAGTCTTCTAAATCAGATAAAATCAAACAAAATGACTATGTTGGACCCTGAAAAGATCACACATGCCCATTCAATTGGTGAGTTGATGGTTTTTAATCTAAGATTCCCACAAGTCCAAGAACTAATATGGATGAAGATCCTGCAGTAAAAGAAGAGGTATTGGCTTACCGCATTTGTTGATGTAGAAGGCAAAGAACAAATGCTGACAAGTATTTGTTCTTCCGCATTAACAAATACGGAAGACCAAAAGTAATGCGGACAAGATTCTGTTCATTTGCATTTTCCAATGCGGATGACCGGACAAGAGTGCACACAAGTATTTTTTTTATCCACATTATCCAATGCGGATGACCAACATACTAATGTGGATGATCAAGTGAAGAAATGCTAATCAAGTCCATCTCATCCGCATTTGCCAATACGGATGACCGGACAAGAATGCACACAAGAGTTTGAAGACCTTATGCATTCAAAATTCCAAATGAGTGCAATGGGGGAACTCACTTTCTTTCTAGGGGTGCAAGTCCAACAAATAGCAGATGGAATTTTCATCAATTAATCAAAATACGTGTAAACTATGTTGAAGAAAATCCACTTTGTTGATTGTCAGTCTATGAGAACTCCTGTGGATACTAAAGTGAAGATTGGATCTGATCCAGAAGGCAAATCAGTGGACCATACTCACTATCGATCTATGATCGGTTCACTTATGTATCTAATATCCAGTAGGCCTCACATTATGTTTGGTGTTTATGTGTGTGGAAGGTATCAAGCTGATCCAAAAGAATCACATGTGAATGCAGTCAGGAGGATATTTAGATATCTTAAGGGCAAACCAGCTCTTGGATTATGGTATCCAAAGGAAGGAGACTTCAATCTCTATGGCTTCACTAATAGTGATTATGGAGGATGTAACTTCATTAGGAGTCCACCTCTAGCGGTTGTCAATTTCTTGGTCCCAGTCTGGTCTCATGGCAATGCAAGAAGAAGACCAACGTATCTGTATCAACAGAAGAAGCTGAGTATATTGCAGCATCAGCTTGTTGCTCTCAAGTACTCTCGATTCAAAACCAGATGCTTGATTATGGTTTAAGTTCTTGCATGGTGTATGTGTGAATACCCGTATCCTTCTCCTTCTTTCCACTCCTCCTTTTCTTGTATGTGACATGAAAGTCTTTAGTACTTTCAGTCACTTTCTCCATTTCAGCTTCCTTCTCCCTCTCCTTCTCCCTCTCCTTCTCAGTCTCTACACCCAACTCCTTATTTTCCACCTCTATCTCTTTTTCTTTCTCTTTCCCATCTTCAATCCTCTTTCGTTTTGCTTTCACTGATTGAATCTCCCCCTTTTTGGTTACATTGGTTGCAAGGGTTTGATTGTCAGAAAGCCTTTTGCTCAAAACTTCCTCTATCATGGGTTGGATTACCGAGGGAAGCCTCTCATCAAGGGTTTTAATCACTATATCAGTGATAATTGGTGTGATGGGAGGTAAGGAATTTTGAAAGATAGCAGTTATTTGCTCAGGGGGGTTCTATCCTTCAGAGATAGTGCCAGAAGTAGAGGCAGGTGGTTGAGTGTTTTGGAGTGGCTCTGTGCATAAGAGACCTTGAGAGGAAGGTGCCATCTCTTGGTGTATTGGGGTAGATGGACTTAGATCCTGAGACATTTTGGCAATGAGCTCATTGAGTCTGCTTACCTCTTTCTCTAGGATGGTATTTTGGGCTAAAACATCATAGAAGAAGCCCAGGTCATCATCAGTGTTTGCTGAATCACCTGACCTCCTCATAGAATCAGGATGTACATGCTCTGAGTGTAGATCAGTATTAGCATGTGCCCCTTGTTCTTGGTACTGGGGACTTCCTGCCTCAGAACTATGTCCTTCATTGGCAGTTGCCTCTGGTGAGGTCTTATAGATGTTACCAACTGCATCCTGAAGCAGGAGAAGTGGCAGCCTCACCAGATGTTCTAATCTTTGTTTCTACACTTGGAGATGGAACAGTGTAACCCCTGTGCTATGGGTTATCGGAAGCATTTTGATCCTCCCCTTCAATGGTTGAGGTGTTCCCGGTTTTAATTGGTTTCTGGGGAGGGGGTGAGGAATGCAACTGACTCAGCACTTTTGCAACTATTATGGTAGGACTTTGGGGGGCGGTTGCAGTGGGAGATAGTGTAGAAGCAGTGTGCACCCGGGGAGAGTGGTGCATTTCAATGGCAACCTCCTCAAATGAGGAAGGTTCCAGATGTATAGGTGCCCCGAATATGGTTGCTACAGGCTCCTGTTGAGAGGAAGCTTGAGTGGTTGAGATTGGGTGAGTACTTGAAGCTACTGGGGGATTATGGCCAGTAGACATATCCTGCGTTTGTGTTGCAGGGCAGGGGACTCATTTCCCTGAGTAGCCGTTTTGGGATTCTTGTGTTTGGGTTTGGGGGGACTTTGGATTTGGAGGTGGTAGCTGTGGGTTCTAGCTGCGTGCGTTTTCGCAGCTTGGCAGCCTGTTTGACTGACTGGTCTGAGTTGTGCCTAGAGTATACCTCAGGCAATGCAGCCATGGCAGGGACTCCAAGGCCAACAAGTCCCTCACTTTCAGCTAGTTCTCTATAATGGCCATTATGAACGTGGATATAATATCCATCGGTTAGCAATAGGTTTTGAGACCATATCCTTAAGTTCAAGAATATTATTGCAGAAAATTTAAGTTTTGTTGCTCAAGGATAGAGAAGAATACCTGCTGCTACCGGTTGACATTTGATCCTAAGAAGAAGTCTTAGGGGCTAGGCAGACATTCACCATATGAAAATAGGCTTTCGCGTCATGGAATGCTTCTTTAGGATGGTAGAAGCACTGAGGTTACCTTGTATCCATGGTGGGCAAAGGATAGATCAGTGGTGCCCTTTGAATATCCAGCGCGGAAGGTGGCATCATCCAGTTGTGGGGTTTGGCGAAGGATTGCCGGAGTGATGACCACCTTACGGTAGTTGACGAACGACTGGAAAGACTCGGTGTCATTCTCCCAAGTGGTAAGGGTGACGTTCGTCCAGAACTGATTTAGGGATTCAACATAAATGGTAGGATTGATAAGGAAGGCCATTTTGTATGGGGAATGGCCATTAGATCAATGGCAGTATCAAACATCGTCCAGAAGGGTGATTTGGTAAGGTAGGCAACACAGTTGTGTCTTGGTTTAAGCTGCATGGTCGCCATTAATGTGAGAGAAGGTTCGGAGTTTTTGAATGTTAGTTTTTAGAGGTTGAAACAACTGAAGGGTTTTGTGTTAATCATCAGTAGTTTTAAACGACTGATGACATGGTATTAACCTTCAGAGGTTGAAACAACTGAAGTCTTGGTTTTAGGCATCAACAGTTATAAAACTACTGAAAACCATGGTTTTGACTTCTGATGTTGGAAACAACTGAGGACTTGGTGTTAGTCATGAGTGGTTGTGAAACTACTTAAGACATGATTTTGTCATCAGTTGTTGTAAACGACTGAAGACTTGGTGTTAGTCATCAGTAGTTGTGAAACTACTAAAGACATTGGTTTAGCTTCAGTTGTTTAAGATGAAACAGCAGTTGTAAAACGACTGAAGAGAAAATTCCCATCGTAGTTTTTGTCAATTCTTAGCTTTTCATTGTTTTCATACGTCCTCAACACTTACTCATTAGACTTTTTAGCTGTTTTCAGTATTTCATAGGACATCAGTAACTTATCTGTTTTTACTGACATCAGTAGTTATAACTGCATTAGTTTCTTTTAACAAAATCAGTATATATTTGTGAGATGTTTACTAATGATCATCGATACTTGTTTACTGAGATCATCAGTAGTTGTCACTTATTCTAGCTGCAGCATACCAAGCCTTAACACTAGGTTTTCGAAATTTGAACTATCCAAAGGCTTAGTAAAAATGTCTGCAAGCTCATCAACACTAGGCACAAACTTTGGATCAATCAGACCTTTTTCAAAATAGTCCCTAATAAAATGGTGTCTGATCTCTATTTGTTTTGTCCTAGAATGCTAGACAGGATTCTTGACAATGCAAAGAGCTGAAGCACTGTCCATTAATAATGGAGTCTTAGTCATTGTAACGCCATAATCCAAAAGTTTGTTCTGAAGCCAGAGTACCTGAGATGTACAACTTGCAGCAACATGTACTCTGCTTCAGCAGTGGATGTAGCAACAGATGTTTGTTTCTTACTCTGCCAAGAAATCAAACAGTTGCCTAGGAATTGACATCCACCAGAAGTTGACTTTCTGTTTAACTTACACCCTACATAGTCACTATCAGAGAAAGCAACTAATTTGCAAGAGTGTCCAGTGGAATACCAAAGACCTAGGGATTGTGTACCTTGTAGATATCTAAAGATCCTCTTGACTGCAATCAAATGAGACTCTTTAGGAGCACCCTGAAATCTAGCACAAACACAAGTTGCAAACATAATGTCTGGTCTAGAAGCTGTTAAGTACATCAAGGACCCAATCATACATCTGTAAAGTGTTTCATCAACAGCTTTACCTTTTTGATCTATCCAGTTGTGTAGTGTTGCACATGGGAGTAAAACAGGGCTTACAGTTTTGTAAATTAAACTTATTCAAAAGATTTTTGTATATTTCGACTGATGAATGAAGGTTCCATCAGCCTTTTGTTTGATTTGCAAGCTAGAAAGAACTGTAATTCGCCCATTGCACTCATTTCAAACTTCTTTTGCATTAAATTGGTAAAATCATCACAAAATGGGGATCAGATGATGCAAAAATAATATCATCAACATAAATTGAACAAGTAGCTTATGCTGATCCACCTTCTTAATAAACAAAGTTTTATCTATGGAGCCTCTAGTGAAATTATTTGAAGAAGAAAATTTGATAATGTCTCATACCAGGCTCTAGGAGCTTGTTTAAACCCATAAAGAGCCTTATCAGCTTGTATACCCAATCTGGATGTTTATTATCCTTAAAACCTGGTGGTTGACACACATAAACCTCTTTTTTATTTTACTATCTAAAAATGCACTTTTAACATCCATTTGAAAAACTTTAAGATTGTGGAATACAGCATAGGATAAGAACAATCTAATTGCCTCCAATCTGGCTACACGAGCAAAGGTTTCATCATAATCAATACCTTCTTCCTGTGCAAACCCCTGAACAACCAGTCTGGCCTTGTTCTTAACAATAAGCCCATTTTCATCTGTTTTATCCTTAAACACCCATTTAGTGCCTATTGCACACTTACCTGGGGGTAGGGGAACCAGTTCCCACACTTGATGCTTGTTGAACTGAAGTAGCTCAAGCTACATGGCTTCAACCCATCCAATGTCCCTTAAAGCAATATGATAGTTCTTGGCTCTTACTGACTAATGAAGAGAGCATAGAAGCAGAAATTGGACAATTGACTTCTGTTGAAACTCCAGCATTGATATCACCAATGATTTGAGACATTGGGGATTCTTCAGCTCTTGATAAACAATGAGATCTGTGCAAGTGTTTGTAGGACCTTTAGTAGCACCAGATGGTGATGCAGACTCTTGAAATCAAGAATGAGATGGCAAATCAAAAGATGTAGAGGAATCAAAGATCTCATCAGCATTTGTTGTCGATGGAACTGCTGAAGCTACAGGAACATCAAGTTTAGTGGACTCAGGCAGTTGATCACTAAACTTGAATAGGTGAGTATTGATATTATCATCATCATCAATACCACCATGTGGAGAAGTTGAAGACTCTGTATGCCTTGCAAGTAGATGAATAACCAACAAAATACCCTGCATCACCTTAGGATCAAATTTGTGGAGTTGATCCTTTGTGTTGAGAATGAAACAAGGACACCCAAAGGCTCTGAAAAATGAAATTAGGAACCCAAATGATGTAGAACTTCATATGGAGTCTTCATCAACCTAAGATTTACTAAGGCTCTATTCTGCACATAGCAAGCTGTGTTAACAACTTCAGCCCAAAAGGTTAGTGGCAAACCAGAGTCAACCAACATGGACCTTGTAGCTTCAATTAGGGTCCTGTTCTTTCTCTCTACCACTCCATTTTGTTCTGGAGTCCTTGGGATGCTAAATTGCCTCTTGGTTCCCTTTGAGAGATAAAAAATCATCAAGTGTATGGTTTCTGAATTCGGTTCCATTATCACTTCTGATACACTGACAGATAGGGATACTACTTCTCAAGATACAACACAAAGTTTATAATCATCTAAGCAGCCTCACTTTGAATGCAAGAACAAAGTCCATAATCAAATCTGGAGTAATCATCCATAATACTAGATAGTATTCTTCTTTGCCATACTCATTACTCTCACAGGACCAAAGATATCCATGTGTAGTAAATGCAAGCAGGCAATGGACTTAGGTTCTTCAATAGGAGGGAATGAGACTTTGTGTGTTTTCCTTTCAAACAAGCAGTGCAGTTGTCTTCACATCTGAACTCCTTCATAGGCAATCCCCTTACTAAACCATGATGTATCAATGATTCAAGTTTTTAAGATTCACATGACCTAGCCTTCTATGCCATAGAATAGATTCTTGAGGAGAAGCCTTGGAAAATAGGCAAGGATGGCCTTTGAGATCTATTTTCTTGGAAAGATCTAAGGCATACACTCTTCCTGTCCTGTTGGCCCTCAGGAGAGTGTGATCATCCAACACCTTATCAATCAAACTCAGAACTTTGGATGACAGAATCCTGCAGTTTTGACTGGTGAAAAAGCAACATGGCCTTTATCACACATTTGACTGACACTCAAGAGATTGTACTTGAGATTCTCCACATGGTTAACATCATCAAACCTTATTTCCCCATTGGAGACAAAGCCTTTGCCAATGATGTAACCTTAGCATCATTGCCAAAAGAAACAAAACCCTTCTTTCCTTGAGAGTAATCATGAAGAAGAGAGCTGTTCCAGTCATATGCATAGATCCTCCACTGTCTACATACCAGATGCTACTGTGGCATGCTGAAGAACCCTGCAATCATAATAAATTAGTTAGTTTTTTTGAGACCCAAACCTTTTTGGTTTTGGGTCTGTTCACATCAACAGATGGTAAACTAACAGATTTGCTATGAAGAACAGCCTGAGGGGATGGAGATGGTGAAGAAGAAGAATCCTTTGGCATGGATTTTCTTCTCTGTGGTTTCAGCACAGGAAATCTAATTGGTTGACTCTCCCAATAGATGTTGAACCATCATAACAAGTTGTGTCTGATTTTGTGATAAAGCCTTCAGCTCATCAGACACATTAGTGCTTAATATTGATGGATTCCTGTGTTGTACCATCTCCTTTGAGCAACTCAGTTGTTGCAGATTAACCCCTTCCTTTTTGGATTTTGGGGTTACAGGTTTTGATGTTGCTGGTACAAACTTGGTTTCAAACTCAGTTTTCATTTTATCCATTTTCTTTTTAATGTTCTCATTGTGTTTGAGTTTGGAGCTCTTTTTATACCAGCAATCATCAGTAAGATGATTAAATAAGCCACATATTTCACATGGCTGTTTCTTAATCTTAAGTTGATCATCTGCTGAAGACGATGAAACTACTGAAGACTTATTCTTCAGCAGTTTACGACTAGTACTAGCAGTTTTCTTCCTTGCAGTACATGCTTTCTTGATATCTTCTTCAGTAGTTCCCACCCTTTCTACTGCCATTTTTCTTTCCTTTAGTACATGCAGTAGTTTGGGTTTGTTCTCCAGGTGTTATGACTTGCTCTTTAGTACTTTCAGTACTTTGTGAAATACCACCTGGAGTGATCAACCTTTGATCATGTGAGTGTCAGCATTTGAACCATCAACATCAGTTGATAGGTTTTGGGAGGAATTAATGCTGACTCCAACCTCTGATGGTGCTGTATCAGATAGTAGATCACAAGATGAAAAGGAATGGTTATTGCTTTCTCCATCAGATTCTACCTCTGCTCTGGGAGTAAAATCTGTAGGAGGAGCAGTGTGATTATAACCAATGCCAAACTTCACATTGGAAGCAGACTGCTTACTGAGAAGCATTTCAAAACCCTTGCAGGATGTACCCATCGATCACACTCTACCTGGGTAGCTGCAAGTGTTTCTTTGAGGTCTCTGTACTTCTCTAGAAGTACCTCTTCCCTAGCCTTATCATTAGTGATTGGCATTTAAGTTTGTAAATCTCATCATTCTTATCATTAAGCACAGACTCAAATTCAGCTTTTCTTTTGGATATTATTTGTTTTAGCTCAATGTTGTTGTTAATTAAAGCTACATTTGCTTCTCTAATAGATGCAAATGCGGCTATGCATGTTTCAGAACATAGCTTGGCTTTGGCCTTAGAGGATACCTGTGATACCTGTGGTGTGGGGAATAGAGATGAGGTATCAGCAGACTCCAAGGCCATAAGAGCAAGGTTTCCAAAAGGATTGTCACCACCATGTTGACCAGCACCAAAAAACAGTTGTTCATGACCAGACATATCATCTGGTAAACTGCTCCAGTCAACAACTCCTGGGGTGAAAAAGCTGTGTTGTTGAGGTTGAGATTGTTGATGAGATTGGGAAGGTTAAGGCTCAGGAAGATCAGGTGGTTGTTGAGGAATGGGTACTTGAACTTGACTGGTTTGTGGCATGTAATAGCAGGGATATGGATATGGCATTGACCCTGAGGGACAAAATGTGCAGGAGATAGAGGTTGTGATTGATGACCAGAACTAGCAGGATGTTGCCCTTTGTTTTGTTGAATATTACTTGGAAGAGTCACAAAGGGTGCAGGGGAGTTAGATCCAAATGATCTACACTCTCTTGCAAAGTGCCCAAGCCTATGGCATTTGTGACAACCTCAACTTACTCTTATCAAAACCAACTTTGGTTTTTCCAGAGAGTCCAAGGAATTTCCTACCAGTTCTCTTGTAGAACTTCTGAGATATGATATTAATCAAGGCCATTTGGCTCAGAATATCCATCTCTTCTTAAGTCATCATCAGCTATACCTCTCAAATCATCCGTAATAACGCACAAATTGTCACTATTACAGCCTGACTGACTATCAACACTCACAATGCATGATGAGAACTGTTTGAAGAGAAATCTATATGCACATGATATTACTTCTGATGCAGCATATTCTGACTCATGACCGACCAAGGCAGTGTTCCCTGGTACAAAGTCTTCAGTGAGCTTTCTGATGATGCCAGATTCCTTTTCTGCTCTATCTCTCTTTTAAATTGTAGTTTCCATAAGTTGGGTGAGAGATAGGCTATCCAGATTTGCATTAGAGCGTAGGAAACTGTATATATGTGTCCCATCTCTCAAGCAGTGATCTGAGGAATCTGTGGTTCATCTGGCTATTAGTGTATTCATGTTTGACCATTTTCATCTCAGAGATCAAACATGAAAAACGCTCAAACTGTTGAGTCAGAGTCTCACCCTTCCTATGAGCAAATGTCTCATATTGTTGGGCAAGTATTTCCCTATTGTTTGCTAAGACCTCATCAGTACCACCAAATTGTTCTTTCAGTGCCTTCCAGAGGTCATGAGCAGTTTCATGATGCATAAGCCCAGAATAGATTTCATTAGGCAGTGCCATGGCCAAAATTCCATGAGCTTTAGCATTAATCTCAAACAGTTTTCAATCCTCATCAGAGTATTGTTCCTTCTTTCGAAACCATTTGGTGGTTTTTCGGATTGTTCACCATAGGCTTATGTGGACCATGTACCACAGATGTCCAACAACCTGAACTGTTAACAGACAGGTGATGGAGCATTCTTCGTTGCCATATGTTATACTCAGTCCTAACCAGCATCGGAGGCTTGGTTGAGGAACCAGTATTGTGAGGGTCATTAGAAGGAGTAGTCATATTCAGAATTCAGACAAATTCAAGGTAAATAAAGTAAATCTAGCTCAAAACCACTTAGAACCTCAAACAAAATGGCCAGAAGAAACAGAAACTCAATCTCTATAAACGATTCTTGCAAATTTGCTAATTCGATCAAACGTAGATAGCAAAAGAAGAGTTTCAATGATCAATTATTAAATCAATCAATGATTAACAGCTCTGATAACATTTGTTAGGATCTCGGCATCTAGTTTGATCAATTAGATTGGATTTGCAGCGGAATGAGCCCACGAATTAACAAATTTAAACAGAACACACGAAATTTATCAATGAAACAGTGTTGTTATAGAGAGAGAATTTCTGCCAAAAGGAATATATTCATTCAATACACGCTTCGGCTGGCTTCCACACACCGTTACAATTAGGTCATCTTTCTTTTATAAGGGAAGCTGACGTCAGCTGATGCCACTTGATAGTGACATCTAACTGTTATTTAACTACTGAAAGTTAACACAACTATTAAAGATGTCAAACAGCTGACATCTTCTTACAAAAATACCAAGTCTTAACTATCACTACAACTACTGAAAAGAAACTACTGAAACAACAACGACTGAAGAACATGCTCTTCAGTCGTTTTACAAGTACTGAAATAGAAAAGAAACTACTGAAAGGAAACCGTCACAACAACTGGAGAATGCTTCTTCAGTTGTTGTGACAAACTTTGAAGGCTTCAGTACTTGGACTTCTTGAACTTCAGTTGTTGTCATCAGCTGATGTCTTCAGATGTTGTCTTCAATCTTTGTACTTAAGCTGTTGATCTTCAGTACTTTAGTCTTCAGTTGTTGATCTTCAGACTTTGGTCTTCAGCTATTGAAGTCTTTAGCTGTTGATCTTCAGACTTTGGTCTTCAGCTGTTGAAGTCTTCAGTACTTTAGTCTTCAGCTGTTGATCTTCAGACTTTCGTCTTCATCTGTTGAAGTCTTCAGTACTATAGTCTTCAGTTGTTGATCTTCAGACTTTGTCAAACAGCTGATCAAGTCTTGAGCAATTGTTGTGATGTCTTGTGGCACTTAAAGGTTTTTCTGATCTGGCTCATTGGTTCTTTTGGTCCAACACTTCTCTCTTGGAGGCTGGACATTCAAGAGAATCATCTTCCTCTTCTCATCCTTACTACAACATCTTGTTCTTGAAAGGTAGTTTCAAGAACACCCTATGGTTGCATTTTCGTTCATGATAGCATTTCATTTCACATATATATATGATCCTTGTTCTTGGGTTTTGTTTTTGGTTTAAAATGGTCCAAATTTCAGATTGTTAACCACACATTAAACCCTAATATCCTCTGAGTTTTAATACTTTAAGTTGTTAAACTAGCTTTGATTAACATGTTACAAAACCCAACAATGGCATCTAGAGCCGGTTATGTGGAATACTTGCTTCAAAAGTTCATAAAAAGTTAGTTTTCATGGACTTCTTCAACCCATTAGGGCTGTTTTATTTGGATGATTGAATCCTTATGTTTCAAGGTTTTATCTTACATGCTTTAGTATAAACCTTGAAAGATTAACATCAAATGGTTGATTGTGCTGTTTGGACAAAACCCTAATGTTTTGGTTCATGTTGGCGAGAACATTAAGGTTATTAAAAGGGGTTCATTGTTGTTCTTGAATGTTGTATATGATACATATTTTGGTGCATAACATAGTCTTGACCTTATGTGGTTTGGATTTGGTTGATTGTGGTTTGTCATGTTGGTTTTGATTCTTGAAAGGGATGTAATATTTTGTTTGTATTTTGGGTTGTAATTTATTTATTAATTGGTTATGTAATATATAGATTAGGTGCATTTCTTTTATTAGAAGAAATGTATTAGGATATGATTTTGTAAAAGAAGATGCACAAGATGAAGACCTAAAAGGAAGGACACAAAAGACATGGACACTTGAAGCTTTTGGATGTGGATTCAAGTGGGAGTTCATGGACACATATGATGTGTAATTGTTAACCCTTAGGAAAGACCTTATGACAACACTTGTGATGGCAAACAAGTGTATTCAACTTAGTGGCTACGGTTATGCACTCATGTTTGTATGATTATGATTGTTTGATTGTTTGTTGTATGGTTGTTGTTTTATATTTGGATATGCATAAAAAACTCATTAACAAACTTAACAAGCTGAAAATTGATGGTTCTTTATCATTAAGTGATTAATAAAAGATTATTAAAATGATTAATGATATTAATAAAAGGGGTTTTATTAAAAATGAACTATAGGGAACCTTGTATTTGAAAGCATGCAAATATAAAGTACATAGAGTTTTTGAAACTTGTATTATGAAAACTTAAAATTTCTTTTATAAACAAGTTAAACGCCATCCTTTTGCACAACACTTGAGTCACTTGAAAACTCTTAATGGGATAAAGGTCACCTAACCATTTTGAGGGAACTTGTGATTTGAGGTGGGGATACCATATTTGTGGGATAAAGGTCACCTAACCACTTATGTTGGAAAACCCACATGTGTGTGTAAGTAGGGTAACTTGATTTGCAAACCATGTTTAATAGATCACCTACAATGTGGTTTACGAAGGTGTTTATGGGATAAACATGCCGACCACACATATGATGTTTAAGTCGATCCCATACCCTAGAAGTTGCAAAGGGTTGCAATTGTCAAAACATTGATTACCTTGTTAATTTAAATAATGGGATAAAGGTCACTTCCTAAATTCATCATCTTAACTGGATCCATCTGTATCAATGAATATGACTAACTTTGAATCATCTATTCCAATTGAATCTATTACAACAACAAGAATTCATAAGACTCATCCAATAAACAACATAATTAGAGGCCTTAATGAAAGAACCACAAGAAGCCAAGGGGAAGTTGCAAACATTTGTTTGTACAATTGTTTTCTTTCATAAGTTGTTCCTCCAAACATCACAACTGCACTAAAAGATAATAGTTGAATTAAAACTATGCAGGAAGCGCTTCAGCAATTCAGAAAGCAGAAAGTCCGAAATCTAATTGATCTATCTAAAAGGGAACATCCAATTAGCACAAGGTGGCTCTTCAAAAAAAACTAGATCACACACATTCATTGTGAGAAACAAAGATAGGCTGATTGCACAAGGTTATACTCAAGAACATTGGATAGACTATGATGAAGTTTTTGCACTAGTTGCAAAAGTTGAAGCCATAAGAGTATTCCTGGCCTATGATTCATATAAGAAGTTCACAATTTATCAAATGGATGTCAAGTGTGACTTCTTATATGTGAAAATTGATGAAGAGGTCTATGTACCTCAACCTCCTTGTTTTGAAGATCCTGACTACCCACATAGGGTATACAAGCTTGACAAAGCTTTGTATGGTCTTGATAAAGCACCAAGAAAGTGGTATGAAACATTATCATCTTTCTTGCTCAAGCATGGATATAAAAGGGGAACTATTGATCACACTCTCTTTCTTAAGCAAGAACATCAAGACCTCTTAGTTGTTCAAAAAAATGTAGATGACATTATGTAGATGATTGTGTGGTACCTTTGAAGAGCTCATGAAATCTGAGTTTCAGATATGTGCAATAGGATAATTAACTTTCTTCTTTGCTCTCCAAGTTCATAAGAAAATAGATGGCATATTTATCAATCAAGAGATGTGTATTCATCAAATTTTGAAGAAGTACAATCTTGCTTATACATTTTCATACAAAACACCTGCTTCAACAATTGACAAGATTGTACCTGATCCTGTAGAAGAATCTATTGATAAAAGATTGTATAGATCAATGATAGGATCTCTTATGTATTTAACTACCAACAGACTTGACATAATGTTCGCTCTTTGTGTCTATGCTAGGTACCAATCAGATCCAAACGAGTCTTATCTGATTGCTATTAAGAGGATCTTCAAATATTAAAAGGGAAACCTGCCCTTGGACTTTGGTATCCAAAGTATGATGACTTCTCCCTCTACTCATATTTAGATAGTGACATTGGAGGATGCAACAACAACAAAAAATCCATAACCAGTGGATGTCAATTTACAGGACAAACACTTATTTCATGGCAGTGCAAAAAAGCAAACAAATCTATCTATATCCACAGCTGAGGATGGGTACATAGCTGCTTTAGCTGGTTGCTCTCAAGTCCTTTGGTTGCAAAACCAATTGCTTGATTATGGTTACAATTTCCTTCAAACTCCAATTCATATTGATAACTCAGCTGCTATGTTTATCATTGCTAATCTAGTTCAACATAGTAAAACAAAGCATATTGAAATCAGATACCATTTTCTAAGAGATTGCTCAAAAAATGTTTTAATTATGTTAGTCAAAATGGATACAACTAATCATCTTGGTTACTTATTCACTATAGCCTTTGATTTAGTTATATTTAACGTCTAATTGAGTATTTGGGCATGATTAACTAAGATTAATCATCATCAACAAAGCAAAGCATGCGACTGTCCTTGTAAATAGTAATAAATAAAACCCAAAAGACATTGAGAAAAACAAACAAAAATACAAAAAATATTGTCTTTCTTTATTGTGACTTTTGCTCTAGCATTATATATGTATGTGAAATGATAGTACACTATGCCTTTGCTTACTTCCTGAGTTCTTAACTTACTGATTAGAAGTACTGTGTTATGTGAGTAGGTTCATCTTGATTGGAAAATACACTAAGCAGATATGTTGGACCAAAAAAAAACAATGAGCCTCATCAGAAAAACCTCTAAGTCCCACAGACATTACAACTGCTAAAGAAGATCATAGCAGCTGAAGACATCAGCTGATTACAAGGTCTGAAGATAAGATTTGAAAATTTCTACTGAAGAAAAAGTCTGAAAGTAAAGTACTAAAGACAAAGTCTGAATGTAAAGTACTGAAGACAAAGTCTGAAAGTAAAGTACTGAAGACAAAGTCTAAAGCTATTAACTGAAGACAACATCTGAAGTAAAAGTCTGAAGAACAAAGTCTGAAGACAAAGACTGAAGACCAGAGTGATCAGTAGTTGTCACAGGAGCTGAAGTTATTAACTTCAGTAGTTGTGATGGTTTTCCTCTTCATTACTTGTAATTTACCTTTTCAGTAGTTTATAGTTTCAGTAGTTTTAGTTCAGTAGTTTTATGTTTTTGTACTTAGCATTCTCTGAGATGTGATCAGTTGTTGAGAACATTCTCAGTAGTTTGCATAGTTTCAGTTGTTTGTATAATTCTGTTAGATGTCACTATCAAGTGACATCAGCAGACCTCATATTCCTTATATAAGGAATGTTGACCTAATTGTAACGTGTGACATTCAACCACCACGAAAGTATTTGAATGAAATATTCTTTTGCAGAATTCTCTCCTCTATAACCGTGTGCTTTTCTATTGAATATCAATTGAGTTCTTGCTAAATTGTCTAATTCATTGTTCGAATTTCCGCTGCAATCCACTCTAATTGATCAAACTTAGATCACTGATCCTAACAAATGGTATCAGAGCTAGTTAATCATTGATCGATTTAACAATTGATCATTGAAACTGCTATTTCGATATCTAAGTTTGATCAAATTAGTATATTTGCAAGAATTTATTATAGAGATTGAATTTCTGCTGCTTTCGGTTATTTGCTTTTAGATTTCTCTTGGTTCATATTGTGTTTGTTGTGTTTTGCGCTAAATCAGTTAAAACTTAATTGAATTTGATTGAATTTGAGAATGACTACTCCTTCTAATGAACCTCACAATACTGGTTCCTCAACCAAGCCTCCGATGTTGGTTAGGATTGAGTATAATATATGGCAACGAAGAATTCTCCATCACCTGTCTGTTAACAGTTCAGGTTGTTGGACATCTATGGTACATGGTCCACACAAACCTATGGTGAACAATCCGGAAACTAACCAAATGGTTCCGAAGAAGAAGGAACAATACTCAGATGAGGATCGAAAACTGTTTGTGATTGATGCTAAAGCACATGGAATTCTGGCCATGGCACTGCCGAATGAAATCTATTCTGGGCTTATGCATCATGAAACTGCTCATGACCTCTGGAATGCATTGAAAGAACAATTTGGTGAAACAGATGAGGTCTTAGCAAACAACAGAGAAATCCTTGCCCAACAATATGAGACACTCTCTCATAGGAATGGTGAGACACTAACTCAACAGTTTGAGCGTTTTTCTGTTTGATCTCTGAGCTGAAATGGTCAAACATGAATACACTAATAGCCAGATGAACAACAGATTCCTCAGATCACTCCCTGAGAGATAGGACACATATACCATTGTCCTACGCTCCAGTGCAAATCTGGATAGCCTATCTCTTACCCAACTCCATGGGAAACTGCTTACATTTGAAAGAGAGATAGAGCATAAATGGAAACTGGCCTCATCAGGAAAGCTCACTGATGACTTTGTACCAGGGAACACTGCCTTGGTTGGTTATGAGTCAGAATATGCTGCATCTGAAAGCAATTATGATGAGCATATAGATTTCTCTTCAAATAGTTCTGATCATGCATTTGTTAGTGTTGATAGTCAGTCAGGCTATAATAATGACAACTTGTGCTTCATTATGGATGATTTGAAAGGTATTGCTGATGATGACCTAGAAGAGATGGATATTTTAAGCCAAATGGCCTTGATTAATATTAGATCTTAAAAGTTCTACAAGAGAACTGGCAGGAAATTTCCAGGACTCTCTGGCAAAACAAAGTAGGTTTTGACAAGAGTAAGTTGAGGTGTCACAAATGCCACAGGCTTGGGCACTTTGCTAGAGAGTGTAGATCAATTAACTCTAACTCCTTTGCACCCTTTGTGACTTTTCCAAGCAATAGTTCACAAAACAAAGGGCAACATCCTGCTAGTTCTGGTCATCACTCACAACCTATATCTCATGCATATTTTGTACCTCAGGGTCCAATGCCATATCCATATCCTTGCTATTACATGCCACAACCAAATCAACTTCAAGTTCCTATTGCACAACAACCTCAAGCCTTACCTGAGCCTCAACCATCTCAACCATCTCAATCACAACCTCATCATAGCTTCTTCACGCCTGGTGCTGTTGACTGGAGCAGTCTACCAGATGATCTTTCTGGTAGTGAGCAATTATTTGCTAGTGATGCTCAACATGGTGGTGAAAATCCTTTTGGGAATCTTGCTCTAATGGCCCTAGAGTCTACTGAGGGTTCATGCTCCAATGCATCTTCATCACAGGTAACCCTGGTATCCTCTGAGGCTAAAGCCAAGCTATGTTCTGAATCTTGCATAGCTGTATTTATCTCTATAAGAGAGGCAAATGTAGCTTTAATAAATCAAAATCTTGGGCTTGAGCAAACCCTTTCCAAAAGAAAAGCTGAGTATGAGTCTGTCCTTAAAGATAAAGATGATGAGATTTATAAGCTTAGATGCCAATTAAATGATGAAAAGGCTAAGCTAGAGGTCATTCTTGAGAACCACAGAGATCTCAAAGAAACACTTGCAGCTACCCAAGTTGAGTGTGACCGCTGGGTATCATCCTGCAAGGGATTTGAAATGCTGCTCAGCAAGCAATCTGCTTCGAATGTGAAGTTTGGAATAGGTTACAACCACATTGCACCACCTACAGATTTTACTCCAAAACCAATAGTAAAATCTGAAGGTGAAAGTAATTTCCAAACCACATCATCATGTGCATCATCCTCAAATGATCACCCAAAATCACAAGATGAAATCAGTGTTGATACCTCAGCAAATCAATTGGCTGATGGGTTAACTACTCATAAGCACATGAAGTTGAGTACTTCAGATGTTGTCCCTCAAAGTACCTCAAGTACTGAAGGGCAAGTCACAACATCTAAAAACATTTCAAATCAACTGAAATAAAAGGATTAACAACTGCTAAGGAATCTATCATACGGTCTTTCAGGACGGATAGTGAACAGCTGAAGAACAAGTCTTCAGTTGTTACAGATCCTTTTGTACGTAACACAAGTACTGAAAGGAGGAAAGTACCGAAGATCACACCTTCAGTAGTTTCCACTTCAGCAGTTGATCAATCCAAGATGAAGAATAAGCCATGTGAAATATGTCGTAAATTCAATCATCTTTCTCATGAAAGTTGGTACAAAAAGGGTTCCAAACTCAACAAAGATAAGCTCATTAAAATTCAGATGGATAAAATGAAAAATGAGTTTGAGACCAAGTTTGTACCACAATCATCTCAATGTGATAAACCCAAGGCTTCACCCAAATCCAAAAAGAAGGATAGGGTTTATCATAAAAGAGCTGACAATGTTCCTCATGATAAAAATCAGACTAAGTTATGAATTTCAAGGAGGAAATGGTGGGCCACAGGAACTCATCAAAAACAAGTACTGATGTGTCACAAGAGCTGAAAGCTTTAGCTATAAATCAGACATAACTTGTTATGATGGTTCAGCATTTGTTGGGGAGAGTTAACAAACTAGATGCACCTGTGATCAAACCACTGAAAAGGTATTCCAAGCCCAAATCCAAGGAATCCATTTTAGCACCATCTCCACCTTCATCAGTTGTTAATCATGAGAAACAAGTTAGGGTTAAATCTGTTGATGAAAACCGACCCAAAACCAAAAAGGTTTGGGTCTCAAAACCTAACTACTTCCTTGTGATGATTGTAGGGTTCTTTAGCATGTCCAAGGAGCATCTGGTATGTAGACAGTGGAGGATCTATGCATATGACAGGGAGTAGTTCTCTTCTTAATGACTACTCTCAAGGAAAGAAGGGATTTGTTTCATTTGGAAATGATGCTAAGGGTTACATCATCGGGAAAGGATATGTGTCTAATGGAGAACTCGGATTTGATGATGTTAACCATGTGGAGAATCTCAAGTATAATCTACTGAGTGTTAGTCAGATGTGTGATAAAGGGCATGTTGCACTTTTCAAAAGCCAGAACTACAGGATTCTGTCTTCCCAAGTTCTAAGGCTGATTGACAAGGCATGGATGAACATACTCTCCTGATAGCCAAAGGATTGGAAGAGATATGCTTTGGATTTGTCAAAGAAGATTTATTTGAAGGGTCATCCTTGCTTGTTCTCTAAGCCTCTCCTAAAGAATCTAAATTGTGGCACAGAAGGCTGGGTCATGTAAATCTCAAAAACATGAATCAGCTGATCCACAATAGTTTAGTGAGAGGTCTACCAATAAAGGAGTTCCACTGTGATGAAACCTGCACTGCTTGTTTGAAAGGAAAACAACACAAAGTCTCATTCCCTCCTATTGAAGAACTTAAGTCCACTGCCTGCTTGCAGTTACTGCACATGGATCTATTTGAACCTGTGAGAGTGATGAGCATGGCAAAGAAGAAATACTGTCTGGTAATTGTGGATGATTACTCCAGATTTGTATGGACTTTCTTCTTACATTCAAAGGATGAGGTTGTTCAGATGATTATAAACTTTGTGTTGTATGTTGAGAAGCAGTATTCCTATCAGTCAAGTGTATAAGGAGTGATAATGGAATAGAATTCAAAAACCATACACTTGATGATTTTTATCTCTCAAAGGGAATCAAGAGGTAGTTTAGCATCCCAAGGACTCCAGAACAAAATGGAGTAGTGGAGAGAAAGAACAAGACCCTAATTGAAGCTGCAAGGTCCATGTTAGCTGACTCTGGTTTGCCATTGACCTTTTTGGCTGAAGCTGTCAACACAGCTTGCTATGTGCAGAATAGAGTTCTAGTAAATCAGAGGTTGATGAAGACTCCATATGAAGTTCTACATCATTTGGCTCCTCTAATTTCATACTTCAAAGCATTTGGGTGTCCTTGTTCATTCTCAACACAAAGGTTCAACTCCACAAATTTGATCCTAAGGTGGATGCAGGGTATTTTGTAGGATATTCATCCACATGCAAGGCTTATAGAGTCTTCAACTGTACAACAAAGATAGTTGAAGAAACCTTGCATGTGAAGTTCAATGAATCTCCTAAGGATAAAATTCCACAAAACACTATGGAGTTGTTTGATCTGGATATACTGCAATATGTTCCTTATCAACCTCCAGTTGTTGCACATCATGTGAATAAATCATCTTCTGCAGCAAGTCTTCCACCTCGTGGTACTGAAGATGATGATGATATCAGTACTCACCTTTTCAAGTTTAGTGATCAACTGCCTGAGTCCATGAAACTTGATGTTCCGGTAGCTTCAGCAGCTCCATCTACAACAAATGCTGATGAGATTTCTGACTCCTCTACATCATTTGAATTGCCATCTCATCCTGGTTTCCTGAGTCTGGATCAACATCTGCTACTGCTAAACCTGCTACAAACACTTGCACTGATCTTATAGTGTACCAAGAGCTGAAGAATCACCCCATGTCTCAAATCATTGGTGATATCAATGCTGGTGTCTCAACCAGGAGTCAATTGCCCAACTTCTGCTTCTATGCTCTCTTCATCAGTCTGCTAGAGCCAAAGAACTATCATGTTGCTTTAAGAGACAATGGATGGGTTGAAGCCATGCATCTTGAGCTACTTCAGTTCAAAAAGCAGCAAGTGTGGGAACTAGTTCCTCGACCCCTAGGTAAGTGTGCAATAGGCACTAAGTGGGTGTTTAGGAATAAAACTGATGAAAATGGGCTTATTGTCAAGAACAAGGCTAGATTGGTTGTACAAGGGTTTTCACAAGAAGAAGGTATTGATTATGATGAAACCTTTGCCCTGTAGCCAGACTGGAAGCAATTAGATTGTTCTTAGCCTATGCTGCTTTCCACAATCTTAAAGTTTTTCAAATGGATGTCAACAGTGCCTTTTTATATGGAAAAATAAAAGAAGAGGTTTATGTGTGTCAACCACCAGGTTTTGAGGATAATAAACATCCTGATTGGGTGTATAAACTTGATAAGGCTCCTTATGGGTTGAACCAAGCTCCTAGAGCCTGGTATGAAACACTTTCAAATTTTCTTCTTCAAAATAATTTCACTAGAGGCTCCAGAGATAAAACTTTGTTTGTTACGAAAATAGATCAGCATAAGCTACTTGTTCAAATTTATGTTGATGATATAATTTTTGCATCCTCTAATCCCTAGTTGTGTGATGATTTTACAAGTTTAATGAAACAAAAGTTTGAAATGAGTGCAATGGGCGAATTACAGTTCTTTCTAGGCTTGAAAATCAAACAAAAGGCTGATGGAACCGTCATTCATCAGTTGAAATATACAAAAAATCTTTTGAATAAGTTTGATTTACAAAACTGTAAGCCCTGTTTTACTCTCATGTGCAACACTACACAACTGGATGTAGATCAGAAAGGTAATGCTGTTGATGAAACACGTTACAGATGTATGATTGGGTCCTTGATGTACTTAACAGCTTCTAAACAGACATTATGTTTGCAACTTGTGTTGTGCTAGATTTCAGGCTGCTCCTAAAGAGTCTCATTTGATTGCAGTCGACAGGATCTTTAGATATCCGCAAGGTACACAATCTCTAGATCTTTGGTATTCCACTGGACACTCTTGCAAATTAGCTGCTTTCTCTGATAGTGACTATGCAGGGTGTAAGTTAACCAGAAAGTCAACTTCTGGTGGATGTCAATTCCTAGGCAACTGTTTGATTTCTTGGCAGAGTAAGAAACAAAAATCTGTTACTACATCCACTGCTGAAGCAGAGTACATTGATGCTGCAAGTTGTACATCTCAGGTACTCTGCCTTCAGAACCAATTACTGGATTATGGCATTACACGGACTAAGACTCTATTATTAATGGTTAGTGCTTCAGCTCTGTGTATTGCAATAATCTAGTCCAGCATCTAGGACCAAACATATAGAGATCAAACACCATTTTATTAGGGATTTTTTTTGAAAAAGGTCTAATTGATCCAAAGTTTGTGCCAAGTGCTGATGAGCTTGCAGATATATTCATTAAGCCTTTGGATAGTTCAACTTTCCAAAACCTTGTGTTAAGGCTTGGTATGCTGCAGCTAGAATAAGTGACAACTACTGATGTTCTCAGTAAACAAGTACTGATGACCATTAGTAAACATGTCAAAAATATGTACTGATTCTGTTAAAAGAAACTGAAGTAGTTATAAACTACCGATGTAGTTATAACTACTGATGTCAGCAAAAATAGATAAGTACTGATGTCCTATGAAACAACTGAAAACACTAAAAAGTCTAATGAGTAAGTGTTAAGGACAGTATGAAACAGCTGAAAAGCAATGAATTGACGAAAACTACTGATGAGAATTTTCTCTTTAGTCGTTTCCACAAACTACTGTTTCACCTTAAACAACTTATGACAAAACCATGTCTTCAGTAGTTTCAGAACTACTGATGACTAACACCAAGTCTCAGTTGTTTTCTACACCTGAAGACAAAACCAAGGTTTTCAGTAGTTTCATAACTACTGATGACTAAAACCAAGTCTTCAGTTGTTCTCAAATGTCTGATAGTTAAAACCAAGTCTTCAGTCTTTTCATACAACTGCTGACAACAACAACACTTTCAGTCGTTTTCTTTTCAGCTTTTTCTTAACCTATAAATACCTGCACTTATAGCCGAAGTTTCGTTTGCCGTTTTCTATCCTTTTCTCTCTCAACAATGGCAACCATGAAACTCAAACCTAGACACAACTGTGTTGCCTACCTCTCGAAATCGGCCTTTTGGAATAAATTTGATAATGCCCTCGATCTTATGGTGGATTCCCAATACCGAACCGCCTTTCTTTTGAATCCTACCATATACCCCGATTCCTTACACCAATTCTGGACCAACGTCTCTGTCACAACTGGTGAAAATGATAGCCAAATCACTCTCCAGTCGTTGGTTAACAAGAAACAGGTGGTCATCACCCCTGACATCATTCGCAAAACCCTAAATTTGCATGATGCCACATGTATTATAGAATACCCGAAAGGCACCGTTGATATGTCTTTCATCAACAACGGGTATGAAGGAGACTTAAGTGCTACAACCATTCTCAAAAAGCACTTCCATGATGCTGAAAGACTTATCTTCCACATGGTGAACGTGTGTCTTGTTCCAAAGACATCTTCATGGGATCAGATGTCCTCAAGATTGCAATAGGTATTGTACTCTATCTTTGAATGACAAAATCTAAATTTTTCTGAGATAGTGTTTATGGAACTAAAGGATCTGGCTCAGAAACCTGTGACAAACAGATGGCTACTATATCCCAGGTTTCTAATGGCCATAATTTTAAATAAATTAAAATCTGACGGCCTTGTTGGTCTTGGGGTCCCTCCTCCAGCTGTTTTAGCTGAGGTATACTCCAGACATAACTCTGACCCTACTCTCAAAGGGGCTGCCCGGCTGCTCAAACCCAAGCAGAGGGAACCCATAGCCTCCACCTCCAGATCTAAAGTCCCCACCAAACCCAAACCTCAAAAGCCCAAAAAGGCTACTCAGGGAGATGAGTCCCCTGTGGATACCCCTGTACCACCAATACAGGAAACACATACTGGTTCTAACCCCCAGTTATGTCAGACACTCAACCAGCTAACACCGCACAGGTATCCTGTTCATAGAATCCTGTTGCAACCAAATTGGGGATACCACATTACTGGAACCTTTCTCAGTTGAAGGTTACCATTGAAGAGCATCTCTCACCCCGGGTGCAATCTGCTTCTGACCAATCTCCAACTGCAACGCCCCTTCCCGCTAACACTAGGAATAACTCAACAATTGTGGGGGAGGACCAAAATACTGCTGATAACCCACAGCACACAGGTTATAATGTTCAATCTCCAAGTGTAGAAGAGGAGGTTAGAACATCTGGTCAGGCTGCCACTTTTACAGATTCAGCAAATGAACAGGATGAAGTTGGTACCATATATAAGACCTCACCAGAGGCAACTGCCAATGAAGGACAAAGTCCTGAGGCAGGAAGTCCCCAGAACCAAGAACAAGAGGCACATGCATATACTGATCTACACTCAGGGCATGTACATCCTGATTTAATTAGGAGGTCAGATGATTCAGCAAAGACTAATGATGACCAGGGCTTTTTCTTTGATGTCTTAGCCCATAATACAATCCTAGAGACTGAGGTGAGCAGACTGAAAGAGATGCTAGCCAAAATGTCTCAGGATGAAAGTCCATCTATCCCCATTGACCCACAGATGGCACCTTCATTTGAAGGTTCACCAAACACACAACCAATACACTTAACTAAGCCACCAGCCACTCCTTTTGGCACCACCTCTCAGGTACAGAACTCCTCTGAGTAGATGGTTGCAACCTTTCAAAACTCCTTACCTCTCATCACTCCCATCATCACTGTGATAGTACATAAAGCCATTGACGAGAGGATCTCCTTAAATCCCCAATCACTTGTTGATGATGCTATGCAAAAGTCACTATCTGCCTTTCAATCCCCTGATCCCAATGCATCCAAAAAGGGGGAGACTACTAAGTCTAAGGCAGTAAAAGAAAGAAAGAGAAAGAGAGTGGTCGATGAGAAACAACAAGAAAAAGAAAAGGAGCTAAAGAAAGAGAAACAACTGATCACTTATAAAAGAAAGGAAAGTGTTGAAACACAAGAGCCTGTTGGAGAGAATTCCTTAGAAGATCTGGTTAAAGAAGCTGATGAAGCTCACAGCAGATCTATGGGCAGAATATAGACTAACTCTTTAGACAGGGCTTTGATAGAGCCACTTTAGACACTGAGATCAGAAGGCTGGAAGTTAAGGAAATACAAGAATGATCGGCTAGTTACAGTGTGATGGATAGGGAAAGGTTGGAGATAATGATCAGATTTATTGCAAAATACTGGGAAGATCATTGATTGAGATCAAATCATGTACCAGAGACAGTATTCTCGCAATAACCACCGGAATATGTTCTTCTGAAGCATTCAATAAGGGGTTAACTATAGAAGCATTGGATGAGGCAGGTGTTGGGAAGAGAACTGATATCGCCAAGCTCTCCAAAGCCAAACTTACCACAAAAATGCTAGATCAGCCTTCCCTAACTCCAACTCATAAACAACCAACTCCAAAACCTGCCAACCCTATCCCTAAACCAAAACCACTCATAACTCAACCCAAAAAACCAATTCCATTACCTCAAAAACCACCTCAAACCACACCCAATGATGCACCCAGAAGGAGGAGAAGGGTATTGAGGGTAAAAGAAGAAGAAGAAGAGGATGATAATGAAGATAGTCTGCCAATCTCTGCTGTTCTCAAACTTAAAAACACCTGAGCCCAGAAGTCAACAGATGATCACACCTGACTTGCAAATGCAAATGGTGAAAGTGAAGATTGAAGAAGCAGAACAACTGAAGCAGCATGATGAGCAATTTCTCAAAATGGTTGACAAGGACTTCCCTCAGTCCTCATCCATTCAAGAAATGAAGAAACAAGCTCTGAGGCTGTACACTCTTAGGCATACATTCTAACATCAAAGAGAAAGAGTGAGGATTTGGCCAGACCCCAGGGTAAGTTCCGAAATTCACAAGAAGAACATACCAAGTAGATATCATGGCCAAGTGAAAAAGACTTTGAATGCTGCAATTATGTTGGCCATGGTAGTCTCACCCTCGGAGATTATAGAAGAAATCAAGAGAGCACACAACTCAAAGACAACCCCTCATCTATACTTGAGAACAAAATGATCAAGAAGGGGTTGTTATACAAGAGACTTGAAGATCTTCAAAAGAGTGAACTCCAGTTGTTGCTAGAAGGCTCTCATCCAGATGAATTCGCATACAGAGAGATCACAACTGTTGAGTTAAAAAATGGGAAGACAATAAGGTATCTGTCTGAATATTATGACCCAGAGTTCTTCTTTGAGTGAGAAGCAGAAAAACTCACCAAGGAGGAACAAGTTGTTCTCCTTGAGGCCTATGCAAGAGAGTCTTACAGACTCATTAATGGGAATTAGGATTCATGGTTAGGACAAGACTCTATGTCCAGTTTCCCCAAGACAGAGTTCCTTTCCATACTTAGCCAATCAAACGATCAGAAACCTTTTCCCGGCCTGTGCTTACATGATTACCTCTGAAGCTGATCAAGAGGGTGTTCCTGCCAAAGAATAAGTGGGATCATCAATAAACCTAGAGGTTTTGGCTGCATTGGTTCAGGGGGAGTTTGTTGGAACAAAAGAACGAATGAGCCTGATCAGAAAAACCTCTAAGTCCCACAGACATTACAACTGCCGAAGAAGATCACAATAGCTGAAGACATCAGCTCATTACAAGGTCTGAAGACAAAGTCTGAAGATAAGATCTGAAGATTTCTACTGAAGAAAAAGTCTGAAAGTAAAGTACTAAAGACAAGGTCTGAAAGTAAAGTACTGAAGACAAAGTCTGAAAGTAAAGTACTGAAGACAAATTCTGAAGCTATCAACTGAAGACAACGTCTGAAGTAAAAGTCTGAAGAACAAAGACTGAAGACAAAGTCTAGAGACCAGAGTGATCAATAGTTATCACAACAGCTGAAGTTATTAACTTCGGTAGTTGTCACAACAGCTGAAGTTATTAACTTCAGTAGTTGTCACAACAGCTGAAGTTATTAACTTCAGTAGCTGTGATGGTTTTCCTTTTCAGTACTTGTAATTTACCTTTTTAGTAGTTTATAGTTTCAGTAGTTTTAGTTAGTAGTTTTATGTTTTTGTACTTAGCATTCCCTGAGATATGATCAGTTGTTGAGAACATTCTCAGTAGTTTGCATAGTTTCAGTTGTTTGTATAATTCTGTTAGATGTCATTATCAAGTGACATCAGCAGACGTCACACATTCCTTATATAAGGAATGTTGACATAATTGTAATGTGTGACATTCAGCCACCACGAACGTATTTGAATGAAATATTCCTTTTGTAGAATTCTCTCTCTCTCTATAACCGTGTGCTTTTCTATTGAATATCAATTGAGTTCTTGCTAAATTGTCTAATTCATTGTTCGAATTTCCACTTCAATCCACTCTACTTGATCAAACTTAGATCACTGATCCTAACAGGATACCTAACATAATGAAATGGTGGTTGTCTATGGGATACTCCATTTTGAGGATCAAGCAAGTAAGTCTTATCCTGATGTGATCAACTCATTCACCTAAGCACACTATGGAAAACACTTTATAACTTCTATTTTTGCAAATCATATTCCCTCTATTTTATGTAAATAAATACTTGGGTTTATTAACACCTTGGTATACTTATATAACCAACTAGTGAATAGAGTATGATCCTCATCATCCCTGTTTTTTACGAAAACAAAAACCTAGGTTAAACACACCTTTATTTTATGAAAGTAAAGACCTAGTGACCTGATGATGATCATATCCAAGCTCTCAAAAGAATCCATTGTGATCAATTGTATATTATCTAAAGAGATTTTGCATCAAAGCATTAATGAGACATCAATTTTGTCTCAAGATAGAATTTATAATTTAATTTACATAGTTTCCAAGTGTGAAAAAAGTGATGAATTTACTCACAAACAGAGGACAAACTCTAATCTGAATTGAATGTGGAGCCTATAATAGTTAACCTCTAATAAACATGAAAACATGATAACTAACATGCCTAGTTGATTTAATACTCTTGTTTGGATTTAAGTGGACAAACATACTTGCAATCAGGACTAGAATCAGGTCACTTTTCAACAATCAATTCAATCAAGAAGAAGGTTAGTGTCATAGTATGATCCCATTATATGTGTCTATATGCATGTACATAAATAGCTTATTTTATATCATAACTTATGGACTGTCATGTGCCTTTCATGTTGTTCTTCTACACAAATTTATGATGAATGCAACATGTTATCATCAATCAAAAGTTAGGGGAGCATTTAATGCATGAAAATGAAAACATAAAATATAAATTTTTGAAACAAAAATCAAATGAAAGAATTAGAGCTTGGGCACTAACTTGGTTGAAGGATACATTAAGTTTTTCAAACTATAAACTTGGCTGCAGGATACATGAAGTTTTTCAAACTATAAATCTAGTTGTAGGATACATGAAGTTTCTCAAACTCTAAAACTTCTTGTTGTGCACAAAGTGTCATGAAAACAAAGTCAACAAGGTCCAATAGCAATAATGATTCCATCACTTTTATCAGTTGATTAGGACCATACAATCAAAGAAATTTCAAACTTTGCTTTTCAGCATCAGTAGAAGCTACAGTGCAATTTTGGCATCAACGGAAGCTACAATGCGAAACTTAACCAAGTAAAATATGACCATCCATAGAATTGGTAAACTACGGATGTGTTAATATTTTAAAAGTATAATCTATTCTTATAGATTTGTAATCTATGTACAATCAACTTATACTCAAATCCTTTATTCAGTTTTTGCTAGTTAGACATCGGCAAATGTCTTACGGAAGAACTGAAATTTGCTGAATAAATAAATTCCACCAAAGAGTAATAAGGAATGTGGGACCCATTTCATTTAATAAAAGAAGTTAACGAGTCCAAGGGAGTATAAACAAACTCATTCAAAACAAACATTCAATAGAGAAACTGTTTAATTCATTGTCATCATTATTCACTTTTATAGAGCACTTTTCAGACCTAGAAAAGCACACACCTCAAACTCTTTCCCTCTTTTAACAAACATTCAAAATACCAATTCAAAACAACAAACAAACTCATAAACTTGATTTCAAATCCTTGTTTTGAAGATAAACCATGTCATAATAATCAATAGAGAAACTGTTTAATTCAATGTCATCATTAAAACTGTTCATATTTTCATATATGTAATATTGATTCTAACCTAATCTTCATAACTCTTATTAGCAGATGGCTAATTTTTTGCTAGAGAGCATAATGTGTGTGCCTTTCTCAATGCGGATGACCCTGTATCAGAAGGATGTCGAGATATCATCCATTATTTAAGAAGATCTTGGTTGTTTTATGCCCTATTAGCAGAGCTTGTGATTCATCAATCACACATTCTTGATTTTTGGAACTTGGCAAGATAGAAAAGAAGGAGAAGATGAGGTGATACATGTAGATATTGGGAATGAACACTTAAGAATTAATTAACAGAGCATTAGGAGAAATCTCCACTTGGGAGATAGAGAGATAGGTCATCCGGATGTATTTGAGAATGAATACATAGAAAAGATCTTCTACCTGATGGGGTATGTTGGTGATTTTGATAAAAATGAAGTTAAGAAAGGGAGATTGTGTAAGCCCTACAGATTCCTATGTCATACTTACCTCAAGTGCATCTCTTACAAGAAATGAGGATTAGACTGATTTTCAAGGCACATCCCATCTGGAATCATTAGTATCTTTGAAAAGAGAACGTACGATTACTCAAAGTACATACTAGGGTGTTTGTGTGACCATATTAGAGTTCAAAAACTTGAGAAGATGTTCATGTTTTCAAGGTTTATGCAATTGAACATCAATGGTGAATTGCCTGGGATAGCAAGAGAAGGTGATGTGTTTGTTCAATCACATCTAGGGAGATTCGTACCGAATAAGATAACTGGAAAGTATGAAGGAGAAGATATCCCAATGTTTGCACATGTTGAGCTAGATAGTAAATCTACTGATGTTGTGCAAGACTCACGTTCAAGTTCCCCTCCTTAATCTCCGATACACCACCATGATCAATCTTCACAAATCCAATCCTCTACCTGTCAAAACACACTACCATCTCACCTATTCAACATGAACCATTATCACAACCTCAATCACAAGCCAGTGAAAACACATTGCCCATCTCTCCAATTCACCCTCAATCTCCCATTCACCAACAATCTCCAACACCACAAAATCAATGTTCTTAGATTGCACATATAGAACCCAACTCTGCTAGTTAATCTCAAAACATAGTACACACTTGTGAGGCTGAGTTAGTATCTCAAGCAAGTACCTTACCACTCCCAGTCACCAACTCACAAACCCCAATATTGTCTAATCCCACTGAACCAACGTTACCAATCATTGATCCTCATAACAACAACAATTACACCAAGAGCAGGCAGATCAAGCTATTTAGTCTAGCTAAAGCTTAGCAACTGTAGCCCCTACTGATGTCAATGATGATGAGATTGTTGCTAAACATCTAGAGGAGAAGAAGAAGCCACTATGTTGATGTAATTGCTTATCATGAAAATGATCTAAGTGAAGAAGACATCCCCTTAAAGAAAAGTTATTTGGATGGTTGTATAACAAACTTGTAATCAAGTCAAACAAAAAGGATGGAAAGAATACAAGAGTTGAAGGGTATGATAAAGGAAAAGGATGAGCAGCGATGAAGCAAGAAGCATCATTGAAAAGGTTGAGAGAAGATGCTCAAACTAAGAATGAAGTAATTGATGCACTATATGAGCTAAATAGATAACCGAAAGGATCTATTGAACAAGAGAAGGCTAAAAAAGAGAAGCTTGTATTGGAGAACAATAGAGCTAAAAAGACTATGAATGAACAATCTGTTCAACTGAAAAGAAGAGATGCAAAGATTGATGAGCTGAAAATGAAGCCGATTATCCTTGAGTCAAGTGCTACTGCATCAAAATAGTCAAAAGAACATTGTGACGCATGAAAGAAAATCATTCAATATTCGAGAAAAAGGAAGTATTTGGGGTCTTTCAAGAAAAATGAAGCCGATTATCCTTGAGTCAAGTGCTCCTTAACACACTCCTTAAGTGGACTTATCAACTTGAAGCCAATTTCTCATGATGACAGTGAGAGTGATGAAGAATGGAAAGAACTTATCTAAGATTAGTCTCTCTAAGATCAAACATAATGAAAGGCTAATGACCTACTCATTGCAAAAGACATACTTGAAGAAAGGCTATAATCTTTAATGTTTATGACCCTAATCGACCATGGATTTCCATATGACATGCTATAGAGGACAAACATGAATGAGATGAAGAATATGTTCAAGGAATTTGAGTTAGCAAGCTTCATGATCCCAAATTACAATTATCAAACATTCACAACCTTCTAATCAATTTAGAGAATAAATACTAAGCTAGGCCATTATGATACAGCCAAGCTGAGTAAATACAATATGACCTGTTGGCTACAAGTTCATAACTACAAAATGCATGAGCTTAAAGGAAGAACAGTTCGTGAGCTAAGGAGGATGATGGAACGTGTTATGAATGTTGAGCTTGAAACTGGTGTGAGATTCCTAACTAAAACTAGTGGAACGTGTTGACGAGCTGATAAGTTGCCTCAAAGGATTCAAGACAACATTACTAAAGAGTTTAGCCTTAGAAGGAGACATAGGCAATTAGGCAATGTCATTGGTCAACTAGATGTTGAGGCAGACCCTGAGATTAAATTCAAAGGGAAAACCTTGACTGAAGGCCCAATGATAGAACTTAAGAGCCCTCTGTCGCGACCCGCTTAAATACGTGAGCAACTCTTGAGAAAAGATTGTGGACATAGGTGCTGCAAGAGGTGACGAGAATGATGGTCAAGACAGAACATCTCAAGGAAGCAAGAAGAATCGGGGAGGGTTTAAGGACAAGACCTTAGACAAATCACTTTCTCATATGGAGGCTGCAATCACAAGAATCGGGACACAAGTTGACAATGCATTCTAGCGATTAGATGGGCTAGAAACTGATTTCAAGGACCTAAGAGACGACCTGAAGGCAACAATCGAGGTACTTAGTAATGAGGTACATATAATGGTAATTGATGCCATCAACAAGGCTATTGTTGCATTCTTTATGCCCAAGTCACATAGAACATTGATGTGATTAGTACGTTATGATCCAAGTCGGGTCATACCCAATAACAAGCTTAGTAAACACCAATAAATATTTAATTGATGATATGATCATGCAATTAAATAATTACACCAATTTCGAAATTGGGTTTTCTAAATAAATTGTATATGAGATGGAACAACTTATAATGATATTTTGTTCATGAGTATTATTTTTTATGTTATTTAAGTTTTTTAATAACATTAAATAATAATAGAGTGTATGAGTTAAAGATTAAAAGGTTAATTATATAACTTATTTAGTGACTAGTTACAACTAAATGGAAGAAAAATAATTGGGGGGAAACCCCATTTGAACCCCAATTCGGCCGCCCCCCTTTATGGGGTTAGTTCATTTTTAGTTGTCTTGGGATAAGACTCAATTAACAAGTCATACACTCCACTTCTTCCTCTCTCTTACATGCAAAAGACCGAAGGGACCAAACTCTATTCTCTCTTGAAAAAAGTCACGGCTGAAAAGGAGTTTTCAGCAGCCTTCTTTGGTCGTTTTGGTGTTCAAATCCTAGCAACAAAGGTGTTTGCTTGATTCTTGTGGGTATTGAAGCTTTACGACACCTCCCTTGGTGTTTTGGTCATTCAAGAACATCATCAACTTCCTCTAATCTCACGGTTTTGGCAGCTCTTGAATGGAAGTTTCGTGAGTGTTGTTTTGGTTGTTATTTCATGCTTGATAGCTAGTTCTTTCATATATATTTGATCCTTTGTTCTTGGGTTTGTTGATGATAAATAATATGCTTTAAATTTCAGTTCATAAAACATATTTTTAAGCTTTGATTCCGCTGCCTTTTCATGTTTAAGAGGTTAAACAACTTTGATTATGTGTCCGACAAACCCAACAATGGCATCTAGAGCCAAATATGTGGACAACTAGCTTCTAATGTCCTTGTAAAATTGGTTTTATGGGACTTAAGGTTATATGGATAACTAGCTTCTATATCCTTGTAGAAAAACTAATAACGGTTGTTTTGTGATGATATAATGAATCCCCAATCTTTCAAGGTTTTATCTTACATGCTTATGTTTAACCTTGAAAGATAGATATGAATGGTTGATTATTTTGTTTTGACAAAAACCCTAAGTTCTTGGTTTCTTTGGCCAAAATTTTGGGTTAAATGGGTATTTACTTTGGTTCTTGAATGTTAATATGTTTTTTAATATTTGTGCAAAACCTAGCCTTGACCTTGTGTTGCTTTGGTTTTGGATGGATATTTGGTTTTAGTTGATTTCTTTCATTATGGGTATTATTATTTATTCTTTTGTGCTTGTATATGGTTGTAACTTATTTATTCATTTAATGGTGATGTAATAAAATGATTAGGTGTATTGTCTTCTATTAGAAAATTTGTATTAGGATATAAATTTTGTAAAAGAAGATGCACAAGTTGAAGCATAAAAGGAAGAACACAAAGAGAAAGACTTGAAGCATTGATGGCAACTTCAAGTGGGGGTCTTTGGAGATCCTATCTTATATGTTGTACCAAATGACAATACTTGTGATAGCAAACAAGTGTTGTCAACTTAGTGGCTATGGTTATCCATTTGTGATTGTATCATTATGCTTGTTTGGTTGATTGTTTTTATGATTGTTGTTTGATATATGGATATACTAGACAACTAATTGACAGGATCAGCGATCACAAGTTTGATGTATTAGGGTTCAAAGCAGCGGAATACGAACAGGAATTAGACAAATTGTAGCAAGAAGTCGATGCTTGTATGCATTAAGAGCACATACGGTTATAGCGAGAGAATATATTTCTGATTCAAGGAAGTTTATAGATATGGAATGTTTCTAATCAAATCATTCAATACATTCATCATCATTCATCCCCCAATATTACAATAGGTTGTCACTCCTTATATAGAGTGCAACAATCACTATTGTTATCTCGAAAGTGACAACTGGCAGATCTAATACAAAATAACTAACTCTTAACAAACTACTGAAATGTTCACAACTACTGAGAACATATCAGAGTGTTAAGTACAGAATATAAAACTACTGATACTACAACGACTGAAGAACAAGCTCTTCAGTCGTTTTACAAAACTACTGAAACATAAACTACTGAAACTAGAAATATAAAACTACTGATATCACAACTACTGAAGAAGTACTCTTCAGAAGTTTTGACAAACTACTGAGGCTTCAGTACTTGATCTTCAGACTTTGACCTTCAGGTGTTTCATCAGCTGATGACTTCAGTAGATATCATCAGCTGATGTCTTCAGTCTTTGTCTTCAGACTTTGTACATCAGTTGTTGATCTTCAGCACTTGTAAGCTCTTCAGCTGTTGTACTTCAGTACTTTGGTCTTTCAGCTTCAGCACTTGTGTTCTTCAGCTGTTGTACTTCAGCACTTTAGTTCTTCAGCTGTTGAAGTCTTCAGCACTTGATCTTCAGCTGTTGAAGTCTTCAGCACTTGTTAAACTGCTGATGAGGCTTTCAGCAGTTGTTGTGATACCATGTGGGACTTAGAGGTTTTTTTGATCTTGGCTCATTGTTTCTTTGTTCCAACAAACTCCCCCTGAACCAATGCAGCCAAAACCTCTAATTATTCATAATCCCACTTATTGTTGGCAAAGTGTGGTCTTTTTCCTTCTTGATCAGTAGAGAAGATGACCCATGTGAGCTCCGGCCTGGGAAGAAATCTCAGATATTTGTTTGGCAGAGTATGAATGGGAACTCTGTTTTGGGGAACTGGACACAGAGTTGTTATCCCATTCATGAGATTTACTTCCCCATAATGAGTCTGTATGACTCTCGAACATAGGCCTCAAGGAGAACAACTTGTTCCTCCTGAGAGAGTTCTTCTACTCCCCCTTCGAAGAAGAACTCTGGACCATAGTACTCTGATAAGTACTTCATGGTCCTGCCATTTTTCAGCTCCACCGTAGTTACCTCCCTATATACAAATTCATCAGGATGGTTGCCTTCAAGGAGTAACTGGAGCTCATTCTTCTGGATGTCTTCAAGCTTTTTATATAACAACCCCTTCTTAATCATCTTGTTTTCTAGTAAAGCTTGAGGGGTCTTCTTTGCTTGGTGAGCTTTCTTGAATTCATCAATGATTTCCCAAGGTGAGACTACAATGGCCAACATGATGGTAGAATCTATTCTTTTTCGTACCTGGCCATTGTATCTGTGTGGAATAGTACTTTTATGGATTCTAGAACTCACCCTGGGGTCTGGCCATACTCTCACTCTCTCCTTCTGAAACTGAAAAGTGTGCCTGAGAGTGTACAGCCTTTGAGCATGCCCTTTCATGGCTTGAATAGATGATGACTGAGGAAATTCCTTGTCAACCATCTTCAACAGTTGCTCATCGTGCTGTTTCTACTTTCTTCTCTTCTTTATCTTGACTCTGACCATTTCCCTTTGAGAGTTAGGTGTGATCATGGGTTGACTTCGGGGTTTTGGTAGCTTTAGAACATTAGAGAGTGGCAGACTATCATCTTCATCCTCCTCTTCTTCTTCTTCTTCCATCCTCAGCACCCTTCTCCTCCTTTTGGGTGCATCATTGGATGATGGTTGGGTTGGTGAAGGAATTGGTTTTGGAGAATGAAGATGTTTGGATTTTGGCTTAGAGATTGGTTGGGAGATTTGAGGGATAGGCTCTGTTTGAGTGGGTGGAAGGGAAGGTTGATCCAGCATCTTTGTAGTTAGTTTCGCCTTTGTGAGTTTAGCCATCTCTAACCTTTTACCAGCCCCAACCTCATCAAGGGCTTCCACAATAATCCCTTTGTTGAATTGCTCAGACAGACAGATTCTGGTGGCTATAGCCAGAATGCTATCCCTGGTCCACGCGCGAATCTCCATTAACGATCTTCCTAAGTATTTTGCAATAAAGTGGATCATTATTTCCAATCTCTGTTTTTCCAGAGCATCATACCCTGCCCATCGGGTTTGTATCTCTTGCACTTCCAACCTTCTGATCTCACTATCCAGTGTGGCTGTGTCAAACCCCTGCCTGAAGAGTTGTTCAATTATTTTATCCACGGATCGGCTGTGTGTAGTGTCAGCTTCTTTTACCAGCTCGTCCAAGGATTTGTCTTCAGCAGTATGATCATCAGCACTTTTCTTTCGCTTGTAAGTGAGCAGAGGTTGCTTTTCTTTCTCCTCCTCTTGGGCTTGCTTCTCTTCCTTCTTTTCCTCTATTCTTTTCCTCTTCTTTTCTTCACACTGTAGTACTCTCCCCCTTTTGGATGCATTGGAGGAAGGGTTTTGTACGGCAGAAAGAGTCTTTTGGACAGCAGCATCATCAAGGGCTGTAAAGTTGAGGAAAGCCTCTCATCAATGGCTTTAGTCACAATATCAGTGATTATGGTGTGATGAGAGGGAGGGAATTTTGAAGTACAGCACCTATTTGCTCAGGAGGGTTCTGTTCCTGAGAAATAGGGCCTGAAGCAGAGGCAGGTGGTTGAGTTTGGAGTGGCTCCGTGTTTGGGGAGCCTTCAAGTGAAGGTGCCATCTGTGGGTGGTAGAGGCAGATGGTCTTTCTCCTTGTGTGAGTTGGTCAAGTAGGTTTTGCAGCCTACTGTCTTTCTCTTCAAGGATTGTGTTTGGCAAGAACATCATAGAAAAAGCCCAGGTCATCATCAGCCGAAGCTGAATCATCTGACCTCCTGCTTAGAGCAGGATTTACATGCACTGGGTGTAGACCAGTTGATGCATGTGCCCCTTGTGCTTGGTACTGGGGACTTCCAGCCTCAGGACAGTGTCCATCATCAGCTGTTGCCTCTAGTGAGGTCTTAGCAATGTTACCAGCCTCATTCTGATCATGTGCTGAGTCAGAGGAGGTGGCAGCCTCACTAGATATTCTAACCTCCTTGTCTACACCAGGAGATAGAAGTGGTAAACCCCTGTGCTGTGGGTTCTCAAGTGCACTGTGTTCCTCCCCCTCAATTGTAGAGGTTCCCAGTAGTAAGTGGTTTCTGGGGAAGGGGTGAGGAGTGCAGTTGAGTCAGCACTTGTGCAACTATTAAAGTTGGGCTGTGAGGGGCGGTTGTTTGGGGTGAAGGGATAGAAGCAGTGTGCACCTGGGGAGGTTGGTGCGCTTCAAAGGCAATCCCCTCAAGTGAGGAAGATCCCAGATATGTAGGTACCCCTTGTGTGGTTGTTGCAGGCTCCTGTGAGAGGAAGCCTGAGCGGCTATGGCTGGAAAGTCATTGTATCCACTAGGGGGTTTGGACTAGTGGATATATCTATGTTTGGTTGCAGGGGCATCCTCAGGGGACTCAATGCCCTGAGTAGCCGTTTTGGGTTCTTTTTGGTGGGTTTGGTGGGACTTTTGATTTGGAGGTGGTGGCTGTGGGTTCCAGCTGCGTGGGTTTTCGCAGCTTGGCAGCCAATTTTAGTGTCTGGTCAGAGTTGTGCCGGGAGTATACTTCCGGCAGAACAGCCGTAGCAGGGACTCCCAAGCCAACAAGTCCCTCAGCATTAAGCTGGTTGTAATGATGGCCATTATGAACCGTGGATATAGTATCCAACGGTTGGCAGTTAGTTTTTGAGCCATATCTTGAGCTCTGAAAATATTATTTCTGTAAAGGTTTAGCGGTTGTTGCTCAAGAATAGAATACATTACCTGCTGCCATTTTGTCGACATTTGATCCCAAGACGACGTCTTAGGAGCCAACATACATTCACCATGTGAAAAATTAGTGCTCAGCGTCATTAAAGTGTTTCTTCAGGATAGTGGAGGCACTGAGATCGCCTTGATATCCATGTTGGGCAAAGGATAGATCTGTGGTGCCCTTCGGATATCCAGCAGGAGAACTAGCATCATTCAGATGAAGAATTTTGCGGATTATTGCAGGAGTGATGACTACTTCTTTGTTGTTTACGACCGACTGGAGAGATGGTGTGTTGTTCTCCCCAGTGGTAATAGTAACGTTCATCCAAAATGGTGAAGGGATTCGGCATGTAGTATGGGATTCAGAAGAAATGCCGTTTTGTATTGGGACTGAACCATAAGATCGATAGCATATCGAACTTAGTCCAGATAGGCGATTTAGTGAGGTAGGCACACAATTGTGTCGCGGTTTAATTTGCATGGACGCCATTGAGAAGAGGAAGTTTTGGAGAGGAACGTTAGGTTTGAAGAAGATGAAAGCATTGAGGATTAGGTCAGGGTTTATAGGGTACGGGAAGAAAACGACTGAAGGATGTGGTGTTAGTCATCAGTAGTTTTAAACGACCGTTGACATGGTATTATCCTTTCAGACGTTGAAACAGCTGAAGTCGTGGTGTTAGGCATCAGTAGTTTAGAAAACTACTGAAGACCGTGGTTTTGACTTCAGATGATTGAAACAACTGAGGACTTGGTGTTTGTCATCAGTAGTTATGAAACTACTGAAGACAGTGGTTTTGTCATCAGCTGTTGTAAACAACTAAAGACTTGGTATTAGTCATGAGTAGTTATAAAACTACTGAAGACATGGTTTTGCTTCAGTTGTTTAGAATGAAACAGCAGTTGTAGAAACGACTGAAGAGAAAGTTCTCTTCAGCTGTTTTCGTCAATTCTTAGCTTGTTCAGCTGTTTCATACTGTCCTCAACACATTCATCAGCCTTTTTGGCTGATTTCAGTTGTTTCATAGGACATCAGTACTTATCTGTTTTTACTGATTGCAGTAGTTGTAGCTGCATCAGTAATTGTAACTACATCAGTAGTTTAGAACAGATGAAGTACTTCAGTACTTGTGAGACATTTAGCCTTCAGTAGTTATAAAAAACTGCTGAGGTAAAAGAGCTCATCAGTACTTATATGTGACATAGTTACTAATGATCATCAGTACTTATTACTAAGATCATCAGTAGTTGTCACTTATTCTAGCTGCAGCATACCAAGCCTTAACACCAGGTTTGGAAAGTTGAACTATCCAAAGGCTTAGTAAAAATGTCTGCAAGCTCATCAGCACTAGGCACAAACTTAGGATCAATCAAACTTTTTTCAAAACAATCCCTTATAAAATGATGTCTGATCTCTATATGTTTGGTCCTAGAGTGCTGGACTGGATTTTTGACAATGCAAAGAGCTGAAGCACTCTCCATTAGCAATGGAGTCTTAGTCTCTGTAATGCCATAATCCAGAAGTTGGTTTTGAAGCCAGAGTACCTGAGATGTACAACTTGCAGCTGCAATGTACTCTGCTTCAGCATTGATGTAGCAACTGAGGTCTGTTTCTTGCTCTGCCAAGAAATCAAGCAGTTGCCTAGGAATCACATCCACCAGAAGTTAATTTCCTGGTCAACTTACACCCTGCATAGTCACTGTCAGAAAAAGCAACTAATTTACCAGAATGTCCAGTGGAATACCATAAACCTAGAGATGGAGTGCCTTGCAGATATCTAAAGATCCTCTTGACTGCAATCAGATGAGACTCTTTAGGTGCAGCCTGAAATCTAGCACAAACACATGTAGCAAACATAATATCTGGTCTAGAAGCTGTTAAATACATCAAGGACCCAATCATACATCTGTAAAGTGTTTCATCAACCACTTTACCTTCCTGATCTGTATCCAGTTGTGTGGTGCTGCACATGGGGGTAGAACAGGGCTTACAGTTTTGTAAATCAAACTTTTGCAAAAGATCTTTTGTGTATTTAAACTGATGAATGAAAATTCCATCAGCCTTTTGTTTGATTTGCAACCCCAGAAAGAATTGTAATTCTCCCATGGCACTCATTTCAACTTCTGTTGCATCAACTTTGTAAAGGCATCACACAACTTTGGATCAGAGGATGCAAAAATGATATCATCTACATAAATTTGAACAAGTAGATTATGCTGCCCAGCTTTCTTAATGAATAAAGTCTTATCTATGGAGCCTCTAGTGAATTATTTTCCAGAAGAAAGTTTGATAATGTCTCATACCAGGCTCTAGGAGCTTGTTTTAACCCATAAAGAGCCTTATCAAGCTTATACACCCATTAGGATGTTTTTGTCCTCAAAGCCTGGAGGTTGACATACATAAACCTCTTCTTTAATTTTTCCATACAACAATGCACTTTTGACATCCATTTGAAAAACTTTAAGGTTTTGATAAGCAGCATAAGCTAAAAACAATCGGATTGCTTCCAGTCTGGCTACAGGGGCAAAGGTTTCATCATAATCAATACCTTCTTCTTGTGCAAACCCATGAACAACTAGTCTAGCCTTGTTCTTAACAATAAGCCCATTTTCATCAGTTTTGTTCCTTAACACACCATTTAGTGCCTATTGCACACTTACCTGGAGGGAGAGGAACCAGTTTCCACACTTGCTGTTTCTTGAACTGAAGAAGCTCAAGCTGCATGGCATCAACCCATCCATTGTCCTTTAAAGCAATGTGATAATTCTTTGGCTCTTGCTGACTGATGAAGAGAGCATAGAAGCAGATTTGACAATTGACTTCTTGTTACAACACCAGCAGTGATATCACCAATGATTTGAGACATAGGGTGATTCTTCAGATCTTGATACACAATGAGATCTGGGCAAGTGTTTGTAGCAGCTCAACAGTAACAGATGGTGATGGTGAATCATTTCCTTGAAACCAATCAGTGGATGGTAATTCAAAGAAGTTGAATTCGAAGAGATCTCATCAGCATTTGTTGTGGATGGTGCTACTGGAGCTACAGGAACATCAGGTCTAGCTGAATCAGGCAGCTGATCACTAAACCTGAAGAGGTGATACTGCAATCATCATCATCATCAGCAGTACCACCAGGTGGTGAACGTTGACAGGAGCACAGCAGGAGTTTGATAAGGAACATATTGCAGTATGTCCAAATCAAATAACTCCACAGGGCTTTGTGGAATCTTGTCCTTTGGAGATTCATTGAACTTACATGTAGAGTTTCTTCAACCATCTTTGTTCTGCAGTTGAAGACTCTGTATGCCTTGCAAGTAGATGAATAACCAACAAAATACCCTGCATCCACCTTAGGATCAAATTTATGGTTGATCCCTTGTGTTGAGAATAAAACAAGGACACCCAAATGCTTTGAAAAATGAAATCAAAGGAGCCAAATGATGGAGGACTTCATATGGAGTCTTCATCATCCTCTGATTTACTAAAACTCTATTTTGCACATAGCAAGCTGTGTTAACAGCTTCAGCCCAAAAAGGTCGTGGCAAACCAGAGTCATTAGCATGGACCTTGCAGCTTCAATGAGGGTCCTGTTCTTTCTCTCCACTACTCCATTTTGTTCTGGAGTCCTTGGAATGCTAAACTGCCTTTTGATTCCCTTTGAAAGATAGAAGTCATCAAGTGTATGATTTCTGAATTCAGTTCCATTGTCACTCTCCTAATACACTTGACTGGAAGGGAATACTGCTTCTCAATATACAACACAAAGTGGATAATCTTCTGAGCAGCCTCATCCTTTGAATGTAGAAAGAAAGTCCATACAAATCTGGAGTAATCATCCACAATTACCAGACAGTATTTCTTCTTTGCCATGCTCATTACTCTCACAGGACCAAATAGATCCATATGCAGTAATTGCAAGCAGGCAGTGGACTTAGGCACTTCAATAGGAGGGAATGAGACTTTGTGATGTTTTCCTTTTAAACAAGCAGTGCAGGTTTCATCATAGTGGAACTCCTTTATTGGTAAGCCTCTGACTAAACTATTGGGGTAAGCTGATTCATGTTTTTGAGATTAACATGAAAGCCTTCTGTGCCACAGTTTAGATTCTTGAGAAGAGGCTTTGCAAAATAGGCAAGGATTGCCTTTGACATCTATTTTCTTGGAAAGATCTAAGCATACACTCTTCCTGTCCTGTTGGCTCTCAGGAGAGTTGATCATCCAACACCTTGTCAATCAAGTGCAAAACTTTGGATGACAGAATCCTACAGTTTTGACTGGTGAAAAGAGCAACATGGCCTTTATCACACATTTGACTGACACTCAAGAGATTGTACTTGAGATTTTCCACATGATTACATCATCAAATTTGATTTCTCCATTGGAGACAAAAGCCCTTACCAATGATGTAACCCCTAGTATCATTACCAAAAGAAACAAATCCCTTCTTTCCTTGAGAGTAGTCATGAAGAAGAGAGCTATTCCCAGTCATGTGCATAGATCCCCCACTATCTACATACCAGATGCTACTTTGGCATGTTGAAGAACCTGCAATAATAAACAATCCGTTTAGTTTTAGAGACCCGAACCTTTTTGGTTTTGGGCCTGGTCTCATCATAGATGGTAAACTAACAGGTTTATCTGAAACAACAGCCTGAGAGGAAGAAGATGGTGTGAAGAGGAGTCCTTTGGCTTGGACCTCCTTTTCTGTGGTTTCAACATAGGAGCATCTAGTTGGTTAACTCTACCCAACAGATGTTGAACCATCATGACCAGCTGTGTCTGATTTTGTGATAAAGCTTTCAGCTCATCAGACATATGGCCAGTGAGTTTGATAGGTTCCTATGTTGCACCTTCTTCTGAGCATTCTCAGCTGTCACCTGTTTAACCCCTTCCTTTGGATTTCTTTGAGGACTTAAGGTTACAGGATTTGATGTTGCTGATACAAATGTGGTCTCAAACTCAGTTTTCATTTTTACCATTTTCTCATTAATTTCTTCTTTTTGTTTGAGTTTGGAACCTCTTTTGTACCAACAATCACTGTAAGATGATTGAACAAACCACATACTTCACATGGTTTCTTCTTCATCTTAGGTTGATCATCAACTAAGAGGGTGAAGCAACTGAAGACCTGTTCTTCAATGCTTTGGAAGCATTGTTTGCTTTCTTGACTGCCTCTTTAGTAGTCTTCAAAATCTTTCTACTGGCATTTTTCTTCTCTTCAGTACTGACAGCAGTTGAAGTTTGAACTTCAGGTGTTAAATCCTGCTCTCTAGTCCTTTCAGGACCTTCAGATTAACTCCTGTTGATCAACTCATTAATCATGTGAGTGTCAGCATTTGAACCATCAACATCAGCTGATAGGTTCAAAGAGGGCTTGATGCTGACTGCTACTTCTGATTGTGCTGTATGAGAAGGTAGATCACATAATGTGATGGATTGGTTATCACTCTCACCATCAGATTCTTCCTCTGCTCTTGGGTAAAATTGCGTAGGTGGAGCAGTGTGATTGTAACCAATTCCAAACTTCACATTGGAAGCCGATTGCTTAGTAAGAAGCATTTCAAAACCTTTGCATGATTGTACCCATCTATCACACTCTACCTGGGTAACTGCAAGCGTTTCTTTGAGATCTTTGTACTTCTCTAGAAGTACCTCTTCTCTAAGCCTTATCATCAATTATTTGGCAATTTAGTTTATAATCTCATCATTTTTATCTTTAGCACAGACTCAAACTCAGCTTTGTTTTTGGAAATTATTTGTTCTAGCTCAATGTTCTTATTAATTAGAGCTATATTTGCTTCTCTAATGGAAGCAAATGTTGCTATGCATGGTTCAGAACATAATTTGGCTTTTGCCTCAAGGATACCTGTGACACCTGAGGTGTAGAGGCATTAGAAAATGAAGTATCAGCAGACTCCAAAGCCATAAGACCTAGATTCCCAAAAGGACTGTCACCACCATGTTGACCAGCACCTGAGAACAGTTGGTCATGACCAGACATGTCATCTGGTAAACTGCTCCAGTCAACAACTCCTGGGGTGAAGAAGCTGTGTTGTTGAGGTTGAGGTTGTTGATGAGATTGGGATGGCTGAGGTTCTGGTAGTGCATGAGGTTGTGGTGCCATAGGAACTTGAACTTGATTTGACTGTGGCATGTAATAACAAGGGTACGGATATGGCATTTGACCCTGAGGAACAAAATATGCCGGAGATTGTTGTTGAGGATGATGACTAGAAGTGACAGGATGTTGCCCTCTGTGTTGTTGACTATTGCCAGGAAAAGTCACAAAGGTGCAGTTGAGTTAGATCCAGTTGATCTACACTCTCTTGCAAGTGTCCCAAGCCTTTGGCATTTGTGACACCTCAACTTGCTCTTGTCAAAACCAACTTTGGTTTTGCCAGAGAGTCCTGGGAATTTTCTTCCAGTTCTTTTATAACTTCTGAGATCTGATATTTATCAGGCCATTTGGCTCAAATATCCATCTCTTCTAAGTCGTCATCAGTAATCCCCTTGAGATCATCCATAATGAGCATAAATTGTCATATTACACCCAGTAAACTGACCATCAAACTCACAAATGCAGATTCAGAAGTGCTTGAAGAGAAGTTAATATGCTCATCATACTGGCATTCAGATGAAGCTATTCTGCTGACAGATCAGTGATCACAAGTTCGATGTATTAGTTCAAAGCAGTGGAATATGACCAAGAATTAGACAAATTGTAGCAAGCAATCGATACTTGTATGCATTAGAGCGCATACGGTTATAGGGAGAGATATATATTTCTGATTTCAAGGAATGTTATAGATGTAGAATATTTCTAATCAAATCATTCATTCATTCCATTCATTCATACACACAAATTACAATAGGTTGTCATTCCTTATATAGAGTGCAACAATCACTGTTGTTATCACGGAAGTGACAACTGACAGATCTAATACAAAAATAAACTAACTACTCTTAATAACTAGTGAAATGTTCACAACTACTGAGAACATATCAGAGTGTTAAGTACAAAATATAACTACTGAAACTACAACGACTGAAGAACAAGCTCTTCAGTCGTTTTACAAAACTACTGAAACATAAACTACTGAAACTACAAATATAAAACTACTGATATCACAACTACTGAAGAAGTACTCTTCAGCAGTTGTGACAAACTACTGACGCTTCAGTACTTGATCTTCAGACTTTGACCTTCAGATGTTTCATCAGCTGATGACTTCAGTAGATATCATCAGCTGATGTCTTCAGTCTTTGTGTTCAGACTTTGTACATCATTGTTGATCTTCAGTACTTGTAACTCTTCTCATTGTGTACTTCAGTACTTTGTCTTTCTTCAGCTTCAGCACATGTGTTCTTCAGCTGTTGTACTTCAGCACTTTAGTTCTTCAGCTGTTGAGGTCTTCAGCACTTGATCTTCAGCTGTTGAAGTCTTCAGCACTTGTCAAACTGCTGATGAGGCTTTCAGCAGTTGTTGTGATACCATGTGGGACTTAGAGGTTTTCTGATTTTGGCTCATTGGTTCTTTTGGTCCAACAAACTCCCCCTGAACCAATGCAGCCAAAACCTCTAAATTATTTATTATCCCACTTATTGTTGGCAAAATGTTGGTCTTTTTCCTTCTTGATCAGTATAGAAGATGACCCATGTAAGCTCCGGCCTGGGAAGAAATCTCAGATATTTGTTTGGCAGAGTATGAATGGGAACTCTGTTTTGGGGAACAGGACACAGAGTTGTTATCCCATTCATGAGATACTTCCCCATAATGAGTCTGTATGACTCTCGAACATAGGCCTCAAGGAGAACAACTTGTTCCTCCTGAGAGAGTTCTTCTACTCCTCCTTCGAAGAAGAACTCTGGACCATAGTACTTTACTCTGATAAGTACTTCATGGTCCTGCCATTTTTCAGCTCCACCGTAGTTACCTCCCTATATACAAATTCATCAGGATGGTTGCCTTCAAGGAGTAACTGGAGCTCATTCTTCTGGATGTCTTCAAGCTTTTATATAGCAACCCCTTCTTTATCATCTTGTTTTCTAGTAAAGCTTGAGGGTCTTCTTTGCTTGGTGAGCTTTCTTGAATTCATCAATGATTTCCCAAGTGAGACTACAACAGCCAACATGATGGTAGAATCTATTGTTTTTCGTACCTGGCCATTGTATCTGTGTGGAATAGTTCTTTTATGGATTCTAGAACTCACCCTGGGGTCTGGCCATACTCTCACTCTCTCCTTTTGATACTGAAAGGTGTGCGAGAGTGTACAGCCTTTGAGCATGCCCTTTCATGGCTTGAATGGATGATGACTGAGGAAATTCCTTGTCAACCATCTTCAACAGTTGCTCATCGTGCTGTTTCTGCTGTTCTTCTTCTTCTATCTTGACTCTGACCATTTCCCTTTGAGAGTCAGGTGTGATCATGGGTTGACTTCGGGTTTTGGTAGCTTCAGAACAGCAGAGAGTGGCAGACTATCATCTTCATCCTCCTCCTCTTCTTCTTCTTCCATCCTCAGCACCCTTCTCCTCCTTCTGGGTACATCACTGGATGATGGTTGGGTTGGTGAAGGAATTGGTTTTGGAGAATGAAGATGTTTGGATTTTTGCTTAGAGATTGGTTGGGAGATTTGAGGGATAGGCTCTGTTTGAGTGGGTGGAAGGGAAGGTTGATCCAGCATCTTTGTAGTTAGTTTCGCCTTTGAGTTTAGCCATCTCTAACCTTTTACCAGCCCCAGCCTCATCAAGGGCTTCCACAATAATCCCTTTGTTGAATTGCTCAGACAGACAGATTCTGGTGGCTATAGCCAGAATGCTGTCCCTGGTCCATGCGCGAATCTCCTACTAACGATCTTCCTAAGTATTTTGCAATGAAGCGGATCATTATTTCCAATCTCTCTTTCTCAAGAGCATCATACCCTGCCCATCGGGTTTGTATCTCTTGCACTTCCAACCTTCTGATCTCACTATCCAGTGTGGCTGTGTCAAACCCCTGCCTGAAGAGTTGTTCAATTATTTTATCCATGGATCGGCTGTGTGTAGTGTCAGCTTCTTGACCAGCTCCTCCAAGGATTTGTCTTCAGCAGTGATCATCAGCACTTCTCTTTCGCTTGTAAGTGAGCAGAGGTTGCTTTTCTTTCTCCTCCTCTTGGGCTTGCTTCTCTTCCTTCTTCTCCTCTGTTCTTTTCCTCTTCTTTTCTTTCACTGCAGTACTCTCCCCCCTTTTTGGTTGCATTGGAGAAGGGGTTTGTACCGCAGAAAGAGTCTTTTGTACAGCAGCATCAACCAAGGGCTGTAAAGTTGAGGAAAGCCTCTCATCAATGGCTTTAGTCACAATATCAGTGATTATGGGTGATGAGAGGGAGGGAATTTTGAAGTACAGCACCTATTTGCTCAGGAGGGTTCTGTTCCTGAGAAGTAGGGCCTGAAGCAGAGGCTGGTGGTTGAGTTTAGAGTGGCTCAGTGTTTGGGGAACCTTCAAGTGAAGGTGCCATCTGTGGGTGGGTAGAGGCAGATGGTCTTTCTCCTTGTGAGAGTTGGTCAAGTAGGTTTTGCAGCCTACTGACTTTCTCTTCAAGGATTGTGTTCTGGGCAAGAACATCATAGAAAAAGCCCAGGTCATTATCAGCCGAAACTGAATCATCTGACCTCCTGCTTAGAGCAGGATTTACATGCACTGGGTGTAGACCAGTTAGTGCATGTGCCCCTTGTGCTTGGTACTGGGGACTTCCAGCCTCAGGACAGTGTCCATCATCAGTTGTTGCCTCTAGTGAGGTCTTGGCAATGTTACCAGCCTCATTCTGATCATGTGCTGAGTCAGAGGAGGTGGCAGCCTCACTAGATATTCTAATCCTTGTCTACACCAGAGATAGAAGTTGTAAACCCTGTGTTGTGGGTTCTCAAGTGCACTGTGTTCCTCCCCCTCAATTGTAGAGGTATTCCCAGTAGTAAGTGGTTTCTGGGGAGGGGTGAGGAGTGCAGTTGAGTCAGCACTTGTGCAACTATTAAAGTTGGGCTGTGAGGGGCGTTTGTTGGGTGAAGGGATAGAAGCAGTGTGCACCTGGGGAGGTTGGTGTTCTTCAATGGCAATCTCCTCAAGTGAGAAGATCCCAGATATGTAGGTACCCCTTGTGTGGTTGCTGCAGCTCCTGTTGAGAGGAAGCCTGAGCGGCTATGGCTGGAAGAGTCATTGTATCCACTAGGGGTTTGGACTAGTGGATATATCCTGCGTTTGTGTTGCAGGGGCATCCTCAGGGGACTCAATTCCCTGAGTAGCCGTTTTGGGTTTCTTTTTGTGGGTTTGGTGGGGACTTTGGATTTGGAGGTGGTGGCTGTGGGTTCCAGCTGCGTGGGTTTTCGCAGCTTGGCAGCCATTTTGAGTGTCTGGTCAGAGTTGTGCCGGGAGTATACTTCCGGCAGAACAGCCGTAGCAGGACTCCCAAGCCAACAAGTCCCTCAGCATTAAGCTGGTTTGTAATGATGGCCATTATGACCGTGGATATAGTATCCAACGGTTGGCAGTTAGTTTTTGAGCCATATCCTTGAGCTCTAAAAATATTATTTCTGAAAAATTTAGTGGTTGTTGCTCAAGAATAGAATACATTACCTGCTGCCATTTTGTCGACATTTGATCCCAAGACGACGTCTTAGGGGCCAAACATACATTCACCATGTGAAAATCAGGCGCTCAGCGTCATTAAAATGTTTCTTCATGATAGTGGAGGCACTGAGATCGCCTTGATATCCATGTTGAGCAAAGGATAGATCTATGGTGCCCTTCGGATATCCAGCAGGAGAACTAGCATCATTCAGTTGAAGAATTTGGCGGATTATTGCAGGAGTGATGACTACTTCTTTGTTTTTACGACCGACTGGAGGGATGGTGTGTTGTTCTCCCCAGTGGTAACAGTAACGTTCATCCAAAATTGGTGCAAGGATTCGGCATGTAGTATGGGATTCAGAAGAAATGCCATGTTTGTATTGGGACTGAACCATAAGATCGATAGCAGTATCAAACTTAGTCCAGATAGGCGATTTAGTGAGGTAGGCAACACAGTTGTGTCGTGGTTTAATTTGCATGGACGCCATTTAGAAGAGGGAAGTTTTGGAGAGGAACGTTAAGTTTGAAGAAGATGAAGCATTGAAGGATTAGGTCATGGATATATATAGGGGTAGGTAAGAAACGACTGAAGGATGTGGTGTTAGTCATCAGTAGTTTTAAACGCCGTTGACATGGTATTATCCTTTCAGACGTTGAAACAGCTGAAGTCGTGGTGTTAGGCATCAGTAGTTTAGAAAACTACTGAAGACCGTGGTTTTGACTTCAGATGATTGAAACAACTGAGGACTTGGTGTTTGTCATCAGTAGTTATGAAACTACTGAAGACAGTGGTTTTGTCATCAGCTGTTGTAAACAACTGAAGACTTGGTATTAGTCATCAGTAGTTATAAAAACTACTGAAGACGTGGTTTTGCTTCAGTTGTTTAGAATGAAACAGCAGTTGTACAAACGACTGAAGAGAAAGTTCTCTTCAGCTGTTTTCGTCAATTCTTAGCTTTTCAGCTGTTTCATACTGTCCTCAACACATTCATCAGTCTTTTTAGCTGATTTCAGTTGTTTCATAGGACATCAGTACTTATCTGTTTTACTGATTGCAGTAGTTGTAACTGCATCAGTAGTTGTAACTACATCAGTAGTTTAAACAGATGAAGTACTTCAGTACTTGTGAGCATTTAGCCTTCAGTAGTTATAAAAACTACTGAGGGTAAAAGAGCTCATCAGTACTTATATGTGACATAGGTACTAATGATCATCAGTACTTATTACTAAGATCATCAGTAATTGTCACTTATTCTAGCTGCAGCATACCAAGCCTTAGCACCAGGTTTTGGAAAGTTGAACTATCCAAAGGCTTAGTAAAATGTCTGCAAGCTCATGAGCACTAGGCACAAACTTAGGATCAATCAGACCTTTTTCAAAACATCCCTTATAAAATGATGTCTGATCTCTATATGTTTGGTCCTAGAGTGCTGGACTGGATTTTTGACAATGCAAAGAGCTGAAGCACTATCCATTAACAATGGAGTCTTAGTCTCTGAAATGCCATAATCCAAAAGTTGGTTTTGAAGCCAGAGTACCTGAGATGTACAACTTGCAGCCGCAATGTACTCTGCTTCAGCAGTTGATGTAGCAACTGAGGTCTTTTTCTGCTCTGCCAAGAATCAAGCAGTTGCCTAGGAATTGACATCCACCAGATGTTGATTTCCTGGTCAACTTACACCCTGCATAGTCACTGTCAGAAAAAGCAACTAATTTACCAGAATGTCTGGTAGAATACCATAAACCTAGAGATGGAGTGCCTTGTAGATAGCTAAGATCCTCTTGACTGCAATCAGATGAGACTCTTTAGGTGCAGCCTGAAATCTAGCACAAACACATGTAGCAAACATAATATCTGGTCTAGAAGCTGTTAAATACATCAAGGACCCAATCATACATCTGTAAAGTGTTTCATCAACCACTTTACCTTTCTGATCTGTATCCAGTTGTGTGGTGCTGCACATGGGAGTAGAACAGGCTTACAGTTTTGTAAATCAAACTTTTGCAAAAGATCTTTTGTATATTTGGACTGATGAATGAAAATTCCATCAGCCTTTTGTTTGATTTGCAACCCCAGAAAGAATTGTAACTCTCCCATGGCACTCATTTCAAACTTCTGTTGCATCAACTTTGTAAAGGCATCACACAACTTTGGATCAGAGGATGCAAAAATGATGTCATCTACATAAATTTGAACAAGTAGATTATGCTGCCCAGCTTTCTTAATGAATAAAGTCTTATCTATGGAGCCTCTAGTGAATTATTTTCTAGAAGAAAGTTTGATAATGTCTCATACCAGGCTCTAGGAGCTTGTTTTAACCCATAAAGAGCCTTATCAAGCTTATACACCCAATTAGGATGTTTATTGTCCTCAAAGCCGGAGGTTGACATACATAAACTCTTCTTTAATTTTTCCATACAAAAATGCACTTTTGACATCCATTTGAAAAACTTTAAGATTTTGATAAGCAGCATAAGCTAAAAACAATCGATTGCTTCCAGTCTGGCTACAGGGGCAAAGGTTTCATCATAATCAATACCTTCTTCTTGTGCAAACCCCTGAACAACCAGTCTGGCCTTGTTCTTAACAATAAGCCCATTTTCATCAGTTTTGTTCCTTAACACCCATTTAGTGCCTATTGCACACTGCCTGGAGGTAGAGGAACCAGTTCCCACACTTGCTGTTTCTTGAACTGAAGAAGCTCAAGCTGCATGGCATCAACCCATCCATTGTCCTTTAAAGCAATGTGATAATTCTTTGGCTCTTGCTGACTGATGAAGAGAGCATAGAAGCAGAAATTTGACAATTGACTTCTTGTTGATACACCAGCAGTGATATCACCAATGATTTGAGACATAGGGTGATTCTTCAGATCTTGATACACAATGAGATCTGTGCAAGTGTTTAGCAGGCTCAGCAGTAACAGATGGTGATGGTGAATCATTTCCTTGAAACCAATCAGTGGATGGTAATTCAAAGGAGGTTGAATTCGAAGAGATCTCATCAGCATTTGTTGTGGATGGTGCTACTGGAGCTACAGGAACATCAGGTCTAGCTGAATCAGGCAGCTGATCACTAAACCTGAAGAGGTGAGTACTGCAATCATCATCATCATCAGCAGTACCACCAGGTGGTGAACTGTTGACAGGAGCAACAGCATGAGTTTGATAAGGAACATATTGCAGTATGTCCAAATCAAATAACTCCACAGGGCTTGTGGAATCTTGTCCTTTGGAGATTCATTGAACTTAACATGTAGAGTTTCTTCAACCATCTTTGTTCTGCAGTTGAAGACTCTGTATGCCTTGCAAGTAGATGAATACCCAACAAAGTACCCTGCATCCACCTTAGGATCAAATTTATGGAGTTGATCCTTTGTGTTGAGAATAAAACAGGACACCCAAATGCTTTGAAAAATGAAATCAGAGGAGCCAAATGATGGAGAACTTCATATGGAGTCTTCATCAACCTCTGATTTACTAAAACTCTATTTTTCACATAGCAAGCTGTGTTGACAGCTTCAGCCCAAAAGGTCAGTGGCAAACCTGAGTGAGCCAGCATGGACCTTGCAGCTTCAATGAGGGTCCTGTTCTTTCTCTCCACTACTCCATTTTGTTCTGGAGTCCTTGGAATGCTGAACTGCCTTTTGATTCCCTTTGAAAGATAGAAGTCGTCAAGTGTATGATTTCTGAACTCAGTTCCATTGTCACTCCTAATACACTTGACTGGAAGGGAATACTGCTTCTCAATATACAGCACAAAGTGAATAATCTTCTGAGCAGCCTCATCCTTTGAATGTAGAAAGAAAGTCCATACAAATCTGGAGTAATCATCCACAATTACCAGACAGTATTTCTTCTTTGCCATGCTCATTACTCTCACAGGACCAAATATCCATATGCAGTAATTGCAAGCAGGCAGTGGACTTAGGCACTTCAATAGGAGGGAATGAGACTTTGTGTTGTTTTCCTTTTAAACAAGCAGTGCAGGTTTAATCACAATGAAACTCCTTTATTGGTAAGCCTCTGACTAAACTATTGTGGTAAGCTGATTCATGTTTTTCAGATTAACATGACCAAGCCTTCTGTGCCACAGTTTAGATTCTTGAGAAGAGGCTTTGGAAAATAGGCAAGGATTGCCTTTGAGATCTATTTTCTTGGAAATCTAAGGCATACACTCTTCCTGTCCTGTTGGCTCTCAGGAGAGTGTGATCATCCAACACCTTGTCAATCAAGTGCAAAACTTTGGATGACAGAATCCTACAGTTTTGACTGGTGAAAATGGCAACATGGCCTTTATCACACATTTGACTGACACTCAAGAGATTGTACTTGAGATTTTCCACATGATTAACATCATCAAATTTGATTTCTCCATTGGAGACAAAGCCCTTACCGATGATGTAACCCCTAGCATCATTGCCAAAAGAGACAAATCCCTTCTTTCCTTGAGAGTAGTCATGAAGAAGAGAGCTGTTCCCAGTCATGTGCATAGATCCCCCACTGTCTACATACCAGATGCTACTTTGGCATGTTGAAGAACCCTGCAAAAATAAACAATTATTTAGTTTTAGAGCCCCAAACCTTTTGGTTTCGGCCTGGTCTCATCAATAGATGGTAACTACCAGTTTATTTGAAACAACAGCTTGAGAGAAAGAAGATGGTGGTAGAAGAGGAGTCCTTTGGCTTGGACCTCCTTTTCTGTGGTTTCAACATAGGAGCATCTAGTTGGTTAACTCTACCCAACAGATGTTGAGCCATCATAACCAGCTGTGTCTGATTTTGTGATAAAGCTTTCAGCTCATCAGACACATTGCTAGTGGAGTTTGATAAGTTCCTATGTTGCACACCCTTCTTCTTCTGAGCATCCTCAGCTGTCACCTGTTTTAACCCTTTCCTTTTGGATTTCTTTGATAACTCTTTCTACTGGCAGTTTTCTTCTCTTCAGTACTGACAGCAGTTGAAGTTGAACTTCAGTGTTAAATCCTGCTCTCTAGTCCTTTCAGGACCTTCAGAATTAACTCCTGAGTTGATCAACTCATTAATCATGTGAATGTCAGCATTTGAACCATCAACATCAGCTGATAGGTTCAAAGAGGGCTTGATGCTGACTGCTACTTCTGATTGTGCTGTATCAGAAGGTAGATCACATGATGTGCTGGATTGGTTAACACTCTCACCATCAGATTCTACCTCTCTGCTCTTGGGGTAAAATCTGTAGGTGGAGCAGTGTGATTGTAACCAATTCCAAACTTCACATTTGAAGCAGATTGCTTACTAAGAAGCATTTCAAAACCTTTGCATGATTGTACCCATCTATCACACTCTACCTGGGTAACTGCAAGGGTTTCTTTGAGATCTTTGTACTTCTCTAGGACTACCTCTTCTCTAGCCTTATCATCAATTATTTGGCAATTCAGTTTATAAATCCATCATTTTTATCTTTAAGCACAGACTCAAACTCAGCTTTATTTTTGGAATTGTTTGTTCTAGCTCAATGTTCTTATTAATTAGAGCTACATTTGCTTCTCTAATGGAAGCAAATGCTGCTATGCATGGTTCAGAACATAATTTGGCTTTTGCCTCAGAGGATACCTGTGATACCTGAGGTGTAGAGGCATTAGAAAATGAAGTATCAGCAGACTCCAAAGCCATAAGAGCTAGATTCCCAAAAGGACTGTCACCACCATGTTGACCAGCACCTAAGAACAGTTGGTCATGACCAGACATGTCATCTGGTAAACTGCTCCAGTCAACAACTCCTGGGGTGAAGAAGCTGTGTTGTTGAGGTTGAGGTTGTTGATGAGATTGGGATGGCTGAGGTTCTGGTAGTGCATGAGGTTGTGGTGCCATAGGAACTTGAACTTGATTTGACTGTGGCATGTAGTAACAAGGGTAGGATATGGCATTTGACCCTGAGGAACAAAATATGCCGGAGATTGTTGTTGAGGATGATGACTAGAGGTGACAGGATGTTGCCCTCTGTGTTGTTGACTATGCCAGGAAAAGTCACAAAGGGTGCAGTGGAGTTAGATCCAGTTGATCTACACTCTCTTGCAAAGTGTCCAAGCCTTTGGCATTTGTGACACCTCAACTTGCTCTTGTCAAAACCAACTTTGGTTTTGCCAGAGAGTCCTGGGAATTTTCTTCCAGTTCTTTTATAGAACTTCTGAGATCTGATATTTATCAGGGCCATTTGGCTCAAAATATCCATCTCTTCTAAGTCATCATCAGCAATCCCCTTGAGATCATCCATAATGAAGCATAAATTGTAATTATTACACCCAGTAAACTGACCATCAATACTCACAAATGCAGAATCAGAAGTGCTTGAAGAGAAATTAATATGCTCATCATCCTGGCATTCAGATGAAGCATATTCTGACTCATGACCCACCAAGGCAGTGTTGCCTCGTACAAAGTCTTCAGTGAGCTTTCCAGATGAAGACAACTTTCTCTTCTGTTCTATCTCTCTCTCAAAAGTGAGCAGTTTCCCGTGGAGTTTAGGTGAGAGATAGTTTGTCCAAACTTGCACTGGAGCGTAGGACAAGTATATGTCCCATCTCTCAGGCAGTGATCTGAGAAATCTGTTATTCATCTGAATATTGTGTACTCAAGTTTGACCATTTTTAGTTCAGAGATCAAACAAGAGAACCGCTCATATTGTTGAGTCAGTGTCTCACCCTTTCTATGAGAGAATGTCTCATATTGTTGGGCAAGAATTTCTCTATTATTTGCCAAGACCTCATCTATTCCTCCAAATTGTTCTTTCAGGCATCCAGAGGTCAGGCAGTTTCATGATGCATTAGCCAGAATAGATTTCATTTGGCAATGCCATGGCCAGAATTCCATGGGCTTTTGCATCAATTTGAAGCAACTTCTTATCCTCATCTGAGTATTGCTCCCTCCTCTTCGGAACCATTTGATTGGTTTCCGGGTTATTCACCATAGGCTTGTGTGGACCATGTACCACTGATGTCCAACACCCTGCGCTGTTAACAGACAGGTGATGGAGCATACGTCTTTGCCATATGTTATACTCATTCCTAACCAGCATTGGTGGCTTGGTTGAGGAACCAGTATTGTGAGGATCATTGGAGGGGTGGTCATTTTCAGTTCAAAAACAATTAATTCAAGCTTTTAAAAGTTTTAAACAGACCACAACAAACTCATTGAAAACCAAGAGAAGATCTCAGGGTGAATGACCAGAAATACAGAAAATTCAATCTCTATAACCGTTTCTTGCAAAAAACAAAAGCTAATCAATCAAACTTAGATCTTGAATAGCAGTTTTCATGATCAATTATTAGATCGATCAATGATTAACCTGCTCTGATACCATTTGACAAGATCAGTGATCACAAGTTCGATGTATTAGAGTTCAAAGCAGCGGAATATGACCAAATTAGACAAATTGTAGCAAGCAATCGATACTTGTATGCATTAAGAGCGCATACGGTTATAGGGAGAGAATATATATTTCTGATTTCAAGGAATGTTTATAGATGTAAATATTTCTAATCAATCATTCATTCATTCCATTCATTCATACACACAAATTACAATAGGTTGTCACTCCTTATATAGAGTGCAACAATCACTGTTGTTATCACACGAAAGTGACAACTGGCAGATTTAATACAAAATAACTAACTCTTATAAACTACTGAAATGTTCACAACTACTGAGAACATATCAGAGTGTTAAGTACAAAATAAAAAACTACTGAACTACAACGACTGAAGAACAAGCTCTTCAGTCGTTTTACAAAAACTACTGAAACATAAAACTACTGAAACTACAAATATAAAACTACTAATATCACAACTACTGAAGAAGTACTCTTCAGTAGTTGTGACAACTACTGACGCTTCAGTACTTGATCTTCAGACTTTGACCTTCAGATGTTTCATCAGCTGACGACTTCAGTAGATATCATCAGCTGATGTCTTCAGTCTTTGTCTTCAGACTTTGTACATCAGTTGTTGATCTTCAGTACTTGTAAACTCTTCAGCTGTTGTACTTCAGTACTTTGGTCTTTCAGCTTCAGCACTTGTGTTCTTCAGCTGTTGTACTTCAGCACTTTTTTCTTCAGCTGTTGAGGTCTTCAGCACTTGATCTTCAGCTGTTGAAGTCTTTAGCACTTGTCAAACTGCTGATGAGGCTTTCACAGCAGTTGTTGTGATACCATGTGAGACTTAGAGGTTTTCTAATCTTGGCTCATTGGTTCTTTTGGTCCAACACTGACTCATGACCCACCAAGGCATGTTGCATGGTACAAAGTCATCAGTGAGCTTTCCAGATGAAGACAGCTTTCTCTTCTGTTCTATCTCTCTCTCAAACGTGAGCAGTTTCCCATGGAGTTGGGTGAGAGATAGTTTGTCCAAACTTGCACTGGAGCGTAGGACAATAGTATATGTGTCCCATCTCTCAGGCAGTGATCTGAGAAATCTGTTATTCATCTGGATATTTGTGTACTCAAGTTTGACCATTTTTAGTTCAGAGATCAAACAAGAGAACCGCTCATATTGTTGAGTCAGTGTCTCACCCTTTCTATGAGAGAATGTCTCATATTGTTGGGCAAGAATTTCTCTATTATTTGCCAAGACCTCATCTGTTCCTCCAAATTGTTCTTTCAAGGCATTGCAGAGGTCATGGGCAGTTTCATGATGTATTAGCCCAGAATAGATTTCATTTGGCAGTGCCATGGCCAGAATTCCATGGGCTTTTGCATCAATTTCAAGCAACTTCTTATCCTCATCTGAGTATTGCTCCCTCCTCTTCGGAACCATTTGATTGGTTTCCGGGTTATTCACCATAGGCTTGTGTGGACCATGTACCACTGATGTCCAACAACCTGCGCTGTTAACAGACAGGTGATGGAGCATTCGTCTTTGCCATATGTTATACTCATTCCTAACCAGCATGGTGGCTTGGTTGAGGACCAGTATTATGAGGATCATTGGAGGGAGTAGTCATTTTCAGTTTAGAAACAATTTATTCAAGCTTTTAAAAGTGTTACACAGACCACAACAAACTCAATGAAAACCAAGAAGATCTCAGGATGATGACTAGAAATACAGAAAATTCAATCTCTATAACCGTTTCTTGCAAAACAAAAGCTAATTCAATCAAACTTAGATCTTGAATAGCAGTTTCAATGATCAATTATAGATCGATCAATGATTAACCTGCTCTGATACCATTTGACAGGATCAGCGATCACAAGTTTGATGTATTAGGGTTCAAAGTAGCGGAATACGAACAGGAATTAGACAAATTGTAGCAAGAAGTCGATGCTTGTATGCATTAAGAGCACATACGGTTATAGCGAGAGAATATATTTCTGATTCAAGGAATGTTTATAGATATGAATGTTTTAATCAAATCATTCAATACATTCTTCATTCATCCCCCAATATTACAATAGGTTGTCACTCCTTATATAGAGTGCAACAATCACTGCTGTTATCACGGAAAGTGACAACTGGCAGATCTAATACAAAAATAACTAACTCTTAACAAACTACTGAAATGTTCACAACTACTGAGAACATATCAGAGTGTTAAGTACAGAATATAAAACTACTGATACTACAACGACTGAAGAACAAGCTCTTCAGTCGTTTTACAAAACTACTGAAACATAAAACTACTGAAACTAGAAATATAAAACTACTGATATCACAACTACTGAAGAAGTACTCTTCAGCAGTTGTGACAAACTACTGACGCTTCAGTACTTGATCTTCAGACTTTGACCTTCAGATGTTTCATCAGCTGATGACTTCAGTAGATATCATCAGCTGATGTCTTCAGTCTTTGTCTTCAGACTTTGTACATCAGTTGTTGATCTTCAGTACTTGTAAACTCTTCAGCTGTTGTACTTCAGTACTTTGGTCTTTCAGCTTCAGCACTTAGTTCTTCAGCTGTTGTACTTCAGCACTTTAGTTCTTCAGCTGTTGAGGTCTTCAGCACTTGATCTTCAGCTGTTGAAGTCTTTAGCACTTGTCAAACTGCTGATGAGGCTTTCAGCAGTTGTTGTGATACCATGTGGGACTTAGAGGTTTTCTGATCTTGGCTCATTGGTTCTTTTGGTCCAACACTGACTCATGACCCACCAAGGCAGTGTTGCATGGTACAAAGTCATCAGTGAGCTTTCCAGATGAAGACAGCTTTCTCTTCTGTTCTATCTCTCTCTCAAACGTGAGCAGTTTCCCATGGAGTTGGGTGAGAGATAGTTTGTCCAAACTTGCACTGGAGCGTAGGACAATAGTATATGTGTCCCATCTCTCAGGCAGTGATCTGAGAAATCTGTTATTCATCTGGATATTTGTGTACTCAAGTTTGACCATTTTTAGTTCAGAGATCAAACAAGAGAACCACTCATATTGTTGAGTCAGTGTCTCACCCTTTCTATGAGAGAATGTCTCATATTGTTGGGCAAGAATTTCTCTATTATTTGCCAAGACCTCATCTGTTCCTCCAATTGTTCTTTCAAGCATTCGAGAGGTCATGGCAGTTTCATGATGTATTAGCCCAGAATAGATTTCATTTGGCAGTGCCATGGCCAGAATTCCATGGGCTTTTACATCAATTTCAAGCAACTTCTTATCCTCATCTGAGTATTGCTCCCTCCTCTTCGGAACCATTTGATTGGTTTCCGGGTTATTCACCATAGGCTTGTGTGGACCATGTACCACTGATGTCCAACAACCTGCGCTGTTAACAGACAGGTGATAGAGCATTCGTCTTTGCCATATGTTATACTCATTCCTAACCAGCATTGGTGGCTTGGTTGAGGAACCAGTATTATGAGGATCATTGGAGGGAGTAGTCATTTTCAGTTTAGAAACAATTTAATTCAAGCTTTTAAAAGTGTTACACAGACCACAACAAACTCAATGAAAACCAAGAGAAGATCTCAGGATGGATGACCAGAAATACAGAAAATTCAATCTCTATAACCGTTTCTTGCAAAACAAAAGCTAATTCAATCAAACTTAGATCTTGAATAGCAGTTTCAATGATCATTATTAGATCGATCAACGATTAACCTGCTCTGATACCATTTGACAGGATCAGCGATCACAAGTTTGATGTATTAGGGTTCAAAGCAGTGGAATACGAACAGGAATTAGACAAATTGTAGCAAGAAGTCGATGCTTGTATGCATTAAGAGCACATACGGTTATAGCGAGAGAATATATTTCTGATTCAAGGAATGTTTATAGATATGGAATGTTTCTAATCAAATTATTCAATACATTCATTCATTCATCCCCCAATATTACAATAGGTTGTCACTCCTTAAATAGAGTGCAACAATCACTGCTGTTATCACGGAAAGTGACAACTGGCAGATCTAATACAAAAATAACTAACTGTTAACAAACTACTGAAATGTTCACACTACTGAGAACATATCAGAGTGTTAAGTACAGAATATAAAACTACTGATACTACAACGACTGAAGAACAAGCTCTTCAGTCGTTTTACAAAACTACTGAAACATAAAACTACTGAAACTAGAAATATAAAACTACTGATATCACAACTACTGAAGAAGTACTCTTTTGCAGTTTTGACAAACTACTGAGGCTTCAGTACTTGATCTTCAGACTTTGACCTTCAGGTGTTTCATCAGCTGATGACTTCAGTAGATATCATCAGCTGATGTCTTCAGTCTTTGTCTTCAGACTTTGTACATCAGTTGTTGATCTTCAGCACTTGTAAGCTCTTCAGCTGTTGTACTTCAGTACTTTGGTCTTTCAGCTTCAGCACTTGTGTTCTTCAGCTGTTGTACTTCAGCACTTTAGTTCTTCAGCTGTTGAAGTCTTCAGCTGTTGAAGTCTTCAGCACTTGTTAAACTGCTAATGAGGCTTTCAGCAGTTGTTGTGATACCATGTGGGACTTAGAGGTTTTCTGATCTTGGCTCATTGGTTCTTTTGGTCCAACACTAATTAACAAACAAAAGAAGCTAGAAATTTATGGTTCCTTATCATTAAGTGATTAATAAAAGGTTGTTAAAAGGATTCATGATTTAACAAAAAGGGGTTTTTACTAAAAAGAGAACCATAGGGTACGATGTATTTGAAAGCATGCGATTACAAGGTACATAGAGTTTTCAATACTAGAATTAATGAAAACTAAAACCCCTTTAGAAACAAGTTTAACACTATCCTTTTACATGACACTAGAATCACTTCTGAACTATTTGTTGGATAAAGTTCACCTAACCACTTTTAGAGAACTTGTGTGTTTGAGGTGGGCTTAATGTATTTGTGGGATAAAGGTCATCTAACCACTTGTATGTGTAAACTCACATGTGTGTGTAAGAAGGACGACTTGAATTGAAAACCATGAGCATAGTGTCACTGAAGCATGGCATACAATGGTGTTGATGGGATTTTACATACCAACTAAACATAAGATGTTTAACCCATCCCATAAGTCTAGAAGTTCCAAAAGGTTGCAATTGTCAAGTGTGGATTACCTTGTTAATTTAAATAATGGGATAAAGGTCACCTAACCATCATTTAATTGTAACGTTGGATTCTAGGTTTTAATTATTAATTATCTATGACATACAAAGGGTATTAATGATTAAAATTTAATATTTCTAAAGTACTACTATGAACTTTGTTTATTATTGTAGAAATGGCCGCAAACAATAATGCTACCACCCTAACTGTCCATACCCTATTGCTCAGAACCATCTTAGAGACAGATCATCTTAACCATAATAACTTTATGGACTAGTTTCAAAACTTGATAATTGTTCTCAAGTAAGAGAAAAAGGCTTATGTCCTTGACGATCCCATTCCTGACCAACCCGACTCCGAGGATGTTGAGGTCTATAACGATTGGCTTCAGTACACCGAGGATTCGGTGGAGGTTACCTGCCTCATGTTGGGAACTATGATTCCCAAACTCCAAAAGGTGTTGGAGCATATATAGTCATATATAGTGTGTTCGTCTCTTGTCGAATAGTCTAGGCTTAATGTTATACACCTAATATGTTGTAAACATATGAAACTGGGTCATTCACAGGAGTATATGCGAATAAGACTCAGTCGTACGACTGAGCCATGCTAATGGACCAGCCGTGTGACTGAGAGATGTGATTGGGACATTCGTAAGACTGAACCATAAGTATGGTCCAGTCGCACGATTGAACACACGCATGGTCCAGTCGTATGATTGAACCATACGCATGGTCCAATCGCACGAATGGGCCCAGTCGCATCTAATATGGGCCGAGGCCTATATATACCAGTTTCAATGTGTAGAGGAAGTAAGGTTTTGAGAGGAGTCTGCCTGGGGTCCTAGGGCTGCCGGATGAGAGGGGAGATCATGCTCGATCTTCCCCTTGCCAAGAGTCTTGATTCTTATGTTCTAACAAGCTTGTAATCGTTAGGTTTTATCAATGAAATCATTCAATTATAGTTCGTATTATTGATTGTCTCTTGGTGTTTGCTGTTGTTTATCCTTCCGTCAAGAACATGCTCGGATGCTTATCGATCCAAGACAACTTCACAAAAGGATTGGAACATCATGGGGCATATGACATGATTACGCAGTTGAAGGAATGTTACTTCAACAAGCTAGGATAGAGCGCTTCGCAACGGTTCGAACGCTTCACGCATGTGGCATGGAAGAAACGCCATGGGTATCATCTTATGTAGTTAAGATGATAAACCCCCTTGATCGCCTCAAAAGGCTTAACTTGTTGTTTCTTGTGTGCCCAAGACACATACAAGATTGATGTTGTTAGTATGTTATGATCCAAGTCGGGTCATACCCAATAACAAGCTAATCAAACACCAACAGATATTATTTGTTGATGAGATCATACAAATAAATATTGACACAATTTAGAAAATGGGTTTTCTAAAACATTGCTTTTGTAATAGAACAAATTATATGGATAATTTCTTCATGAAAAATTATTTGTATCACTATTATGTAAGCTAAGTAATAACAATAATATTGTGTTAATGTTATAAAATTAAAAAAGTTTTAATTTAAGTAAGTTAAATAATAACAAGTTAGGTGTTTGCAATAGCTTGTGGGTATACATGCTTGAGGACTTCTCTTTTGGAGGCTAGGCATTCAAGAAGCATCATCATCTTCTTCTCATCCATACCACATCCTTTTGTTCTGAAAGGTAGTTCAAGAACACCCTACGGTGTTCTTTTTTGTTTTTGACAGCATTTCATTTCACATACATATGATCCTTGTTCATGGGTATTGTTTTGGACTAAAATGGTTCATATTTTCAGATTATTAACAACAAGTTTAATACTTATATCTGCTGCGTTTTATAGGTTAAATGGTTAAACTAGCTTTGATAAACTTGTAACAATACCCAACAATGGCATCTAGAGCCGGTTATGTGGAATATTTGCTTCAAAAGTCCTGAAAAGTTAGTTTTCATGGGCTTTTTCAACCCATTAGGGGTTGTTTTATTATGGATTAATGAATCCCTTATGTTTGAAGGTTTTATCTTACATGCTTTAGTATAAACCTTGAAAGATTATGAGCAAATGGTTGATTAATTTTGTTTGGACAAAACCCTAAATTTTTGGTTCATGTTGGCCGAAAATTTATGGTTAAAAAATGGGTTCATGGTTGTTCTTGTATATTGTATATGATACATATTTTGCTGAATAACATAGGTTTGACCTTATGTGTTTGGGATTTGGTTGGTTGTGATTTTGTCATGTTGGTTTTGTTCCTGAAAGGGTTGTAATTTTTCTGTTGTATTTTGGGTTGTAATTTATTTATTCATTGGTTATGTAATAAATGGATTAGGTGCATTTCTTTTAATAGAAAATTTTATTAGGATATGATTTTGTAAAAGAAGATGCACAAGATGAAGACCCAAAGAAGGACACAAAAGACATGGACACTTGAAGCATTTGGATGTGGATTCAAGTGGGAGTTCATGGACACATTTTGATGTGTCATTGTTAACCTTTAGGAAAGACCTAATGACAACACTTGTGATGGCAAACAAGTGTAGTCAACTTAGTGGCTATGGTTATGCACTTGTGATTGTATGATTATGCGTGTTTGGTTGTTTGTTTTATGGTTGTTGTTTGATATTTGGATATGCATAACAAACTTATTAACATACAAACAAGCCGAAAATTGATGATTTTTTATCATTAAGTGATTAATAAATGGTTATTAAAAGATTAATGATTTTAATAAATGGGGTTTTACTAAAAAGTGAACCATAGGGTACCATGTATTTGAAGGCATGAAAATACAAGGTACATAGAGTTTTCTAACTAGAATTATGAAAACTTAAAATTCCTTTTATAAACAAGTTTTACACCATACTTTTGCACAACACTTGAGTCACTTGGAAACTCCTAATGGGATAAAGGTCACCTAACCATTTTAAGGGAACTTGTGATTTGAGGTGGGGATACCATATTTGTGTGATAAAGTTCACCTAACACTTATGTTGGAAACTCCCATATGTGTGCAAGTAGGGTGACTTGATTTGTAAACGATGTTAATGGATCACCACAATGTGGTTTACAATGGTGTTGATGGGACAAACATGCCGACTATACATATGATGTTCAACGTCGATCCCATACCTCTAGAAGTTGCAAAGGGTTGCAATTGTCAAAATGTTGACTACCTTGTTAATTTAAATAATGGGATTAAGGTCACCTAACAACTATTTAAATGTAACATTGGATTCTAGAATTTTAAAATTGTGTAAGACACATATAAGGGCTTTAATTATTAAAATATGATAATATCTAAAATACTAAAATTGAAATTTGTTAAATTTTGTAGATAGCCACCAACAACAAAGAAAATAATGATATCCCATCCGCTCACTCACTATCACTAACAAACCTCTCCAAAAGAAGCGTCTAAACCATAACAACTTTATAGATTGGTTTCGAAACTTGAGAATTGTTCTCAAGCAAGAGAAACGATCGTATATTTTAGACGATCTGATTCTCGATCAACTAATGAGGATGATGAGGAGGCCTATATTAATTGGGTGAAATACACTAAGGACTCAGTCCAAGTGTCTTGCCTCATGTGGTAAGTATGTCTCCGAATCTCCAAAAGGAGTATGAACATCATGGAGCATACGACATGATTACCCAGTTGAAGGAAACATTCCATCAACAAGCAAGGGTAGAGCGCTTGAAAACGGTTCGAGCACTCCATGCATGTCATATGGATGACACCCAATCAGTTTCATCTTATGTACTTAAGATGAAAAGCCACATTGACTACCTCGAAAGGCTGAATTGTCCTGTCTCGAAGGAGTTGACTATGGATTTGATCCTCAACTCTTTGTCAAAAAGGTTTGACAGCTTTGTTATGAATTGTAACATGAACATAAGTGAGCTTCAATCTATGCTCAACACTGCTGAGGCGGCCATATGTAAAAAGGTTTTACCCATTATCACCATCAATGAAGGTGGGAACAAGAAGAGGCCTCACCCTGCACCGAAGGCAAATGTTGCCAAGGGTAAATGGTATGTTAGGGGAAAGGGGAAGGGAGTGGTAGAGCGCCACCACCAAAACAAGCAGAGAAGAAGCAAAAGTTTTCTTCAAATGACCCATGCTTCAAGTGTGGGGAGATTGGACATTGGGCAAGAAATTGTCTAGTCCATCTCAAAGAGTTGCAAGCTGTGAGGGATGTCGGGCAAACATCATTTATTGAAAATGAAATTCATGTTTCTTTAATTGGCATATTTTATTTTAATTTTCATTGCCGTCTTGGCTAAATGTACCAAACCACCACCAAGAAACTTAAATTGGATTTGAGTATTACCCATCTTTGGCATTGCCGTCTTGGTCATATAAACAAGAAGCGCATACAAACACTTCAAAAGAATGGTCTTTTAAAAGCAAGTGAATATGATTCATGTGATGTATGTGAATCTTGTTTACAAGGTAAAATAACTAAGGCACCTTTTAGTGGCAAATCCGAAAGGACAAAAGATTTATTAGGCATCATATATTCAGATGTATGTGGTCCTTTTAAGCCAATGACTAGGTACCATGAAAGATACTTCATTACCTTTACCGATGACTATAGTCGATATGGTTATGTCTACTTGTTAAGACACAAAGATGAAGCTTTTGAAATGTTCAAAATCTTCCAAAATGAAGTAACATATCAACTCAACAAGAAAATAAAAATTCTTCGCACCGATAGAGGAGGTGAATACCTAAGTGATGCTTTTAGAGATCTTCTTAGAAGTTGTGGTATTGTCTCACAACTATCTCCACCTGGAACACCACAACACGATGGTGTGTCCGAGAGGAGAATCAAAGTCTATTGGATATGGTTCGATCTATGATGGCTAGAAGCTCATTGCCTCTATCATTTTGGATTTCGCTTTGCTCTCTACGACCCTTATCTTGAATATGGCCCCAACCAAAAAGTGGAAACGACACCTTATGAAATATGGCATGGAAGGGTTCCATCACTATCATATTTAAAGGTATGGGGTTATGAGGCTAATGTTAAGACTCCCACCTCAAACAAGTTAGAAAGCCGTTCCACTTAGCGTATCTTCATTGGATATCCTAGAAATTCTATTGGATATTATTTCTATGATCCATTGGAACAAAAGGAGTTTGTTGCTAAGAAGCTGAGTTCGTAGAAGCTAAGTTCCTTACAGAAGGAACTAGCAGTAGAATAGTGGATCTTGAGGAGGATCAAGAACCACAAACCATACATATTTGGTTGACACTAGCACTCAACAAGAGGATGTGGAGGGTGATAAAATAGTTGATCAATGCACACAAAATGTTCGTAGATCTGGTAGAATTAGTAATCCACTTGAAAGATATGGATTTTGTGTTGATGGATGCTATTTGGTAGATTCCGATGAACCAACCACTTATCATGATGCAATGTCCAATTTGGATTGTGACAAATAGCTTGAAGCCATGAACGTTGAGATGCAATCTATGTATGACAACTATGTATGGGACTTGGTTGAACCACCTCTTAACTTCAAAGTAGTTGGAAGTAAGTGGGATTTCAAGAAGAAAACTAATATGCATGGAAACTTGGATACTTATAAAACTAGACTTGTAGCAAAAGGTTTCACTCAAACTCAAGGAGTTGATTATGATGAGACCTTCTCGCCTATTGCAATGCTAAAGTCTATTAGGATATTATTGGCCATAGTTGCTCATTATGATTATAAGATTTGACAAATGGATGTCAAAACCGCTTTTCTAAATGCATATCTGATTAAGATGTCTATATGGTTCAACCTGAAGGTTTTGTCGATAAAAAACATCCTAACAAAGTATGCAACTTAAAGAAATCAATTTATGGATTGAAGCAAGCATCAAAAAGTTAGAATCAACACCGTTTTGATGAAGAGATAATGTAACACCTGGATATTTTAAAGACAAAGAAAGAGAAGAGTAAAGCGAAGGAAAAAGAAAGAAATGCTATTTAACCTAACATGAGGGGTTAAACATGTAAAAAATACAAGATTTACTTTTTATGTAGTACAAAAATAGCATGGCTGCCCATGCCATGCCATTTTTCACTTTTGAGTTTTGATTTTAGAGAGAGAAAGAGCAGAGCTCGGGTTTGAAGAAGAACAAGAAGAAAGAATTTGAATTCAAGGTAAGAATTCATGCTTTTATGGTGTTCTTTACTGGTCATATCCTCGGGTTTATGCTTATGTGTGTTTGTATTTGTTTGGGTATGTTTTTTGTGGGTTTCAAGGAGGTTGAATTCAATTTGCAAATGAGTTTGGAAGAAGCCATAATCAAGAGCTGCAAAGGTGAGTTGTAGGACCCCTTTGTTAGTAGTTTTTAACTGATTTTGGGGCTGGAAATGCATGAATGTATGTTTTTATTAAACTGGGTTTTGGACCCGTATGCTTGAATGTGTGTATGATGATGTTATGATGTGATGTGTGACTATGTTCATGCTTGATGATGTATGATTGTGTTTCTAAGGCTTAGAGGGTAAGATTTAAGCTTAGAACATGATGAATCGTGCATGGAAATCGAATATGATGTTTTAGGGTCACATGTTAAGTTTTTCAGTCTGCGAAAGTGTTTGGAAGTCAATGTGGATGGAAAGGGTTAATGCGGATGAACATTGACTAAGTGCATGAAATGCGGATGAGCATTTGGCTAAGTCTGAGAAATGCGGATGAATATGGACTAAGTAAAGGGAAATGCGGATGAGTATTAATGGCAAAGTAAGTAAATGCGGATGAACAGTTAATGTGGATGGGTCAATGCGGATGAGCATTTGACTAAGTATATGAAATGTGGATGAGTAAGTCAATGCGGATGACAATGCGGATAAAGTAAGTCAATGCGGATGAGCATTTGACTAAGTATATGAAATGCGGATGAGTAAGTCAATGCGGATGAAGTAAGTCATGTGAATGAGCATTTGACTAAGTATGTGAAACGCAGATGAGTAAGTCAAATGTGGATGAAGTATGTCAATGCGGATGAAGCAAATCAAATGCGGATGAACAATAAGTTCAATGCGGATGAACACTAAGAATAATTCTGATTTTTTGGAGAATAAGGAGTAATGTAGACTTTGACCTAGGAGATTCCTAGGGGTTATGTAAGTTGACTTTTGGGGTCATAGATGGTAATATAGGCATGTAATGATATGTGATTGATGCTTATGCATGATGATAATGATGATGTTGCATGGTTATACATGACGTATGTTATGTATGTATGATGCCGTGCATGATGATGACTAAATGATATGTGTATGTTCCTTATGATGATGTATGTTTATCTTTCCTATGGCTTTACGTGTCACGGTAATGAATGAACGAAGTATTATGTAACGTAAAGTGAAAGACAATTAAAGAGGAACATGATGAAGAATGCATGCATTAATCAATGAATGAATGAATGTAAGAAAGGCTTGCAAGCAATGTATGGAGGTGCACACCCATTGTAGGTGTTAGCTTAACGGTGTGCGGGGTAGCTACCCCAAAGGATGCACATTGGGGTCTTTCTTTGTGATTGACCATATGGATGAACCATTGTTGCGTGCCTTAGGTACTATGACCACTTGGTGCTGGGCACCACCGAAGAAGCTCTTTTATAGGCTTAGGTCCAGTATCATGAGCATGAAAGGCATAGCATATGACATTGGTATACCTGTACTTTACCTTAGGTACTGTGACCACTTGGTGCCGGGCACCACCGATGAAGGTCTTTTATAGGCTTAGGCACAGTATCATGAGCATGAAGGGTAAAGTTCATGATGATGATGAAAGTAATGATGAATGAATGGAAAGAATGACGAAGATAATAATTATATTATGTACATATGATGTATGATCACGAACGAATGTAAAGCATAATATGATTTTGAGAGAAAGAATGGTTTTACGAATGAAAAGTATGTTTTATTATAAAACTAGAACTCACTCAATAACGCTGACTTTTATGTGTTTCTAGTTGGCAGGTAATGTTGCTGAGGATGGCACGAGGCAGCTGCTCAGCTGTTTTGGATGGCATCCATTTACATAATGCTTTTGTGAAGTGATACGACAATGTAATTTTTGTAACCGATAACGATGTATTATTTTGCAAAGGTTTTTATGATGAAATGAAAAGCAATTTTTGAATGTTTCCGCTACAAATGTTTATTTAAAATAACTGTAAATGTATGTTTTATGTGTAAGGTTGACCAGCTTTAAGCGTACCGAGAACGGGGCCTTACAAATAATCAAATTTGGGTTCATCAAAAATGCTGATGAGCATGTGTATTTAAGAAAGCTAGTGGGAGCATCATCACTTTCCTAGTATTGTATGTCTATGACATTCTACTATTTGGAAATGACCTTCCAACCATGGAGGATGTAAGAGCCTGGCTTGGAAGATGTTTCTCCATAAAGGATCTTGGTTAAGTTGCCAATATTTTTGGAATAAAGATCTATAGGGATAGGTCAAGGCGGTTGATAGGTTTAAATCAAAGTGCATACATTGATAAGATCTTGAAAAGGTTCAAGATAGAAAACTCTAAGAAATGTATGGTACCTATTCAAAGAGAAATGATATTGAGTAAGACTTAATGTCCAAGCTCAAAGGATGAGCAAGATAAAATGAAGGTAATCCCATTTGCATCGGCTATAGGATCCATCATGTATGCAATGATATGCACTAGGCCAGACGTGTCATGCGCTTTGAGCATGACAAGCCAATACTAGCAAAATCCTGGAAACAGTCATTGGATGGTTGTTAAGAACATACTTAAGTACCTACGAGGACCACAGATATGTTCCTAATCTATGGATCTGGTGAGGAGGAACTCGTAATAAAGGGTTACACATATGCGAGTTTCCAAACTGATCGGATGACCCACGATCATAATGGGGGTACATTTTCATCTTGAATGGAGGAGTAATTTCATGGAAGAGCTCTAAGCAAGATATGGTGGAATTGTCAACTACAGAGTCAGAATACATCGCCGCTTAATTAGCAGCTCAGGAAGCTGCGTGGTTAAAGAAATTCATAGCCGATCTGGGGCAGTCTCTTCCATTCAGGACCCCCTAGAAATTCTTTGTGATATCGAGGGTGCGATCGCTCGAATCAAGGAACCCTGCGTACATCAAGGACTACGCACATTGAACGGAGATTCAACTACATAAGAGATGAAGTTGAAAAGGGAAAGATATGTATTCACAAAGTTCAAACAGATCAAAACATTGTGGATTCACTCATGAAGTTTCTTGAAAAGGCAAAGCATGAAAGTCATACTTGTGCCATGGGACTTCAATATTCTTATGACTAGATATGATCTTTAATTTTGTATTTAGATATTATGACCCTTTATTACTTGATTAAATTATTTGGTTATAATGTTTCAACTAATATTCCTATTTTACATGTTTAAAATCCATGAGTAAACCATTTACTCAGAACGTCCGTAGTCGTTCATACTTGTGGGAACAAGAATGAAGTTAAGACTATTATGAACATGGATTGGTAGATATTCATATGGATGAATATAGAGCAAAAGGTTGTTGCCAAAGTTCACAGATATTTGTGGGATACAAGTATTGGACTGACCTGCATCTCAATATTACTACATGGAATATTCCTGATTGATCATAAGTAATTTTGAGTAAAGGCGAATATCATTTGGTATCCTCTGACTTGAGATACATATTAGGTCTTGATATTTACCTAATATTATACTTTGACTTAGTTCTTCGCTATTCTGAAACATGGCAGTACATAAGTCTAAGTTCAGGTATGATATAACGTAATTGTGAGAGACGTATGTAGTCAAGATGGGATTTGTCCCTCTTATTCGTTAAGAGTAAGATGCATAAGGCCTGATAAAGTTAGCTCAATGGAGATGATCGTTCTATGTCTGTGGGATTTAACATGACATTTGTGACAAAAGGATAGATGATTGATTCACCTAAATCTTTTCGAGTAAGGTACTTGAAGGGGATGATGTTATTGAATGGCACTTAATCATACCTATTAAGTGTAGTAAACCGTTATTAGGCGGTATTTACTGTTCGTATCAATCTTCTATGAATATTGTGCAAGTGGGAGATTGTTGGATCTTGTATGCCCGAGACACATACAAGATTGATGTTGTAACGCCCCGAATAATGTCTAGGCGAGCCAAATAATAATAATCGGCTTAGACGAGATTATTTAATGAAAATAAGATGGATATGGGTTACAGACTGAGTTAACTCTTCGGGATATGTGTTTGGAGAGTTTAAGGTCATGGGAACGCTTGGTATATATAAACGGATAAGCTTGAGCAACTCTCATTTGCAACTAAACACTCTATTTCTAGAGAGAGAGTAGAGAGAGAAGTAGAGTTGAATTGAAGATTCAAGGCTCGGTTGATCCCGGGATTGAATATCGGTGTTTGTGGGCATCCAAACAACAAGAAAACACCAAGAATCCATGTAAGAAACATCATTTAATCATTGCTTTTGATGTAAACCCGGATTCTAGGTTTGGGTTTTAAAAGTGGCAAAGATTCGCCCAAAACACATGTTTTTGTGTATGAAAACATGTAAGAAGCTTAGATAAAGCTTATTGGGTGATAAATCAAGGTTTTGGGTGTAAAAGATTGAAGTTTTGGGTAAAAAATAGGGTGGTTAGCTACCATGAAGATGTGTACCAACAGGGATCAACATTTGTTATCGATCAAAATGGAGCTCTTGCGTTGTGCAATCTCGTTGATGATGAAGTGAAAGATGAAAAATAAATAAAGCTAATAAGCGATAATCAAAGATAATAATGTTATTATCGGTGTGTACGTATGATGCTTGATTGCTTAAGAATGTAAAGAAAGGTTTTAAATGGAAGTAAAAGTATTTATTTTATAAAACTATAGTTCACTCAGCAACACTGACTTTTATGTATTTTCCAGTTGGCAGGTGATGGTTGCTGAGGATGGCACGGGTAGCTACTTGGCCTATTTTAGATGGCATCCGTTTTGTATAACGATGTGTTTTTTGCATTGTAATGCGAACAAGTGATGTTTTGTAATTGTTAACATTGTTTATTTTTATGCAAAAATGACTATATATATATATATATATATATATATATATATATATGAAATGGTTTAAGTAAATTCCGCTGCAATGTTTTACAAATGTTAAAATTTTATGCATGCTTTTGTTCGATGATTGACTAGCTGTGAACGTCCCGAGAACAGGGACTTACAAGCTAAACGAACACCAATAAATATTTATTTGTTGATGAGATCATACAAATAAATAAGGACACCAATTTAAGAAAATACCTGATGGCACGCAGCTACTCGGACTAGCATCCTTTCCCTTTCTGTCCCATTTTCAGTTTAAGTTTAGGCTTCTTTTGAAAATTTACTCGTTTCACTTAAACAATATACTATATGCTCCAAGTTTGACTAGGAACATTATTTCTCTGTCCAGTTAAGACAATATGGTTATGGTTTAACATTATTGAAAATGAAATTCCTGTATCTTTAAATGACATATTTTATTTTAAAGTTATTCCTATTAATGGTATTTATGAATTGGTTCATGAAAACACATTATATGATAGCTCATTGTACCAAACCACCACCAAGAAGCTCAAATTGAATTTGAGTGACACCAATCTTTTGTATGCCGTCTTTGTCATATAAACAAGAAGCGCATACAAACACTTCAAAAGAACGGTCTTTTCAAAGCAAGTGAATATGAGTCATTTGATGTATGTGAATCTTGTTTACAAGGTAAAATGACTAAGGCACCTTTTAGTGGCAAATCCGAAAGGGCAAAAGATTTATTAGGCATAATACATTCGGATATATATGGTCCTTTTAAGCCGATGACTAGGTACAATGAAAGATATTTCATTACCTTTACCGACGACTTTAGTCGATATGGTTATGTGTATTTGTTAAGACAAAAAGATGAAGCTTTTGAAATGTTCGAAATCTTCCAGAATGAAGTAGGAAATCAACTCAACAAGACAATAAAAATTCTACACACCGTTAAAGGAGGTGAATACCTAAGTGATGCTTTTAGAGATCATCTTAGAAGTTATGGTATTGTTTCATAACTATCTCCACCTAGAACACCACAAGAAAATAGTGTGTCCGAGAGGAGAAATCGAACTCTATTGCATTGGTTCGATCTATGATGGCTCGAAGCTCATTGCCTGTATCATTTTGGGGTTTCACTTTGCTCTTTGCGACCAGTATTTTGAATATGGCCCCAACCAAGATAGTGGAAAAGACACCTTTTGAAACATGGCGTGGAAGGGTTCCATCATTATCATAATTAAAGTTACGGGGTTGTGAGGCTTATGTTAAGACTCCCACCTTGTTGGTCCATGTGATCGTATTATAGTGCAAATGATATTAAGAATCATTCAATATCCAATAAATATATTGAACAACAATAACATAGAGAATTTAACACAATAACAACTCACTCATAATAAGACAATGATCAATGATAATCAATAACATAAAGCACAATGATAAATCTGTGTATTAACTGCTTTGAAATGGTAACTTGCAACAATGATAATCGATTAGGGTTTTGCAAGCTTACCTACAATGAGAAGAAACAAAAACAATATATAGCAGTCTATAGTTTCGCACACAGTTTCACTGTCAACGAAACTGTATTGCCGAAACTATAGTTTCGCCAGGTGAAATAGTAGATTCGCTAGGCAAACAAAAGAGCTAACTGTGAGTGAACTTATAGTTTCGCTCACAGTTTCGCTGGACTGCCAAAATACATAAATGTAAGTACTTACAAAAGGAAACTAACAAAATTCCTATTACAAGTAAAAGTAAACAAACTAAACTAAGGTGAGTCCAACCTATACATGATCTTCACACCTCAAACAAGTTAGAAAGCCATTCTACTAAGTGTATCTTTATTAGATATCCTAGAGATTCTATGGGATATTATTTCTACGATGCATTGGAATAAAAGGAGTTTGTTGCCAAGAAGGCTGAGTTCTTAGAAGCTAAGTTCCTTATCGAGGAACTACCAGTAGAACAGTGGATCTTGAGGAGGATCAAGAACCACAAACCGAACACGTTTTGTTGACACTAGCACTAATCATGATGATTTTAAGGATGATCAAATAGTTGATCAATAAACACAAAACGTTCGCACATCTGTTAGAACTAGTATATGGACTTTTCATAGATGGATGCTATATGGTGATTCCGATGAACCAACCACTTATCATGATGCAATGTCCAATTGGGATTGCGAAAAATAACTTGAAGCCATGAACGTTGAGATGCAATCCATGTATGACAACCAAGTGTGGGACTTTCTTCAACCACCTCTTAACTCCAAGATAGTTGGAAGTAAGTAGGTTTTCAAGAAGAAAACCAATATTCATGGAAACTTTTATACTTATAAAGCTAGACTTGTAGCAAAGGGTTTCACTCAAATGCAAGGGGTTGATTATGGTGAGACCTTCTCACCAGTTGCAATGCTAAAGTCTATTAGGATATTATTTGCCATAGCTGCTCATTATGATTATGAGACTTGGCAAAAGGATGTCAAAACTGCTTTTTTAAATGGACATCTTGAGGAAGATGTATATATGGTTTAGCCTGAAGGTTTTGTCAATCAAAAACATCCTAACAAAGTGTGCAAGTTAAAGAAATCAATCTATGGATTGAAGCAAGCATCAAGAAGTTGGAATCACCATTTTGATGAAGACATAATCAAATTTGGGTTCATCAAAAATGCTGATGAAGCATGTGTATATAAGAAAGCTAGTGGGAGCATCATCACTGTCCTAGTTTTGTATGTTGATGACATCCTACTATTGGGAAATGACATTCCAACCTTGGAAGGTGTTAAAACCTGGCTTGGAAGTTGTTTTTCCATTAAGGATCTTCATGAAGCCACCAATATTTTGGGAATAAAGATCTACAGGGATACATCAAGGCTGTTGAAAGGTTTAAATCAAAGTGCATACATTGATAAGATCTAGAAACTGTCCCGTCTCAAAGGAGTTGGCCATGGATTTGATCCTTAATGGCTTAACTAAAATTTTTGAGATGTTCATCATGAAATACAATATGAACGGGTGGGAGAAGAGCATTGGTGAGCTTCACGCAATGCTCAAAACAGCCGAGGCAGGGATGGGTAGAAAGGTTCTACCTATTCTCTCGATTAATGAGGGAAGCAAAAGAAAAGGCCATTCCCTGATCCCAAGTCAAATGTTGCCAAAGGAAAGGGGTACAACAAATGGAAGGGAAAGGAAAGGCTAAAGCGGAACCTCCAAAGACTAAGCTTAAGAAGCCTAAGGTAACAGAGAATGATCAATGCTTTTAGTGTGGTGAGATAGGACATTGAAAAAGGAATTGTCCAACCTATCTCAAAGAATTGTGAAATAAGAGGGAAGCTGGGCAAACCACAGGTACAACTTTCATGATTCATATTGGTTTAAATGTTATTTCTTCAAACACATGGGTATCGGATGCCGGATGTGGAACTCACATTTGCAATTTGTTGTAGGGGTTCAAAAGAAATAAGCTCTTCAAGAAGGAAGACACAAATCTTTACATGGTCAACTGAGCAAAAGTTGATGTCGACACCCAAGGAGACTATATTTTGAACATTTTGTAAGCTCCTAGTTTGACTAGGAATATAATTTATGTTTCCCTTTTAAAACAATGTGGTTATGATTTAAAGTTTGTAAACGATGGTATTTATGTTTGTATGCATGATGTATTTTATTTCAAGGCTATGCCTTTTAATGTAATATATGAATTGGCTCATGATGTATCATCCTTTTATAACTCATTATACTAAACAAGCACCAAGAAACTTAAATTGGGTTTAAGTGATTCATATCTTTGGCATTGTCGTCTTGGTCACATAAACATGAATCGGATTCAAACACTTCAAAAGAATGGTCATCTGAAAACAAATGAAAATGGTTCATCTGATAGGTGTGAATCTTGTTTACAAGGTAAGATGACCAAGTCGCCTTTTAGTGGTACTAACGAGAGGGCAAAAGACTTATTGGAATCATACATTTGGATGTATGTGATCCTTTTAAGAAAATGACAAGAAATGGTGAAAGATACTTCTTTACCTTTACCGACATTTACAGTTGCTATGGTTATGTGTACTTGACACATAAATATGAAGCTTTTGAAATGTTCAAAATCTTCAAGAATGAAGTAGAAAATCAACACAACAAAACTATCAAAGTTCTTCATTCAGATTGAGGAGGTGAATACCTCAGTGAGGCTTTTCAGGATCATCTAAGAAGTTGTGGGATCGTCTCACAACTTAATCCACACGGAACAACACAACATAATGGTGTGTCTGAAAGGAGAAACCGAACCCTATTGGATATTGTCAGATCTATGAGGGCTATACGCTCACTACCTCTATCATTTTGGGGTTTTGCATTGCTCTCCGTGGCTCATATTTTGAATATGGCCTTGACCAAGAAAGTGGATTCAACACCTTTTGAAATATAGCGTGGAAGAGTTCCATGGCAATCATATTTAAAAGTATGTAGTTGTGAACCTTATGTTAAGCTAAGCACCCAAAACAAGTTGGAAATTCGACCCACGAAGTGTATATTTGTTGGATATCCCAAAGACTGTATAGGATACTACATCTTTGATCCAACAAAGCAAAAGGTATCTATTGCTCGAAAAGCAAAGTTCTTCGAAGCTAAGTTTCATATGGAAAGAATGACGTATAGAACAGTGGAATTTGTTGAGGATCAAGATCCACAAGCCGATACACGTTTGGTTGACACTAGCAATCAACAAGAGGTTGTTGATGATGATCAAGAGGTTAATCAATACACACAAAACGTTCGCAGATTTCAAAGAGTTAGCATTCCACTGAAAGATATGAATGTTTCATGAATGGATGCTACGTGGTTGAGTCTGATGAGCCAACTACATACCATGATGCAATGTCCAATTCAAATTGTGACAAATGGCTGGAAGCCATGAACGTAGAGATGCAATCCATGTATGACAACCAAGTTTGGGAATTGGTTGACCCTCCACTTAACTCCAAACCATTTGGATGCAAGTGGGTTTTTAAGAAGAAAATGGATATGCATGGAAACTTGGATACTTATAAAGCAAGACTTGTAGCAAAAGGTTTCACTCAAACTCAAGGGGTTGATTATGATGAAACCTTCTCGCCTGTGGCAATACTAAAGTCAATTAGGATATTATTTGTCGTAGCTGCATATTATGACTATGAGATTTTGCAAATAGATGTCAAAACCGCTTTTCTTAATAGACATCTCGAAGAGACTGTGCATATGGTTCAACTTGATCGTTTTGTTGATCCACAACATCCTAATAAAGTATGCAAGTTAAAGAGATCAATCTATGGATTGAAACAAGCATCAAGAAGTTGGAATCGAAGTTTTGATGAAGAGATTAAGAAATTTGGTTCCATCAAGAAGCCGACGAGGCTTGAGTATATAAGAAGGCTAGTGGGAGCATAATTACATTCTTAGTATTGTATGTTGATGAGATACTACTTTTGGAAAATGATATTCCAACCATGGAAGGTGTTAAAATTGGCTTCGAAGTTGTTTTTCCATAAAAGATCTCGGTGAAGCTGCTTATATTTTGGGAATAAAGATCTATAGGGACAAATCGAGGTGGTTGATAGGTTTAAACCAAAGTGCATATATTGATAAAATCTTGAAAAGGTTCAAGATGGAGAACTCTATGAAAGGTATGGTATTTATTCAAAGAGGGACAATATTGAGTACATCTCAATTTCCAAGCTCAAAGGATGAGCAAGATCGAATGAAGGACATCCATATGCGTCTGCTATAGGATCCATCATGTATGCGATGATATGCACTAGACCGGACATGTCATGCGTGTTTAGAATGACAAGAAGATATCAGCAGAATCCAGGTAATAGCCATTGGATGGCTATTAAAAGTACATTTAAATACCTTAGGAGGACTAAGGATAAGTTTCTAATATACAGATCTGATGAAGAGGAACTTGTTGTAAAGGGTTACACGGATGTGAGTTTCCAAAACTGATAGAGATGATTCTCGACCACAATCAAGGTATGTCTTCATTATGAGTGGAGGAGTAGTGTCCTTTAAGACTTCAAAACAAGACGTGGTAGCATTGTGCTCTATAGAATCCGAATACATAGCGGCCTCATTAGCAGCTCAGGAAGCTGCATGGATAAAGAAATTTATTGTCGATCTAGGGGTGGTCTCTACCATTCAAGACCCCCTAGAAATCTTTTGTGATAATGAGGTTACGATTGCTCAAATCAAGGAACCCCGTGCACATCAAAAGAGTAGACACATTAGGTGGAGATTAATCTACATAAGGGATGAAGTTGAAAAATGCAAGATATGTAATCATAAAATTCACACTAATCAAAATATTGCGGATGCACTCACAAAGCTCCTTGAAAGGGCAAAGCATGAAAGTCATACTTGTGCCTTAGGTCATCGATATTCTAGTCATTGGAATTGATCTGTTTAGTATTTAAAAGTTTTGAACAATGTAATATTTAACTCTTTCATATATTTGTGATATTTTGAGTTATGTTCCTTTTAACATGTATACATCCATGAATATGTTTATTATTCTAAATGTCCGTAGTCCGTCATGTTTGTGGGAACAAATATGAAAGTAAGAATATTATGAACATGGATTGGTAGAATTCATAAGGCATGAATATAGAGCAATTGGTTGCTGCCAAGGTTCATAGATATTTGTGGTATACGAATATTGGACCGACCCGCATCTCAAATTTTACTACATGGAATCTTCTTGATTAATCATAAGTAAATTTGAGTAAAGATGAATATCATTTTGGTATCCTCCGACCTGAGATACATATTCGGTTTTTATATTCACCAAAGTGTTATACCTTGAGCTAGTTCTTCACTGCTCTGAAATAATGGACAATACATAAGGCTATGTTCAGGTGTGACACGAGGTGATTGTGAGCAACGTATATAGTCAAGATGGAATTTGTTCCTCTTATTCATTGAGAGAAAGATGTCTAAGGCCTGATTAAGTTAAATCAACAAGGAATGATCATTCTGTGTCCTTGGATTTAGCATGACATGTATAACAAAAGGATAAATGATTGATTCACCTAAATCATTTCAAGTTGGATACTTGAAGGGGATGATGTTATTGATTGGCTTTTTGTCATGCATATTAAGGGTAGTAAACCGTTGTTAGACGGTATTTGCTGCTTGCATCAATCTTCTATGAATCTTATACAAGTGGGAGATTGTTGGATTCTTTATGCCGAAGACACATACAACCTTGATGTGGTTAGTATGTTATGATTCAATTCGGGTCATACCCAATAACAAGCTTAGCAAACACCAATAAATATTTAATTGATGATATAATCATGCAATTATATGAGATGAAACAACTTATAAGAATATTTTGTTCATGAGTATTATTTGTAATGTTATTTAAGTTTGTTAAATAACATAAAATAATAATAAAGTGTATGAGTTATATAATCAAAAGCTTATTTGTATATAACTTAATTAATGACTAGTTACAATTAAATAGAAGAAAAAAAATATGGGGGGAAACCCCATTTGAACCCCAATTCGGGCGCCGCCCTTTAAGGGGTTGGTACATTTATTGTAGTCTTTGGACAAGACTCAATTAACTAGTCCTACACTATTGATACACATGTCCCTAGTTTATGTGCTTAATCAAAAAGTCCGTCGTGGCTTACATATGTGTAATGAACCATTTTAATAATATATGATTTGTGTTTTGATGTTTACTTATATCTGATTCATATATAAACTTATTATATAGGTTTGAAGTTGTTATATGATGATTCATGCTATGGACCATATTTATGGACCATACGCATGAGTACATCATGCTAATGAACCAGTCACACGACTGAACCAGACATCTGGTTCAGTCATATGAGTGAGACATGAGATTGACTAAGTCACATGACTGAACTTTCAATCGAGCATATGAATCAGTCGCATGGGTCAGTCGCACGACTGAACCAAGCTAATGGTTCAGTCACACGAATGAAGACTACAAACCTATAAATACCACTTAATTCGTGGAAAAATAAGACTTTTGACACATACTCATAACCTAGCCATCTAGAGCATCCAGAAAGCCTATTCCAAGTTCATAGTTCGCATCTGATCATTTTCTACTCATTCTTAACGTTTCTTTAATCGGTAGATTGATCGGGATTGCGTTCTCACTGATTGGATCGCTAATCAAATAGAATTCCGCACTATTTGATATGGTTTCACGCATAATCATTTAGTACTCCCTACGTACACGGTCCCTAAGAAGTGGTATCAGAGCCTTGGCTCTTGATTTTTACGTGTGATTCGATTAGTTTCCGTGTAAAAATCATGTTTTTCATTCAAAGGAGTCACCTTTTGAGTTAAATAGTGTTTTCAACGTCTCAGGTCTAAAAGTTTATGTTTTTCGGCATACGGCAGATTAGGGTTTTCGAAAAATCATGTTCTTGTGTCAAAGTGTCAAAAACCTTTGATTTTGCAAAAACAACAGCCTTTAGTCACACGATTGGCTCAATCACATGACTGAACCCAATCGCACACCCCATTCGCACGATTGAAATTAGTCGCTCGCTCATTCCTACAACTGAACAACCCCATTCGCTTGTCTCCAATCGCACACTCCATACGTACAACTGAATCCTATCGCACCATTGAATTTATTCGCACCCCTCATTCGCACAACTGAGTCATCTGCATTGGCCATCCATATTGTCCAATCACACGACTAAGTCATCCGCATTGTCTCATCTGCATCTGTCCAATTGCAAGATTACTTATCGGCATTTGTCCAATCGCACGATTGACTCATCTGCATTTGTCCAATCGCATGATTGACTCATCCACATTTGTCCAATCGCACAAGTAACTCATCCACATTTGTCCATTCGCACATGTGAACCAGTCTTGTTCTAAAGTTCAAAGTTTATAAAGAGGAAGATAAGTTTTTTGCTTTTATTGTCGGAAGAGACTCTCGCATCGAGAACCTTCTGCTTCCGGAAAATGAAATTAGGAATCATAATAAACCACCAAAACTTATAACGTTAGATGATTACCCACAATGGAAATAACGGTTCGAGATCTATCTAAATGGTGTTGATCCCAATCTTGGCTATAGTTTGCAAGTTGGTGCTGATGGTGTTAAACTAACTTTGGGAGGTAAGACTAACAGTCAGAAAGCTAAGTACAATGTGGAAAAGAAGGTGTATGCTCTGTTGACTCAGTTGATACCGAAAGATATCTTTCATCAGTTCTTTGAGAAAAACAGGCGAAAAAGTTATGGGAAGCTTTGGAGAAAATATATGATAGGAATGCAACGTTAAAGGCTTTGAAGGCAAAGGCTCACAGGAAGGAGTTTGATAACTTCTCCTCAATAGGGAAAGAAAGCTTGGATGATATTATCGACAGATTCTACCATCTGATGAGTGAGCTGCAAACTCATGGGGTAACAACGTGTATGGAAGATAAAGTGTCAAGTTTTCCAGATGGTTTGCCGGAGAAATTAGACTCGTTTGTGTCTAATTTGAGACACAACAATATTCTTGCAAAGTTAGACATAAATGATTTTATACTGAAGTTAAGAGAGGAGGAACTGAGAATGAGTACAGGTCATAAAAAGGATCCTACGACTAGAATCCTTCACTCTATAAGTCATATCCCACTCCAACCAGTTTAGGAGCACCACTTCAAACATCATTTATATCTAGTTCAATAGCTCCTTCCAAACCACAACTTCAGGACCAAAAACATCAGCGTCATCCACTACCCATATATAGTGCCTCAAGCCAATACAACAAAGTTAAAGACTGAGAATCTTGGTAATATCATAGTGGAAGTTTCAAAGGAGCACATGGATGTTCTAGTAGCTGTTGTCCAATCCTATGATGGTCTAGTTGCAAGGAAGATTGGCAATTTCCATATTGGAGATAAAGATTACAAGAAGGTGGACAAAAATGAACTAGAGAGAATGGATATCATGTGGGCCCTGGCGAGTGCTGTCAGAAGGGCGAAAAAGTTTGTGAAAAAGACAGGATAGAATTTAGTAGCCACAAAAGACACAACCTTTGGTTTTGACAAAACCAAAGTTACTTGCTTTAATTGTGGTGAAAAGGGGCATTTTAAATGTGAATGTGTAAAGCCCAAGAAAACAGGTAACACAAATCCGTTCCTAACCTTCAACCGTCAAGACAAAGACAGGAGTGGAACTACCTCTTCAAGCAAAGAGACAAAGGCCTTGACTGCTCAAGGTGATGAAGGATAGTATTAGACCTTCAGTTTTCTGTCTCTGGGTGAATCAAACATTGCTTGTATCGAGGAAGTGGATGATGGATCTGTGAGTGAAGGTGAAATCACAGTTGAACAAGTAATGCCAAATAATGAAGAAGCTGTGAATGTGGTAAATCACCTGATTGAAGAAGAACTCAGAACATCATGTTTAAAATCTCCAACATCCGAAGAGTCTAACTCTACATTGATGGCTTATTCAACTGATTCTTCACATGTAAGTATGAAAGACTAAATTTTTGAAAATCATGCTTGTATTGAATGTAAAAAATTTAGGCGAAGCATTGATTTGAAATTTGCTAGGTTATTAGACCACAATGATAGCTTAGAAATTGATTTACAACTATGCAAAGAAGCTAATCATATTTTGAAACAAAATAAGTGCAGTTATAAAGAAAAAATAGAACTTTTAGGTAAACAACTCAGGGAAACCGAGGTTGTTGCTTTTAATCAAGCTATTATATAAAGTTTTACGTATATTCTTTGGAAGAAACAAAGAAAGAAAAAGCAGTTTTAGAAGTCGAAGTAAATTCTTTAAAACAAAAACTGCACAGTTGGACCAGTTCTTCTCACATAGCTCAACACTTAGTGAAAGAATGAAATAATAGGGAAGGGTTGGGTTATAAAGTAGTTCCACCACCATATGAGATCATGTTAAATACAAAATATAGACTTGTAAATAAAAAACCAATTAAGGATCATGTGGTGTCCACTCCTGTGGTTAGTGATCCTGATTCCACGGGTAAACCGGTGAAATCTGTCATTAGACAGAAGGAGGCTACTTTGAAATCAAAAGGCAAGATGGCCGTTGAAAATTTAAATGATGCATTTATAAGGGTTAATGTAAGGTCAGGTTCGCCAAACTCTTTTTTAGAACCCAAACTCACTAAACCAGTTAACCACACACATGTTAGTCATCAAAGTCCAATCAAAGGGCATGTTAAAGATGTTCAAAACCTCAAAACAATTAGTTTTGTTAATAAAGGTGATACATCTAAACGAGAAGTGACTAAATCAAACCAGACATATGTCACACCCAAATCATCCTCAACCACACATAAATAGTTTCCTCAACATGTAGAAGGGAGATCATGCTATAGTTGCGGAATAGAGGACACGTTTCTTCTAACTGTCCTTATTATCAGACTCCCATAAAGAAAATTGAACTATATGAAACCAAACAAAATTCTTCTAAATGGAGTTCTATTACTCCTCCGAAGAGAACTAATGAACCTAAAGTTCAAACTATAAGTCGATCGTCTGTTTATCACAAAGAGGCCTTACACAAAGCTGGCTTATGGAAAGAGAAGTCAAGTAAATTGACTGATAATGAGAACAATAAGAAGGACAATACGCCCTCATCGCTGGTGATTTATAATGTTATTCAATCACTAATGATTACTCAAGATTCTCTTGGGTATTATTTCTCAATTCAAAATTAGAGAATTTGAATCTTTCAAATAGCTGGTAACTACATTGGCATCATTCTACAAGCTGAAAGTGAGGCAGATTCGATCGGACAACGGCACAGAGTTCAAGAACCAGTGGATGGAGGCGTTCTACAAAGAGAAAGGAATTATACACCAGTTCACATCTGCTTACACTCCACAAATGAACGACATTGATGAACGAAAGAACAGGAGCTTGATAGAAACAGCAAGAACGATGCTAGCCAACTTGAAGCTGCCCATTCAATTTTGGAACGAGGCAATTGCCAATGCATGTTACACCCTCAATCGAGTCTTGGTGGTCAAACCTCATGGAAAAACATGCTATGAGTTTCCCTAGCAACGTAATCCTAATCTGGAGTATCTTGAACCATTTGGCACACCATGTATGCTGCTAAAGAAAACTCAGTGACGGAAGTTCAGTGAGAAGGCTGAAGAAGGGATCTTTCTAGGATACAATATACCAGACAAGAATGTTTATAACAACTCAACAAGTCAAGTAGAAATATGGTGCAATGTTGATGTTCAGAGATACACCACCCTTTACTGGAAAGGGACCCTCATTCTTCTTCGACTATAATGGACTGTTTAAGTCCTTCAACATCCCTCCCACCCTTCCTGATGATGAGTTATCAACCATAATGATGTATGATGTCTTAAACACACCGTCATTGGACTCGACAACATCAGTTCCACAACGTGAATCTTCTAGTCATTTAGGGGGAGCACTTGATGTAAGCAACTCCTCCTCTGACCATGAAGAAGTGGAGACTGAACAGGTGAACTACGAGGAACAGGTTCCTGCTACTGAAAGTACACAAGCATCAGATGTTGATGCATCTGACACGTCGAAACCTCACTCTCCATTAGCTACAGATACTAAACCTGGAATTCCAAATCTGGATGAGGAAGTAGTTGTTCCCACTACTCCTAGATCTTGGCTAAATGTTTATCATCCACTGGACAATGTCATAGGGGATGTACAATTGGGAGTACAGATATGAAATCAGCTATAGTTAGCTGATTATACCTCAATCATGGAAAAAAGATATCTTCATGATGGTTCTTATCGATGTTTTGTGTCTCAATTGAGCCAAAATATGTAAGTGAAGCCTTAAACGATGAGGCATGGGTTAGTGCCATGCAAGAAGAACTCCTACAATTCAAGAAGCTAGGAGTATGGACACTAGTGGATAGACCAAAAGGTGCTGAGGTAATTGGCACAAAATGGGCCTTGAAGTGCATGAAAGATGACCAAGGGGTCATAATCAGAAATAAGGCTCGACTTGTGGTTTAAGGTTTTAGACAAGTCGAAAGCATTGACTACAATGAAGTGTTTGCACCTGTGGCTAGAATGGAAGCAATCCTTATCTTCCTAGCCTATGCATCTTACATGAAGATTAAAGTTTATCAACTAGATGTCGAAAGTGAATTCCTTCATGGTGAAATCCGTGAGACAGTCTACGTTATTCAACATGATGGATTTGAGGATCCTTATCATCGGGACAGTGTTTACAAAGTGGACAAGGCTATCTACGGGCTCCATTAAGCGCCTAGAGCCTGGTTGAGAAGCTCTCGAATCATCTTGTGAAACCCGGTTTTCGCAGAGGAGTGATTGATTGTATGTTATTCATCAAAGAAAAAGACGGTGATTTAGATATATGTATACGACATAATCTTTGGTTCCGAGAATGGAGAATTATGTAAAGAATTTGATTTTGTAATGATAGCAGAGTTCGAGATGAGTGCAATGGGGGAGATGATGTTCTTCCCAGGATTAGAAGTGTATGAGACACCAAAAGGAATCTTCTTGCATCAGACTAAATATGTAGGGGACAGCCTCAGTTAGTTTAACATGGAGAATGCTTCAGCTACTCGAACTCCACTTTCCACGAACCACGATGTGGCACCCGATGAAAAGGGTGATATGGTTGATGGGACAATGTATAGCGGAATGATTGGATATCTTATGTATCTCACAATGTCTCGTCCTGATATCATGTACGCCACGTGTCTTTGTTCTTGATATCAAGAAAAACCAAAAGTAAATCATCTCATTGGTGTGAAGTGGATTTTTCGCTATGTGAAGGATACACTAACACTCGAGTTGTGGTATCCTCATGACAATGATTTTGAGCTTTCAACGAATGGTGACTTGGACTATGGTGGTTGCAAGATGAATTAGAAGTCAACTTCTGCAGGTTGTCAATTCTTTGGTAGACGGTTAGTCACCCGGCAGTGTAAGAAGCAGACATCGGTTACTCTATCAACTTGTGAAGTGGAATATGTTGCCGCTGCAAGTTGCTGTTCATAGATCGTTTGGATTCAATAGCAAATGCACGACTACGGTTTGCAATTCTCTAACACTCCTATTTTTGTTGATAATTATGTTCTGATCGCTATCACTAAAAATCTAGTCCAATATCCTAAAACAAAACACATCCGTATTAAATATCACTTTATACTTGATTGTTTTGAAAAGCGATTAATCGATGTCGTTAAACTAAATACGGATTTTCAACATGCTGACCTCTACACAAAAACATTTGATAAACCGAGGTTTTAATATATTTTAGAGGTTAATGGCATGAAAAAGAAAAGTGATGTGATTTTAGAGGAAGAAAGTGCATAGTCCGACATTTTATTATTTTATTTTATTTTATTTTCCTGTTTATTAAAATCTGAAAACACAAAAATATTTTCGATTTTAAAATTTTAGGGGAGAATAGATTAGATTAGTATTAAATTAGTTGCTTTATTTAATTACATAAAAAATGAGGGAGGAGGGCAGCTTAGCTAAAAGGACTGAAATCAAATTTGTGATTCTAATTCAACATTATGGAAAATAATAGTACACAAGGAACAAAGTGTCTGGGACTTTAAAAGCTTTTAAATGATTAAAGATGCAAAATTCAAAGTATAAGTGTGAGAAGTCTAAGCTGAATAAAAGGAAAAATGATAGTAAAACTAGTATGCTACTGAGATAACATAGAGAAAGTAGACCTTGAGGTTGCTAGTTTAGTATATGATATGTCGTAGATTCAACACAGCGGACGAGTAGACCTCATTGGTGGTTTAAATTCAAACTAAGTTGTTCAACTTACTGTGGGTTCCCATCTTATCCCTGGTTAACACAATCAACACAGTTCTAATAAGGGGTGAAGAGCAAAATAAATGCCGCAAATGTGTGCGAACGACCATAAAATTGAGAAAAGCACATGAAAAAATGCTAAATGCAATCAAGCTAATAACTTATGTTATTGGTGCGTTATGTGCAAAAGAAAATAAATGCTCTAACAAGAATATAGGTTGTGCGCCTCTCTTCTGTGCGGTGGCACTGACCTGAGGATAAATATTTATTGATAATTAAAATTATTACAAACAATTAAACTAAATTAACATTGATTCCGCAAACGTTGACTTGCCATCAACCGACACTGATTATTCCTGATCGCGATCTTTGGATTCATAGGTGGTATCAAAGCCAAGTGCTCATTGATTTAGATCAATTGATCTATCAGTGTTAGTTGTGTTTAATTGCTTTGAATCCTGTAGATTTATCAGTTTTTGCTGTATTAGATCTACTATTTTTAAAAGAATTTTGTGTGAAACTTGTTTGTCTTTCAACTGCATTCATTTGGATTAACTTGCATCTATATTCAAATCAATTGAATAACACATCTAGTTTATCATTCTTATCAATGTACATCATGAGCAACTTCAGTGGATCATCTTACCAACCACCAAAGTTGGAAACAAAAGCAGACTTCAAGTCATGGAAAATCAAGTTTAGGAATCATGTAAACTATATTGATTTTGACTTATGGGTCTCCATCACTCAAGGTCCTTATAGTCCACCCACCCTTGGGCTAGATTATAACGACAAAAATCAACAAGTAAGTACCAAAGATATATCACCTTATGATGTCAAAAAGGTCAAAGTTGATATCAAAACATACAGTTTGCTTAGTATGGCTTTACCTGAAGAGATATTGATCAGGTGTGAGAACCACAAAACAACAAACTCCTTGTGGAAGATACTTCATACTCTCTACAAAGGGAGTGATGAGATCAGAAGCATAAGGAGAGACATCCTCAGGTCACAATATGAAACATTTCATCATATTGAGGATGAATCAATTCCTCAACAACTTCATACATTCATGCAGTTGGTAACTGAGATGAATATTTTGGATTTGAAATATACGAATGAGGAATTAAACAAGAAAATGCTCCACACTTTGCCAGAAAGTTGGAAGCAAACAGTATCCATGTTCAAGAACACAATAGATATGAAGTCAACTGGTCTAGATACTTTGGTTGCAAAAGTGGAAGCTCTTGAAATGGATGAAAAATCAAGAAACAAGAGTGTGAGAACACATGTCTCACCCTATCACTTCAAAGAAACAAATAATGTTGGAAGTGCATTTATTTCAAACAATGAAAGTGATAACTCTTGTGCTTGGAGTGATAATGAGGAGGAAGTTAGCTTTTATGCTTCTAAACCCTCAAAGAAATCATCTCAAGATAAAAATCAAAAGGATAAAGGAAGAACTACTGAGAGAAAAGATACAACTGCAGCAACAGCTAAGTCTTCACATTCAAACAATCAGTCAGAACCAATCAGTGTGATATTGGATTCTGAAGAACAAAAAGCAGCCTTTGCAGCTTTTAGTTCTAGTTTTCAAGCATATCTGTGAAGCTCTCTAACTTCAGCAAATATCTGCCAACAAGACTTAGAAGAACTACATCTGGATGTAGTGGAAGAAATGGATTTACAATCGCAAATGGTAATGATTGCTTATGGAGCAAAGCAATATCTCAGGAGAAACAAGAACTTGGCACCAGCAAGTAAAACATCAAACATTGGTGTTGACAAATCAAAGGTAAGATGCTTCAAGTGCAATCTCTATGGACATTTCTCCAGAGAGTGCAATCAACAGTCATATACAGAGACGAGACAACGTCAGCAGCATCAGCAACATCAGACTGAACCTCATCAACAATCAAACTCTAAAGATCTCTACACAGACAATCTCAAATGATCAATACATCCCCACCAGCCACCAATGAATCAACTGGACCAAGCAATTCAAAAGAGTCAAGGCTGATCATACTTCAAGATGGAACGTGTGACTGGAGTATGTATGAAAAAGAAGTCATGGAAGAGAATCAAGCATTGATGGCTTATATGGAACACAAAGTTCCTCCAATGCCCAGAGAGGTAAAAGAAAGGTTGTGTTCATCAACATGTGTTGAGGAAGTTGAATGTTACAGAGTCCATGCTCCATAGTTGGCTGACAAAGTAAAAGAAACTATGATTTTGAATGAATCACATGTTAGAGAACATAAATTGTATCAAATCAAAAATAACTCTTTGCAAATGGATTTAGAAAAATTTGTTTCTAAAAACTATAGCCTAAAAGCACAAGTTGAGCATTTGACCACTTCCTTAACAAAATCCATGGCTGATCATGCTTCAATTGAACTGAAACTTCAGAAGTTTCAATTATCATCTCAGCAATATGAGAAATTACTAAATTCTCATTTGAATCAAAGAAAAGGTCTGGGTTGGGTTATAATGCTGTTGCACCACCTGTGAATGATAATTACACATCTTTACCTACAATAATGATCAACACCCTATCAAATCATTTTGTGCCTAGCACCAAGTTTGAAACAGAATCAACTAAAATCAACATTAACAATGAAGCTGAGGTGAGTGAAACTGAATCTTCTAAATCAGAATCTTTGTATCAAAATGATTCAGAATTTGATTATGATAATTGTGATAACTGGATGATTCTGATGAACTGATGTTGATCAAATGACTATTGGTAAGAATGTTCACATTAAACTGGTATTCCAAGAGTGCTTGAAGAATCAAAGCTGCAATATCCTCCAAAGTAGAGAAACATGTCGAAGACTATCTGCAAGAGGATTGCTAAACTCAATGAAGGACTTCAAGAACTGAATCTTCAAAAAGAAGTTGATAGCTGAAGATCAACTGATGAAGTACTTTTTTTACAGGATCAACGATCACAAGTTTGATGTATTAGGATTCAAAGCAGCGGAATACAAACAGGAATTAGACAAATTGTAGCAAGCAATCGATACTTGTATGCATTAAAAGCGCATACGGTTATAGGGAGAGAATATATATTTCTGATTTCATGAAATGTTTATAGATGTAGAATATTTCTAATCAAATCAGAAATTCATTCCATTCATTCATCCACTCATTCATCCCCTCATTACAATAGGTTGTCACTCCTTATATAGAGTGCAACAATCACTGCTGTTATCACGGAAAGTGACAACTGGGAGATCTAATACAAAAATAACTAACTCTTAACAAACTACTGAAATGTTCACAACTACTGAGAACATATCAGAGTGTTAAGTACAAAATATAAAAATACTGAACCTACAACGACTGAAGAACAAGCTCTTCAGTCGTTTTACAAAACTACTGAAACATAAAACTACTGAAATACAATATAAAACTACTGATATCACAACTACTGAAGAAGTACTCTTTAGCAGTTGTGACAAATACTAACGCTTCAGTACTTGATCTTCAGACTTTGACCTTCATATGTTTCATCAGCTGATGACTTCAGTAGATATCATCAGCTGATGTCTTCAGTCTTTGTCTTCAGACTTTTTACATCAGTTGTGATCTTCAGCACTTGTAACTCTTCAGCTGTTGTACTTCAGTACTTCGGTCTTTCAGCTTCAGCACATGTGTTTTGCTGTTCAGCTTCAGTACTTGTGTTCTTCGCTGTTCAGCTTCAGTACTTGTGTTCTTCAGCTGTTGTACTTCAGCACTTTAGTTCTTCAGCTGTTGAGGTCTTCAGTACTTGATCTTCAGCTGTTGAAGTCTTCAGCACTTGTCAAACTGCTGATGAGACTTTCAGCAGTTGTTGTGATACCATGTGGGACTTAGAGGTTTTCTGATCTTGGCTCATTGGTTCTTTTGGTCCAACAAACTCCCCCTGAACCAATGCAGCCAAAACCTCTAATTATTTAATGTCCGACTTATTGTTGGCAAAGTGTTGGTCTTTTTCCTTCTTGATCAGTAGAGAAGACGACCCATGTAAGCTCCGGCCTGGGAAGAAACCTCAAATATTGTTTGGCAGAGTATGAATGGGAACTCTGTTTTGGGGAACAGGACACAGAGTTGTTATCCCATTCATGAGATTTACTTCCCCATAATGAGTCTGTACGACTCTCTTGTGTAGGCCTCAAGGAAGGTGATTTGTTCCTCCATGGTTAGCTCCAAAGCACCTCCTTCAAACAATGATTCAGGCCCATAATACTCAGACAGGTATTTGGCCTGTTTCCCATTCTTTAGCTCCACAGTTGTTATTATTCTGTAAGCAAACTCATCCGGGTGATTACCCTCTAGGAACAACTGGAGCTCATTTTTCCTGACTTCCTCAAGCCTCTTGTAAACTAACCCCTTTTTCACTATTTGATTTCTAGCATCTCTGTGGGGGTTAGATTAGCTTGTAGGCCTTCTTGAAGTCTTCTAGGATTTCCCAGGGTGAAACTACAAAAACAGAGATCACTTCATCTACGATCTTTTTCACCTGGCCAATGTATCTCTGAGGTATATTTTTCTTATGAATTCTGTGAGAGACCTAGGATCAGGCCAAATCCTCACTCTTTCTTTTGATATTGAAAGGTATGCCTGAGAGTGTAAAGTCTGAGAGCTTGCTCTTCATGTTGATGATAGAAGATGTGGCTGCATAAGCTTTGTCAACTCTCTTCAGCAATTCCTCATCATGCTGTTTATGAAGCTCTTCTTCTTCTAGCTTCACTTTAACCATTTGTCTCTGGACTTGAGGAGTAATTGCTGAGGAGTGGCTTGTGGCCTTAGACAACTGAATCACAGCTGAGAGCGGCAGCCTGTCTTCATCATCTTCTTCATCATCTTCTAGCCTCAATATCCTTCTCTTCTTCTTCAAGGGTATATCATCGGCTATGGGTTTTGAGGGTAAGGGAGTTGGTTTGGTGGGTTGTGTTTTGGGTGGTTTGATGTGGGAATGTTGACAGGCTGTTCTAGCATCTTGAGGTGAGTGTGGCTTTTGATTGCTTGGCTAGCTCAGATCCTGCTCCCAGCACCCGCTTCATTCAAAGCTTCAATAACAAGCCCCTTAGTATATGCTTCAGACGAACAGATCTTGGTGGTGATTGCCAAGATACTGTCCCTGGACCAAGCTTTGATTTCAATCATTGCTTTTCCAAGATATTTTGCAATAAATCTAATCATGATTTCAAGCCTTTCTCTTTCTAACACTTCATAACTTGCCCATCTATTCTGGATTTCTTCAATCTCTAGTCGTCGAATCTCAGAGTCAAGTTTATGGTGTCATGGCTTGCCTAAACAGCGATCAATGATGTTGTCCATTGATCTGCTGTGTTCGGCATCAGCCTCTTTTATCAGTAGCTCCAAGGCTTTATCTTCAGCAATGTGCTCATCAGCACCTTTCTTTCGCTTGTAGTGAGCATTGGTTGCTGTTCTTTCTCCTCCTTTTGGGCTTGCTTCGCTTCCTTCTTTTCTCGGATCTTTTCCTCTTCTTTTCTTTCACTGCAGTACTCTCCCCCTTTTGGATGCATTGGAGGAAGGGGTTTGTACCGCAGAAAGAGTTTTTGGACAGCAGCATCAACCAGGGCTGTAAAGTTGAGGAAAGCCTCTCATCAATGGCTTTAGTCACAATATCAGTGATTATGGGTGTGATGAGAGGGAGGGAATTTTGAAGTACAGCACCTATTTGCTCAGGAGGGTTCTGTTCCTGAGAAGTAGGGCCTGAAGCAGAGGCAGGTGGTTGAGTTTGGAGTGGCTCAGGTGTGGGGAACCTTCAAGTGAAGGTGCCATCTGTGGGTGGGTAGAGGCAGATGGTCTTTCTCCTTGTGAGAGTTGGTCAAGTAGGTTTTGCAGCCTACTGACTTTCTCTTCAAGGATTGTGTTCTGGGCAAGAACATCATAGAAAAAGCCCAGGTCATCATCAGCCGAAGCTGAATCATCTGACCTCCTGCTTAGAGCAGGATTTACATGCACTGGGTGTAGACCAGTTGTGCATGTGCCCCTTGTGCTTGGTACTGGGGACTTCCAGCCTCAGGACAGTGTCCATCATCAGTTGTTGCCTCTAGTGAGGTCTTGGCAATGTTACCAGCCTCACTCTGATCATGTGCTGAGTCAGAGGAGGTGGCAGCCTCACTAGATATTCTAAGCTCCTTGTCTACACCAGGAGATAGATGTGGAAACCCCTGTGCTGTGGGTTCTCAAGTGCACTGTGTTCCTCCCCCTCAATTGTAGAGGTATTCCCAGTAGTAAGTGGTTTCTGGGGAGGGGGGTGAGGAGTGCAGTTGAGTCAGCACTTGTGCAACTATTAAAGTTGGGCTGTGAGGGGCGGTTGTTTGGGGTGAAGGGATAGAAAGCAGTGTGCACCTGGGGAGGTTGGTGCTCTTCAATGGCAATCTCCTCAAGTGAGGAAGATCCCAGATATGTAGGTACCCCTTGTGTGGTTGCTGTAGGCCCTGTTGAGAGGAAGCCTGAGCGGCTAGGGTGGAAGAGTCATTGTATCCACTAGGGGGTTTGGACTAGTGGATATATCATGCGTTTGTGTTGCAGGGCATCCTCAGGGGACTCAATTCCCTGAGTAGCCGTTTGGGTTTCTTTTTGGTGGTTTGGTGGGGACTTTTGATTTGGAGGTGGTGGCTGTGGGTTCCAGCTGCGTGGTTTTCGCAGCTTGGCAGCCATTTTAAGTGTCTGGTCAGAGTTGTGCCGGGAGTATACTTCCGACAGAACAGCCGTAGCAGGGACTCCAAGCCAACAAGTCCCTCAGCATTAAGCTGGTTGTAATGATGGCCATTATGAACCGTGGATATAGTATCCAACGGTTGGCAGTTAGTTTTTGAGCCATATCCTTGAGCTCTAAAAATATTATTTCTGAAAAATTTAGTGGTTGTTGCTCAAGAATAGAATACATTACCTGCTGCCATTTTGTCGACATTTGATCCCAAGACGACCTCTTAGGGGCCAAACATACATTCACCATGTGAAAATCAGGCGCTCAGCGTCATTAAAATGTTTCTTCATGATAGTGGAGGCACTGATCGCCTTGATATCCATGTTGAGCAAAGGATAGATCTATGGTGCCCTTCGGATATCCAGCAGGAGAACTAGCATCATTCAGTTGAAGAATTTGGCGGATTGTTGCGGAGTGATGACTACTTCTTTGTTGTTTACGACCGTGGAGGGATGGTGTGTTGTTCTCCCCAGTGGTAACAGTAACGTTCATCCAAAATTGGTGCAAGGATTCGGCATGTAGTATGGGATTCAGAAAGAAATGCCGTGTTGTATTGGGACTGAACCATAAGATCGATAGCAGTATCGAACTTAGTCCAGATGGGCGATTTAGTGAGGTAGGCAACACAGTTGTGTCGCGGTTAATTTGCATGGACGCCATGGAGAAGAGGGAAGTTTTGGAGAGGAACGTTAGGTTTGAAGAAGATGAAGCATTGAGAGCTTAGGTCAGGGATATTTATAGGGTATAGGTAAGAAAACGACTGAAGAATGTGGTGTTAGTCATCATAGTTTTAAACGACCGTTGACATGGTATTATCCTTTCAGACGTTGAAACAGCTGAAGTCGTGGTGTTAGGCATCAGTAGTTTAGAAAAATACTGAAGACGTGGTTTTGACTTCAGATGATTGAAACAACTGAGGACTTGGTGTTTGTCATCAGTAGTTATGAAAACTACTGAAGACAGTGGTTTTGTCATCAGCTGTTGTAAACAAATGAAGACTTGGTATTAGTCATCAGTAGTTATAAAACTACTGAAGACGTGGTTTTGCTTCAGTTGTTTAGAATGAAACAGCAGTGTACAAACGATTGAAGAGAAAGTTCTCTTCAGCTGTTTTCATCAATTCTTAGCTTTTCAGCTGTTTCATACTGTCCTCAACACATTCATCAGTCTTTTTGGCTGATTTCAGTTGTTCATAGGACATCAGTACTTATCTTTTTTACTGATTGCAGTAATTGTAACGCATCAGTAGTAGTTGTAACACATCAGTAGTTTAGAACAGATGAAGTACTGCAGTACTTGTGAGACATTTAGCCTTCAGTAGTTATAAAACTACTGAGGGTAAAAGAGCTCATCAGTACTTATATGTGACATAGGTACTAATGATCATCATTATATTCTAAGATCATCAGTAGTTGTCACTTATTCTAGCTGCAACATACCAAGCATTAACACAGGTTTTGGAAAGTTGAACTATCCAAAGGCTTAGTAAAAATGTCTGCAAGCTCATCAGCACTGCACAACTTAGGATCAATCAGACCTTTTTCAAAACAATCCCTTATAAAATGATGTCTGATCTCTATATGTTTGGTCCTAGAGTGCTGGACTGGATTTTTGACAATGCAAAGAGCTGAAGCACTATCCATTAACAATGGAGTCTTAGTCTCTGTAATGCCATAATCCAAAAGTTGGTTTTGAAGCCAGAGTACCTGAGATGTACAACTTGCAGCGCAATGTACTCTGCAGCTTCAGCAGTTGATGTAGCAACTGAGGTCTGTTTCTTGCTCTGCCAAGAAATCAAGCAGTTGCCTAGGAATTGACATCCACCAGAAGTTGATTTCCTGGTCAACTTACACCCTGCATAGTCACTGTCAGAAAAAGCAACTAATTACCAGAATGTCCAGTAGAATACCATAAACCTAGAGATGGAGTGCCTTGCAGATATCTAAAGATCCTCTTGACTGCAATCAGATGAGACTCTTTAGGTGCAGCCTGAAATCTAGCACAAAACATGTAGCAAACATAATATCTGGTCTAGAAGCTGTTAAATACATCAAGGACCCAATCATACATCTGTAAAGTGTTTCATCAACCACTTACCTTTCTGATTTGTATCCAGTTGTGTGGTGCTGCACATGGGAGTTAAACAAGGCTTACAGTTTTGTAAATCAAACTTTTGCAAAAGATCTTTTGTATATTTGGACTGATGAATGAAAATTCCATCAGCCTTTTGTTTGATTTTCAACCCTAGAAAGAATTGTAACTCTCCCATGGCACTCATTTCAAACTTCTGTTGCATCAACTTTGTAAAGGCATCACACAACTTTGGATCAGAGGATGCAAAAATGATGTCATCTACATAAATTTGAACAAGTAGATTATGCTGTCCAGCTTTCTTAATGAATAAAGTCTTATCTATGGAGCCTCTAGTGAAATTATTTTCTAGAAGAAAGTTTGATAATGTCTCATACCAGGCTCTAGGAGCTTGTTTTACCCATAAAGAGCCTTATCAAGCTTATACACCCAATTAGGATGTTTATTGTCCTCAAAGCCTGGAGGTTGACATACATAAACTTCTTCTTTAATTTTTCCATACAAAAATGCACTTTTGACATCCATTTGAAAAACTTTAAGATTTTGATAAGCAGCATAAGCTAAAAACAATCGGATTGCTTCCAGTCTGGCTACAGGGGCAAAGGTTTCATCAAATCAATACCTTCTTCTTGTGCAAACCCCTGAACAACCAGTCTGGCCTTGTTCTTAACAATAAGCCATTTTCATCAGTTTGTTCCTAAACACCCATTTAGTGCCTATTGCACACTTACCTGGAGGTAGAGGAACCAGTTCCCACACTTGCTGTTTCTTGAACTGAAGAAGCTCAAGCTGCATGGCATCAACCCATCCATTGTCCTTTAAAGCAATGTGATAATTCTTTGGCTTGTACTGACTGATGAAGAGAGCATAGAAGCAGAAATTTGACAATTGACTTCTTGTTGATACACCAGCAGTGATATCACCAATGATTTGAGACATAGGGTGATTCTTCAGATCTTGTATAACAATGAGATCTGTGCAAGTGTTTGTAGCAAGCCAGCAGCAGTAACAGATGGTGATGGTGAATCATTTCCTTGAAACCAATCAGTGGATGGTAATTCAAAGGAAGTTGAATTCGAAGAGATCTCATCAGCATTTTTGTGGATGGTGCTACTGGAGCTACAGGAACATCAGGTCTAGCTGAATCAGGCAGCTGATCACTAAACCTGAAGAGGTGAGTACTGCAATCATCATCATCATCAGCAGTACCACCAGGTGGTGAACTGTTGACAGGAGCAACAGCAGGAGTTTGATAAGGAACATATTGCAGTATGTCCAAATCGAATAACTCCACAGGGCTTTGTGGAATCTTGTTCTTTGGAGATTCATTGAACTTAACGTAGAGTTTCTTCAACCATCTTTGTTCTGCAGTTGAAGACTCTGTATGCCTTGCAAGTAGATGAATAACCAACAAAGTACCTGCATCCACCTTAGGATCAAATTTATGGAGTTGATCCTTGTGTGTGAGAATAAAACGGGACACCTAAATGCTTTGAAAAATGAAATCAGAGGAGCCAAATGATGGAGAACTTCATATGGAGTCTTCATCAACCTCTGATTTACTAAAACTCTATTTGCACATAGCAAGCTGTGTTGACAGCTTCAGCCCAAAAGGTCAGTGGCAAGCCTGAGTCAGCCAGCATGGACTTGCAGCTTCAATGAGGGTCCTGTTCTTTCTCTCCACTACTCCATTTTGTGCTGGAGTCCTTGGAATGCTGAACTGCCTTTGGTTCCCTTTGAAAGATAGAAGTCATCAAGTGTATGATTTCTGAACTCAGTTCCATTGTCACTCCTAATACACTTGACTGGAAGGGAATACTGCTTCTCAATATACAACACAAAGTGAATATCTTCTAAGCAGCCTCATTCTTTGAATGTAGAAAGAAAGTCCTACAAATCTGGAGTAATCATCCACAATTACCAGACAGTATTTCTTCTTTGCAATGCTCATTACTCTCACAGGACCAAATAGATCCATATGCAGTAATTGCAAGCAGGCAATGGACTTAGGCACTTTAATAGGAGGGAATGAGACTTTGCTGTTTTTCCTTTTAAAACACGCTGTGCAGGTTTCATCACAGTGGAACTCTTTATTGGTAAGCCTCTGACTAAACTATTGTGGGTAAGCTGATTCATGTTTTTGAGATTAACATGACCAAGCCTCCTGTGCCACAGTTAGATTCTTGAGCAGAGGCTTTGGAAAAAAGGCAAGGATTGCCTTTGAGATCTATCTTCTTAGAAAGATCTAAGGCATACACTCTTCCTGTCCTGTTGGCTTTCAGGAGAGTGTGATCATCCAACACCTTGTCAATCAAGTGCAAAACTTGGATGACAGAATCTACAGTTTTGACTGGTGAAAAGGGCAACATGGCCTTTATCACACATTTGACTGACACTCAAGAGATTGTACTTGAGATTTTCCACATGATTAACATCATCAAATTTGATTTCTCCATTGGAGACATAGCCCTTACCGATGATGTAACCCTAGCATCATTGCCAAAAGAGACAAATCCCTTCTTTCCTTGAGAGTAGTCATGAAGAAGAGAGCTGTTCCCAGTCATGTGCATAGATCCCCCACTGTCTACATACCAGATGCTACTTTGGCATGTTGAAGAACCCTGCAATAATAAACAATCAGTTAGTTTTAGAGACCCAAACCTTTTTGGTTTTGGGCCTGGTCTCATCAATAGATGGTAAACTAACAGGTTTATTTGAAACAACAGCCTGAGAGGAAGAAGATGGTGTAGAAGAGGAGTCCTTTGGCTTGGACCTCCTTTTCTGTGGTTTCAACATAGGAGCATCCAGTTGGTTAACTCTACCCAACAGATGTTGAACCATCATAACCAGTTGTGTCTGATTTTCTGATAAAGCTTTCAGCTCATCAGACACATTGCTGGTGGAGTTTGATAAGTTCCTATGTTGCACCTTCTTCTTCTGAGCACCCTCAGCTGTCACCTGTTTAACCCCTTCCTTTTTGGATTTCTTTGAGGACTTAAGGGTTACAGGATTTGATGTTGCTGATACAAATGTGGTCTCAAACTCAGTTTTCATTTTTACCATTTTTCTTTAATTTCTTCTTTTTGTTTGAGTTTGAAACCTCTTTTGTACCAACAATCATCTGTAAGATGATTGAACAGACCACATACTTCACATGGTTTCTTCTTCATCTTAGGTTGATCATCAACTAAGAGGGTGAAGCAACTGAAGACTTGTTCTTCAATGCTTTGGAAGCATTGTTTGCTTTCTTGACTGCCTCTTTAGTGGTCTTCAAACTCTTTCTACTGTCAGTTTTCTTCTCTTCAGTACTGACAGCAGTTGAAGTTTGAACTTCAGGTGTTAAATCCTGCTCTCTAGTCCTTTCAGGACCTTCAGAATTAACTCCTGAGTTGATCAACTCATTAATCATGTGAATGTCAGCATTTGAACCATCAACATCAGCTGATAGGTTCAAAGAGGGCTTGATGCTGACTGCTACTTCTGATTGTGCTGTATCAGAAGGTAGATCACATGATGTGATGGATTGGTTATCACTCTCACCATCAGATTCTACCTCTGCTCTTGGGGTAAAATCTGTAGGTGGAGCAGTGTGATTGTAACCAATCCCAAACTTCACATTTGAAGCAGATTGCTTACTAAGAAGCATTTCAAAACCTTTGCATGATTGTACCCATCTATCACACTCTACCTGGGTAACTGCAAGGGTTTCTTGAGATCTTTGTACTTCTCTAGAGTACTTCTTCTCTAGCCTTATCATCAATTATTTGGCAATTCAGTTTATAAATCTCATCATTTTTATCTTTAAGCACAGACTCAAACTCAGCTTTATTTTTGGAAATTGTTTGTTCTAGCTCAATGTTCTTATTAATTAGAGCTACATTTGCTTCTCTAATGGAAGCAAATGCTGCTATGCATGGTTCAGAACATAATTTGGCTTTTGCCTCAGAGGATACCTGTGATACCTGAGGTGTAAAGGCATTAGAAAATGAAGTATCAGCAGACTCCAAAGCCATAAGAGCTAGATTCCCAAAAGGACTGTCACCACCATATTGACCAGCACCTGAGAACAGTTGGTCATGACCAGACATGTCATCTGGTAAACTGCTCCAGTCAACAACTCCTGGGGTGAAGAAGCTGTGTTGTTGAGGTTGAGGTTGTTGATGAGATTGGGATGGCTGAGGTTCTGGTAGTGCATGAGGTTGTGGTGCCATAGGAACTTGAACTTTATTTGACTGTGGCATGTAATAACAAGGGTACGGATATGGCATTTGACCCTGAGGAACAAAATATGCTGGAGATTGTTGTTGAGGATGATGACTAGAAGTGACAGGATGTTGCCCTCTGTGTTGTTGACTATTGCCAGGAAAAGTCACAAAGGCTGCAGTGGAGTTAGATCCAGTTGATCTACACTCTCTTGCAAAGTGTCCAAGCCTTTGGCATTTGTGACACCTCAACTTGCTCTTGTCAAAACCAACTTTGGTTTTGCCAGAGAGTCCTGCGAATTTTCTTCCAGTTCTTTTATAGAACTTCTGAGATCTGATATTTATCAGGTCCATTTGGCTCAAAATATCCATCTCTTCTAAGTCATCATCAGCAATCCCCTTGAGATCATCCATAATGAAGCATAAATTGTCATTATTACACCCAGTAAACTGACCATCAATACTCACAAATGCAGAATCAGAAGTGCTTGAAGAGAAATTAATATGCTCATCATACTGGCATTCAGATGAAGCATATTCTGACTCATGACCCACCAAGGCAGTGTTGCCTGGTACAAAGTCTTCAGTGAGCTTTCCAGATGAAGACAGCTTTCTCTTCTGTTTTATCTCTCTCTCAAAAGTGAGCAGTTTCCCATGGAGTTGGGGGAGAGATAGTTTGTCCAAACTTGCACTGGAGCGTAGGACAATAGTATATGTGTCCCATCTCTCAGGCAGTGATCTGAGAAATCTGTTATTCATCTGAATATTTGTGTACTCAAGTTTGACCATTTTTAGTTCAGAGATCAAACAAGAGAACGCTCATATTGTTGAGTCAGTGTCTCACCCTTTCTATGAGAGAATGTCTCATATTGTTGGGCAAGAATTTCTCTATTATTTGCCAAGACCTCATCTGTTCCTCCAAATTGTTCTTTCAAGGCAATCCAGAGGTCATGGGCAGTTTCGTGATGCATTAGCCCAGAATAGATTTCATTTGGCAGTGCCATGGCCAGAATTCCATGGGCTTTTGCATCAATTTCAAGCAACTTCTTGTCCTCATCTGAGTATTGCTCCCTCCTCTTCGGAACCATTTGATTGGTTTCCGGGTTATTCACCATAGGCTTGTGTGGACCATGTACCACTGATGTCCAACAACCTGCGCCGTTAACAGACAGGTGATGGAGCATACGTCTTTGCCATATGTTATACTCATTCCTAACCAGCATTGGTGGCTTGGTTGAGGAACCAGTATTGTGAGGATCATTGGAGGGAGTGGTCATTTTCAGTTCAAAAACAATTTAATTCAAGCTTTTAAAAGTTTTAAACAGACCACAACAAACTCAATGAAAACCAAGAGAAGATCTCAGGATGAATGAGCAGAAATACAGAAAATTCAATCTCTATAACTGTTTCTTGCAAAAACAAAAGCTAATTCAATCAAACTTAGATCTTGAATAGCAGTTTCAATGATCAATTATTAGATCGATCAATGATTAACCTGCTCTGATACCAATTTTACAGGATTAGCGATCATAAGTTTGATGTATTAGGATTCAAAGCAGCGGAATACAAACAGGAATTAGACAAATTGTAGCAAGCAATCGATACTTGTATGCATTAAGAGCGCATACGGTTATAGGGAGAGAATATATTTCTGATTTCACGAAATGTTTAGATGTAGAATATTTCTAATCAAATCAGAAATTCATTCCATTCATTCATCCACTCATTCATCCCCTCATTACAATAGGTTGTCACTCCTATATAGAGTGCAACAATCACTGTTGTTATCACGGAAAGTGACAACTGGCAGATCTAATACAAAAATAACTAACTCTTAACAAACTACTGAAATGTTCACAACTACTGAGAACATATCAGAGTGTTAAGTACAAAATATAAAACTACTGAAACTACAACGACTGAAGAACAAGCTCTTCAGTCGTTTTACAAAACTACTGAAACATAAAACTACTGAAACTACAAATATAAAACTACTGATATCACAACTACTGAAGAAGTACTCTTCAGCAGTTGTGACAAACTACTGACGCTTCAGTACTTGATCTTCAGACTTTGACCTTCAGATGTTTCATCAGCTGATGACTTCAGTAGATATCATCAGCTGATGTCTTCAGTCTTGTCTTCAGACTTTGTACATCAGTTGTTGATCTTCAGCACTTGTAAACTCTTCAGCTGTTGTACTTCAGTACTTTGGTCTTTCAGCTTCAGCACTTGTGTTCTTCAGCTGTTCAGCTTCAGTACTTGTGTTCTTCAGCTGTTCAGCTTCAGTACTTGTGTTCTTCAGCTGTTGTACTTCAGCACTTAAGTTCTTCAGCTGTTGAGGTCTTCAGTACTTGATCTTCAGCTGTTGAAGTCTTCAGCACTTGTCAAACTGCTGATGAGGCTTTCAGCAGTTGTTGTGATACCATGTGGGACTTAGAGGTTTTCTGATCTTGGCTCATTGGTTCTTTTGGTCCAACACTTTTATCCCATGTAGATAAAGGTAAGAAGAAACAAGTATCAACTAAACAAAAGAAAAATTCTTCAATAGAAGATGTGCGAAAAGCAAAGTCTGCTGAATCCGTAGAACTTCTGCGGAAGAAGAAAGCCGAATCTACGGATGTGGTACCAAAAAGAGTAGCTATTAACAAACAAAAGATGTTGAATCTGAAGCAACAAAAGTCATCAAAGGACAAGAAAGATTCAATTGCTGATATTTCAAGGAACAGCAAGAACAAATCAAGCTCTTCAAAACAGGAAACAAAAGCTCCCAAACAGAACAAGAAAAAGAAGAAGATGAGCATGAAGAGGAATCTGAAAAAATGTATTGCAAGTGGTGTGATATGACAAATCACAATACAGAAGACTGCTACTTCAGCAGTTACTGTTCCATATGCAATATGAACAATTATATGACTTTAGAGTGTTACTTCAACAAATTTTGTGCTATTTGCAACAAAAATGATCATTCAACTCAGGAATGCTATTTTAACAAAAAGAACAAAAGCAAAAGCACAAAGAAGTCAAAAACTGATTTGACAGAATCAGACTCTCAATCTGCTGAAAGTCATGATGATTCAAAGCAAAAGAAGGTAAATCAAAAGCAAAAGTCAAAACCAAAGTAGAGATCTTCTAATGATGCTAAATCTGTGAAGAAAACAACATCAAGCCAATCCAAAACACCTCACAAAAAGGTGGACTTGGCTGAGAAGAAGTCAATCATCAGTGATAATTTCATTGATCATTTTGAAAAGGGATCACATGTGTCTCAATCAAAAGCAAAAGATGATGAAACCTTCAAAAGTATAGGTTCATCTTATAAATCAAAATATCAACCAAAAAAAGATAAGGTGAAGGAAGAATTAATTAAGAAAGAAGACTCCAAAGCTTCTGCATCAGCTTCAACCGAATCATCCTCACCATCATCAAATCAAAATGAATCATCTAGATATGAAATTAATACTGAAACTTCAGGATTAAGTCATGAAGGAGTAAAAATTTTGGACACTATTTACAAACCCATGATTATTCAGACTTGGGTTGTCACTTCTAACTGATTTATTTCTCAATGTAGGAACAATATTGGAGAGCTGACAACAAGTGGTATGTTGACAGTGGTTGTTCTAGGCATATGACAGGAAACTGTTCACTTCTGCATGATTTCAAACATAAAAATGCTTCTTATGTGGCATTTGGTGGGGATAAAATGGGAGGTAAAGTTGTTGGTGAAGGGATGATAACAAATGGTGTACTCAAGTTTGAGAAAGTAAATTACAATGAAAATTTATAGTATAATCTACTTAGTGTGTCTCAAATTTGTGATCAAAATTATATCACATTGTTTGATAATACTAACTGTTACATTCTTAAGCCAGGATTTATTGTTCGAGAAGAATGGATCCTCCTCAAAGCATCAAGAAAAAGAAACACTTATGTTTTGGATATGAACAACACTTCTCTTACAAAACATGAAACATGCCTTATATCTAAACTATCAGAAGCTTTGTCTCAATAATCGCATAGAAAGCTTGTCCATTCTAACATGAAGAACATGAATAAATTGGTGAAAAATGATCTGGTCATTGGATTGCCAAACAAAAAGTTTCATTGCTCAACTTACTGTTCTTCTTGTTACAAAGGAAAATAACATAGAGTGTCACATAAATCTAAAATTATCAATACTAATACTACACCACTCAAATTGCTTCACATGGATCTGTTTGGTCCTACCAATAAGATGAGCATTGGAAAAAGGCAATATTGTTTGGTGATAGTTCATGATTTCACAAGATTCACATGGGTCTTTTTCTAAAAACAAAAGAGTAAAACATCAGAAACACTAATGGTCTTTGTGATCAAGATTGAGAATCAACTTGATACAAAAGTTAAAATTTTTAGGAGTGACAATGGTACTAAATTTGTCAATTTTGAACTGAATTCCTTTTGCAGGAACGAAGGTATTGCAAGGCAATTTAGTGTACCAAGAACACCACAACAAAATAGGGTTGCTGAAAGAAGAAATAGAACTCTCATTGAAACAGGCAGAACAATGCTAGCTGATTCATAATTTCCCATCACTTTTTGGGCTGAGGCTGCGAATACTGCATGCAGTGTTCAAAACAAAACATTAATTGTCAAATAACATAACAAAAATCCTTATGAGCTCTTATTTAAAAGAAAATCATACATAGGATATCTTAAAGTCTTGGATGTCATGTAACTATCTTAAACATAAAAGAGTCATTAGGAAAATTTTCCGAAAAAGCATATGATGGTTTCTTTGTTGGATACTCTTTAACATCTAAATCATATGGGTTTATGTTCCACAACATAACATTGTGAAAGAGACTCCTAATGTATCTTTTGATGAAAGTGTATTTACAAAGTTAGTTAAAGGTTCATCATGGTTGTTTGACATACATGCTTTACCTAAATCATTTAACTATGATCATTTGAATAATACAGGATCTAATGTAGTATGTTCACTATTTTTTCCACCTCATATGACTGAAGTAACCTTATTTTCTGATCCTCCAAGGATACCCCCATCCTCGGGTGAAAACACATCAGTAGCAGCAGCAAATACTATATTTGAAATGAACATGGTACATCCGGAGATGTGAATGTTGTCCCTTCAACAGAACCAGGCTCTCAAGTGAATACAACAAACACTGGAATGATTCATTTCCTCACTTATCATCCGGAGAAGTTCCTATGGAAAAGCAACATGCTTCTGGAGAAGTTCCTACGAACGAGCAAAATGCTTCCGGAGAAGTTCCTACGAACGAGCAAAATGCTTCCGGAGAAGTTCCTACGGAAGAGCAACATGCTTCCGGGGAAGTTATTACGGACGAGCAAAATGCTTCCGGAGAAGTTCCTACGGAAGAGCAAAATGCTTTTGGAGAAGTTCCTATGGAAGAGCAAAATGTATCCGGAGCAGTTCCTACAGAACATCAAACCAAGACTAGAGATGCTCCTACACACATACAGAAGACTCTCACGATCCTTCAACTCATGTTCAACATTTTGACTATTTCTTAAACTCTCAACCTGAGTTGGATCAGTGTGAGGCAATGGAAATGACTAATCTAGGATCATCTATACTAGTTGAATCAACACCTTCAATGAGAATCCATAAGACTCATCTAATCAAGAACATCATTGGAATTCCAGCAAAGAGAACTACAAGGAGCCAAAGTGGTACTGCTAACCTTTGTCTCTTCAGTTGTTTTCTTTCTCAAGTGGTCCCTCCAGACATCACTGCTTCTTTAAAAGACAATAATTGGATTGAAGTTATGCAAGAAGAGCTTCAACAGTTCAGAAAGCAAAAGGTATGGTCTGTAGTTGATCTGAAGGTCAACATCCTATTACAACTAGATGGCTATACAAAAACAAACTAAATGATAGAGGTATCATTGTAAGAAACAAAGCAAGGTTGATTGCACAAGGATACACTCAAGAAGAAGGAATACACTATGATGAAGATTTTGTACCAGTTGCAAGAATTGAGGCAATAAGAGTGTTTCTGGTTTATGTATCATATAAGAAGTTCACTATGTATCAGATGGATGTCAAGTGTGCATTCTTATATGGAAAGATTGATGAGGAGGTTTATGTGTCACAACCCCCTAGTTTTGAAGATCCCCATTATCCCCAGATGGTATACAAACTAGATAAAGCCTTGTATGGTCTTCATCAAGCACCAAGAAAATGGTATGAAACACTATCATCTTTCTTTCTCAAGCATGGTACAAAAGAGGAACTATTGACCAGACACTCTTTCTCAAACAAGAACATCAAGATCTCTTAGTAGTTCAAATATATGTTCATGACATTATTTGGTTCAACTAATAACAGATTGTGTGTAAATTTTGAAGCGCTGATGAAATCTGAATTTCAGATGAGTTCAATAGGTGAATTAACCTTTTTTCTTGGCCTTCAAGTTCATCAAAAATCCAATGGGATCTTCATCAATCAAGAAAAATACATACATCAAATTCTGAAAAAATACAATCTTGCTGAAGTATCCTCATGCAAACACCAACATCAACAATTGATAAGATTATACCTGATCCTTCTGGAAAATCTATTGATCAAAAATTATATAGATCAATGATAGGTTAACTTATGTATTTAACTGCGAGTAGACCTGATATTATGTTTGCTGTGTGTGTGCTAGGTACCAATCTGATCTCAAGGAGTCTCATCTTAAAGCTGTAAAAAGAATTTTTAGATACCTCAAAGGAAAACCAGGACTTGGTCTTTGGTATCCAAAGGATGGAGACTTTACACTCTACTCATACTCAGATAGTGACTATGGTGGATGTAACAGTAACGGAAAATCAACAACCGGTGAATGTCAATTCATTGGACCAAGGCTAGTGTCATGGTAGTGCAAGAAACAAACCAATGTTTCTGTATCCATAGCAGAGGCTGAGTACATAGCTGCTTCAGTTGGTTGCTCTTAAGTTCTTTGGTTGCAAAACCAGTTGCTTGACTATAGTTACAAGTTCCTTCTAACTTCAACTTATATAGACAACTCTACTGCTATGTTTATAACTGCTAATCCTGTGCAACATAGTAAAACAAAACATATTGAGATAAGATATCATTTTCTGAGAGATTGCTCAGAAAGGGTTTCATTAACTTAGTGAAAGTGGATACAACAAATCAGCTTGCTGATTTATTCAGTAAAGCCTTTGACTCAGTCAGATTTAACTTTCTGGTTGAATCTCTAGGCATGATTAACTTAGATTAATCAAATTAAACAAACAAAATATTGTGTGTAATGATACTTAAGCATGACATATGCATGGGAAATGATAGTACACTATAGCTTTACTTATTCCTGAATTCATAAATAATAATAAATCTCAGCAAGTTTCTTGATATGTGAGTAGATTCATCTTGAGTGGAAACCAAACTAAGTGCATGCCAAACATAATGCTAAAGTGATTGTTTGTGGGAAACTTCATTTTGAGAATACAAGGTAAGTCTTTTTCTGATGTGACCAAATAACTCATCTAAACACACTATCTACCAACACTTTATAATAGCTATCTTTGCAAATCATACTCCCTCTATTTTGTGTAAACAAAGACCTGGGTGTATGATCACCATACTGAAGTTCAGTTACAAACGGTGAAAAGATCATGATCCTCATCGTCCCTCTGTTTTGTGTAAATAAAGACCTGGGTTAAAGGCACCTCTGTTTTACGTGAGTAAAGACCCAGTGACCTGATGATGATCATATCTAAGCTCTCAAAAGAATCCTATGTGATCAATTGTATATTATCTTGAGCTTTTACATCATTGCATTAATGTGATGCCAAATGCATCTCAAGATAGAACTTATAACTTAAAGTACATAGTTCATAAGTGTGAAAAAGTGGTGATTTGACTTACAAAGGGAGGAAAAAATCCTTATGAATTAAATGTGAAGCCCATAACAATTATTTCCAATCAATATGAAAACATGATAATCAGCATGCCTAGTTGATACATGAGCTCTTGTATGGATTTAGTGGACAATATACTTGCAATCAAAACTTTGTTTACGTATCAATTCAACAAAACAACTCATCAGGAAGAGGCTTAGTATTATAGTATGATCCCACCATATGTGTATATATGCCTGATCATCATCATACAGTTAAAAATCAAGTTATTCCTCTTAAAGAAATTTATGTTAAATGCTTAATTTCACCATTAATCACAAATTTAGGTGCAGTAGAATACATGAAGTTTAAGTTTTTTTAATAAGCAGCATTGTCTACTTCATTATCAATTTGAAGGTATTGGAATCTGAGCATCATCTTAGCTTCTGGATACAAGAAAATTTTATTAAAATCATTTTAAGCTTTCTTGTACTAAATTGCCATGTATACAATGTCAACAAGGTCCTGTAGCAGTAAGTGGTTCTAACCAATGGACTTGGACCATACAAAAAACAATATTTTTCTGCATTGTGCTATCTTAAGCATCAGCAGAAGCTACAGTGCTATCTCAAGTATCAGCAGAAGCTATAGTGCCATCTTAAGCATCAGCAGAAGCTATACTGCTATATCCAGCCTCAGCAGAAGCTACAGTGCCATATTAATCATCAGCAGAAGCTACAGTCCTATATTACGCATTAGCAGAATCTATAATGTGGAAAACTTAAATGTTTATCCGTAGATGGTAAACTACGGATGAACAAAGATCAACAAATGTAATTTAATTTTACAGTTTAGTAATCTGTGAAAATGTAGGTTACACTTCATCAGCGGATGTTGTTGATTAGTAGATGTTCTACGGAAGAATACGTTGAGGGTCCTATTTAATTAATGAGATAAAATTAATGTGTCTGAGAGTATAAATGATATGGTCTGACTTCTAAAATTCATTATTCAGTTTTTCAGCTCACTTTTCAGACGTAAAAAAACTCACACTCAACAAACTTGTCCCTCCTCCATAGCATTTAAAATTTTACCACATCAAATCATTAAACAAACACATATATGTGTCCCTAATCTACTGTTTTAAGGTAAAACATGTTGTAATGTTCAAGAATGAACTGCTTGATTCGTGTTTTATCTCTCCACTGTCTGTATTCTCATATCAATAATGTGATTCTAACGAAATCTTCTTTATTGTCAGATGGATAATCGAGTTGCGAGAGAACCCAATGTGTGTGGCTTCTTAAACCCTGATGATCCTGTTTCAGAAGGGTGTGAAGAAATAATCAGATATCTAACAAGATCAAAACTATTCTATGCCTTATCGGCAGAGCCTGTGATTTATTGATCACATATTACTGTTTTCTGGAACTCTGCATACGTAGAAGAAGATGGTGAAGGTATTGTTGCTCATGTTAAAAATCGAGGCTGAGAATCAATGAACAAACAATAAGAAGGGTTCTTGAGTTGGGAGATGTTGAAGCAGGACACCCTGGTGTGTTGAAAATGAATACATAGAGAAAGTTTTTCTCATGATGGGGTATGATGGTGATTTTGAAAAGGGAGAAATCAAGAAAGGAAGACTTTGTAAGCCATACAGATTTCTCTGTCACCCATACCTGAAGTGTATTTCGAACAGAAAATCTGGCCTTGAGAGATTTTCAAGACATATGTCTTCTAGCATCATCGGTATTTTTGAGGGAAGAACCTACAATTACTTAAAGTACATCTTCAACTGCCTATGTGATCACATCAAAGTGCAGAAGGCTGATAAGATGTATATGTTCTCAAGGTTTCTTCAACTAATCATTAATGCGGATCTGCCTGGAACTTCTGTGGATGGTGGTGTGTTTGTTTAAGCACACCTTGGTAGATTTGTTCTGAACAAAATTTTTGGAAAATACGAAGGAGGTGACATGGACATGTTTGCACATGTGGTTGATGCTGCTGCAAATATTCCTCAAGAGCTTGTGTAGGATGTTCAACAAGAGGATTCTCAAGCCAATTCAGTTCAAGACACTCATTCACCTGTTTTATCACCCATACATCATCAACCTCAGTCATCCCTACCAAATTCACCAACAAGCCAAAACACTGAGCCAAACTCTTTCTTTCACCCTCTATCACAAATAGCCCAAACACAGAGCAATCTCTCCCATCCATCATCGGTCACCAAATCAACAACAAACATCCCAACCACAATCACCAGCCACCAAAACACAGAGCCAATCTCTCCTGTGCACCCTCCATACCAAATCAGCTTCAATGCAACTTTATCAACAACCTCCAAATCCAAAAAATTTAGCCACTGAGGGCATTTACACTGGGGAGACAGAGTTAGCCTCATAAGCAAGTACAGTTAATCTGTCATTATCCAAAACTGAATCCCCTGTACTCTCAAATGAAACTAAACCAGTCTCTCCGGTCACTGATCATCATCAAACAACAACAACCACATCAAGAACCAAAAGTTGAAGTTATTGAAATCAATTCAAGCTCGGAAGGTGAAGCACATAAAGAAGTAATAGATGATGAGATTGCTTCTCAACACGAGGAAAGAGAAGAAGAGGCAGACTATGTCGATGTGATTGCATACAATGAATATGATCTAAGTGATAATGATATCCCTGTCAACAAGAGTTATTTGGTTGCTAAGTACAACAAGCTAGTGCTAAAATCGAACAAAAGAAAGCAGAGAATACAGGAACTGAAGGGAGTGATCAGAGAAAAGGATGAAGAGCTGATGAACCAAGAAGATAGAATAAAATGCTGAGAGAACATGCTCAATGCAACAATGAAGTCATTGATGTTCTACTTGATAAGGAGTCTGAGCTTAAAGAGTTAGCAGAAACTAAAAGGAAGAAAAGAAAGGTGATGATGAAGCTTGAACAAGCAAAAACTCTATGTCTGCTCAATCAAATGTGATAAAAAGAAAAGAAGAAGAGATTGAGTAGCTCAAAATGAAGATCTGTGCATTAGAGTCAAATGCTAATCTTTCAACTATTCAAACAAAACAATCTGCTGAGGCATCAAAAGAGCTAATTCAGTACTCAAGGAAGAGAAAGTATCTTGGTGTTGTAGAGAAGAAGATGACAACCGATGAAAGTTCTTCCAAGAAACAAAAGTTCACATCTCCTGAACACACACCTTCAGTAGGTTTATCTAGTGAAGTCTATCTCTCACCAGGATGATGATAATGAAGAGTGGAAAGAGCTGACCAAGAAGACTCTCCAACATATCAGGAAGTCTCAAAGGCTGATGATCTTCTGACTTCAAAAAACATATTAGAAGAGAGGCCTGAATCAACCATGTTCATCACACTCATAACGATGGGTTCCCTATGACATGGTTGAGAGGCTAAACATGACTGAGATGAAGAATCTGTTGAAAGAATTTGAGCATTCATGCTTTATGATTCCAAATTGTGACTATGAACCTTTCAGCACCTTTCAATCCATCCAGAAGATAAAGGTGTTGCGACATTGTGACACAGCTAAGCTCAGCAAATACAACATGACTTGCTGGTTACAAGGCGATAACTACAAACCACATAAGCTTAAGGGAAGGTTAGTAGGAGAACTTAGAAGGATGATAAAGCATATGATGAAAGTTGAGTTGGATACTGGAGTAAAATTTAGAACTGAAGCTCCACATCCATCTTATGAGCAACAAAGCAAACTTCCTGCTAAACCTATAACAGTTGAATCTAAAGATCAGCACAAAGGGAAGGGCAAATTGATCAGAGAGCCAAGAGAAGTAATACCGGGCAAAGGATGGCCACTTGGCACTACAGTGAGGGAGATAACTGAACAGAGATCCACTCTGATACAACTAATAGACCACCTCACAACTCCCAGTTCTATGGAAGAGAACATTATCATGGCCTGGAAATATGATCTAGACTAGGATTGTGCTATTAATAAAAGAACATCTGGAAGAGTTGAATACTTCCATGATGTATTTTCAGTGGTGAGTCTGCGAGAGAAATGACATCAAAGATCTTCAAAGCCTGATCTGCAATTATCCAATTCACTATAGAGGAAGAGACTTCTCAACTCTAGTGGGAAAGCTTAAGACTAAATTTAAAGATGATATCCTCAGAGAAGCTAAAAGAGAAGATGCAGAGCATCAGAAGAGAATCAAAGGGCTTAAAAGATACAAGTCCAATGTCTCAGAATCTGTAGATGATGAATTCTTGAAGAGGGTTGGCTACAAAAGTAGAACTACAGTAGCAATCAAATGTATTGAAGGGACTCAATTCACATACCCTGAATAGGGTTATGTTGAGAAAAAAGGAGTTGGTCCTGCTAAGATATACTAAAAACAAGAAAGCTGACCGGATCAGGATCTTTGATCTTGTGGAAATCAAATTACTTCATCCTAGCTACACCTCATACCTTAATGACAAATTCTTCCCAAGTTGGCTGATGAAAAAGCACAAAATGATTTGTTCCTGCATGTCCATGTGATACAAGTGATTGTCAAATTACATGCCAAAGCCTACAAAAGAAGAAGATTCAATGCTGGACTGCTGAAGGGAACAACTTTTGATAAATTCACAAACTCAGAATTTCAGAGCAAGATGAGCTAGAAGTGGTGAATAAAAACAATATGTTAGACACACTCACTACAGAGGAAGATGTTTTGGGGATAAGCTTTAAGACTCTGAAGAAATTCAACAAGATGAATATCAACTACAAGTATGATGATTAGAAGACTGCTGTGTCTTACCTCTACAACAAGATTATTGCCAGAGTTAAGGAGCTTTCTGTTTTGAAGGATTTATTAGAAGAATCTAAGCCTAAGGGGGAGTATTGTTAGATTAGGACTTATAGGTCTAGATTAATTTGTATAGGCTTAAGACTTTAATCAATTCTTGTAAAAATATTTGTAATTTTCATTTATTATGCATGCATTAATTATATATACTAACCCATATATGTGTGTTGTGGTTAATTGCAGGTACAAACATTATTCTTGGTCAAATTTTGAAATTGACCAAGTGTAAGAAACATCTACGGGTGAACATTTGTTCTTTTGTAGATATGTTTCTTACAAGTAACAATACATCCAAAGATCTTCTGCGGATGAACAACCAGAACTGAAGAACAAGTTTGCTTCAGAAGTACACGTTGTCTATGGAAGAACAAGATTCCTACGGAAGAACAAAACGTCTACGGAAGAACAAGACTTCTATGGAAGAACAAATTCTACGGAAGACACTATTCCTGTGGAGTCCAAACACTTGTATAATGCAAGTGTTACAAGTCAACAAGTCAACAAGGTAGCTATGCGAATCCCAAGAAATCCGATGATTCCTTAACTGACACAAATCAAATCTCAAGAGATCGGTGTTTCCTATAACAGAAACATCATTGTCTATATATATGGAACCTAGGTTTCGATTCAATAATGATTGTTTTAGATGATTGATTGAACAGCAATAGCAATAGCAATACGACAATCACCGTCTCTCAATCAAACCCTAGCAGCCGTCACATCATAACAAACTTTGATATCATTCATTCATTATTTTGTAATCATTAACATATTTTAATGAAATACATATTATTCATTAATTGTGTTTCTCTTAGTGTGTTCTTGAATATTTATTGATAATTAAAGTTATTACAAACAATTAAACCAAATTAACATTGATTCCGCAAACGTTGACTTGCCATAAACCGACACTGATAATTCTTGATTGCGATCCTTGGATTCACAGTGTACTAGCCACCATTTTTCTTTTCAATGATTCAGTAGGTTTACTCTAAGTTCTGGAAACACTACTTCTTCAGCTGGTTTTGTCTGTTTCATCTCCAAAGGGTTATTGAAAGTTTTGTCTTTTATGATACATCTTGCTTTTAATGAATTGAAGTTGTTGGTTCTCTTGAACATTTTAAGTATACCTTCAAATTCATATCCTCTAAACATGGCATTATGGCTGATCAGCTCCAGATTAGCCAGTTCTTTCAGGTCACGAATCTCAAGTGCATTTACAGGAGCAGAGTACTCTGTAAAAAATTGCACTAGACCAGGGATCCTTTTAACCATAAACATATTCCATGAACTATCGTACTTCCAAGCAATATTTTCTGCTCTATTTTGCCTTTTGCAGTGGATACTCCTCTGATCATCTTAGTAGTGGTCAACCCTTCCTGAAGTTTTAGTTGGGAGGGTTTAGCAAACCACTCTGGATATTTATGAATGACAGGTGCCAGATAGTCTTGATCTTGGCTTTTTATTGAGCACTTCTTCTTTTAGCTGCTTTAACTTTTCTTTCTTTTCATTTATCAACCTAAGTGTTGTAGCTTGTAGTGAATTAGTCTTCATGTTTGCCAATTTTTTTGTTGAAACCTTGACTGGTGAGGTAATCCTTATTTCCTTATCCGACATACTATAAGGATCAAGAAATAGGATGATTTCTTAATTAAAGATAGTTTGGATAGTGGAACCTTTCTTGACAATGGTCTTTGATACACAGTTCGTTTCTTCATAGAAGACTCTTTATGCACTGGAACATCTTTGGTGATGGCTTTTTCATATTCTGTTTCAACATTTGGATCTAGCAGCTTTTTCACTTTTTCTTCCTCTTCCTTCATTCCTTCATAGGTCATCCCAAATACTTCATCTAGATCATACCCTTGATTGATCAAAACATTGCTTTGATCATTAAGTCATCAGTTTGGGCTTTTGACACCATTTCTTCCACTTGTTGTTTTGTTTTCATAGGACTGTCCATATGAACATCCTTTTCAGCATCATATCCACTAGCTATCTCTCTTTCTTCTAGATCAATGGTAACAACTTGTTTCTTTAATTGAGCTTCAGCCTGCTCATGTTCTTTAACAAATTCAGCAATTGCTGCCAGGCTTCTTGGATCATATTTCTGTTTCTTGACACTTTCTTCTTCAATCACTAGTCTTTTACCGTTACCCTTTTCAGTTAGATATTTTCTCTTTCTTGAGTATGTTGGAAGTTGTGGACTTGAAGTTTCAGCCTTTTCAATCACTTCAGACATTTTCTTAGGTGTGGTTTGTTCTTGAACATTCACTTCTATTTCCTCCTTCTCTTTTTCTGTTTCTTTTTCTTTTTCTTTTTCTTTTTCTTTTTCACATATTTCTCTTATCTTTTCTTTTTGTTCTTCAGTCAAGACACAGCAGGGACAATCTGCATGCTCAACTCTTTCTCTAAAGGAACTGGAGATTTGGGGATGAATACATTAGGGCAGAATCAGTCCTTGATTATTCACAAATCCTAAAAATCATCATCTACACTGAATTCTTCAGATGTTAAGTGTCTAAAGCACTAAAAGTTCTTTAAATTCAGCTTTCTCAGTGTGAGCAGCATCGTTTTTCCAGAGTAACCATCTCTAGACTTTGTTCCTCATGCTTTGTTTGACTTGTTTATTCTGTTCTTCATTGTCAGAGACAGACGGGTTCTCATCATTTCAACCTTTTCTTGTCTTCATCATCAAGCTTCTCTTGTTCATCTTTCTTTCATTATCCATGCACTTCTTTGAATCTCATTATTCCTCTAGTTTGAGATCCTTTTGTTTTTGCTATGAATTTCATTTTTCAAATTAATGATTGTTGGACCAAAAAACCAATGACCTGATCAGAAAAACCTCAAGTCCCAGACATACAATTGCTGAAGAAGATCACAACAGCTGAAGACATCAGCTGATTACAGTCTGAGACAATCAAGAAGGACTAATACTGAAGACAAAGTCGAAAGTAAAGAACTGAAGACAAGTCTGAAGCTATCAGCTCAAGACAAAAAAGATGAAAGTAAAGTACTAAGAAAAAGTCTGAAGCTATCAGCTGAAAGACAAAGTCTGAAAGTAAAGAACTGAAGACAAAGTCTGAAGCTATCAGTCAAGACCAAACTCTGAAAGTAAGTACTAAGAAAAAGTCTGAAGCTATCAGCTGAAGACAAGTCGCAAGTAAAGTCTGAAGAAACAAAGACTGAGGACAAAGACTAAGACCAAAGTGATCATGAGTTGTACAACGCTCAAGTTATCAACTTCATTAGTTATGGGTTTCCTTTCAGTACTTGTAATTACTTTTCAGTAGTTTAGTTTCAGTAGTTTTATGTTTCTTGTACTGTTAGGATCTCAGCCCTTGGTTTAATCGATTGAACAGATATAGCAGCGGAATAGCTCAGAATTAGACAAATTCAAACAAGAACAATTGATATAAAACGATAAAAGAATTTTGTTATAAGAGAGAAATATCCGACAAAAGGAATATTGCATTAAGATTGTCGGCCTCAAAGGCACGATTACATGTGAGTCATCTTTCCTTATAAAGGAAAGAATGACGTAGACTGATGTCACCTGAAAGTGACATGTAACCGTTTTATAACTACTGATGTTTAACTACTACTGAAGATGTCAACAACTGACAACTTCTTACAATGTTCCTAAGTGTTAAACATCTCATTTACAACTACTGAAAAACATAAAACTACTGAAACTACAACAACTGAAGAACAACCTCTTCAGTTGTTTACAAGTACTGAAAAGAAAAAAACAAACTACTGAAAGAAAAGAAAACTACTGAAGAAGAAAACCATCACAACAACTGAAGAAGCCCTCTTCAGCTGTTGTCATCAGCTGTTAACATCAGCTGATGTCTTCAGTACTTGAACATCAGACTTTGTCTTTCAGCTGTTGATCTTCAGTCTTTGTCTTCAGTACTTGTTGAAGTCTTCAGACTTTAGATCTTCAGCTGTTGTCTCAGTCTTTGTCTTCAGTACTTCAGACGTACTTCAGCAGTTGTATTCTTCAGACTTTGTAGAACAGCTGATCAGGTCTTCTTCAGCTGTTGTGATGTCTTGTGGGACTTAGAGGTTTCTCTGATCAGGCTCATTGGTTCTTTTGGTCCAACAAACTCCCCCTGAACCAATGCAGCCAAAACCTCTAAGTTATTACGAGTCCCACTTATTTTGGCAGATAGATTGGTCTCTTAATCCTCTTGATCAGATGAGAAGTGACCCTTTTTCAGCACCGGCCTGGGAAGAAGTCTCTGATGATCTGTTTGGCATGATATGGTTGGGAGCTCTGTATTGGGGACTTGGACACCGAGCTGTTGCCCCAACCATGAGATCTACTTCCCGTGTATCAGCCTATATGATTCCTGGTGTAAGCCCTTAAAAACATGATTTGCTCATCCATTGTCAGCACCTCGGGCACACCATCAAATAATCCTTCTCGGCCATACACTTCAGATATGTACTTGGCCTGTTTTCCATTCTTGAGCTCAACCGGGTTATTTGTCTATAAGCAAACTCATCTGGATGAGTTCCTTCTAAGAGCAGGTTGAGCTCTTCTTGTTTGAAGTTTTCAAGTCGTTTGTAAACCAATCCCTTCTTTATAATTTTGTTCTCTAACATCTTTTGAGGTGGTTGTTTGGCTTCATAGGCTTTCTTGAACTCTTCAACAATTTCCAGGGGGACACTACAAGCACCACAGTGATGTCTTCGTCGACAACTCTCTTCACTTGGCCCTTGTATCTTGAAGGAATTTCTTTCTTGACAATCGGTGTGCCACCCTAGGATCAGGCCATATCCTTACTCTTTCCCTTTGGTATTGAAAGGTATTAGCAAGGGTGTACAATCTTAATACTTCTTTCTTCATGCTGATCATTGAAGAGGATGTAGCATATGCTTTGTCAATGCTTTTCAGCATTTCCTCATCATGTTTTTGCATCTGTTCCTCTTCAATCTTTATCATTACATCATGCATTTGAGAAGCAGGAGTGATGGACATTGGTTTAGCCTTAGGCAAAGTAATGACTGCAGAGAGTGGCAGTCTGTCTTCATCCTCCTCTTCATCTTCATCAGGCCTCAGTACCTTTCTTTTCTTTTGGCTAGGTACATCACTGGCAATGGGTTTTTGAGGTAAAGGATTTGGTTTTGTGGGTTGGATGGTTGGTTTAGAGGGTAAAGGAGTTGTTTTAGTGGGTTGTGGAGATAGTGATTTTGAGGATTGAGGCTTTTCAGACTGTTTTAGCATTTTGGCTGTAAGGGAGGCTTTGGTAAATTTTGTCAGTTCTTTTCGATTCCCAACCCCAGCTTCATTCAATACCTCAATCACTAGACCTTTGGAGTATTCTTCAGACGAACAAATCTTGGTGGTTATTGCCAAGATGTTGTCCCTGGTCCAGGCCCTTATTTCCATTAGAGATCTTCCCAAGTATTTAGCTATAAATCTGATCATTATCTCCAGCCTTTCTCTTTCTAAGGCATCATAGCTAGCCCATCTGGAAGATCTCCTCTGTTTCCATCCTTCTGATCTCGGAGTCTAGTTGTTTGATGTCAAAACCCTGCCTATACAACTGCTCAATGATTTTATCCATTGAACGGTTATGGTTGGCGTCAGCTTCTTTCACCATATCCTTCAGCCTTCTCCTTCTCAGACTCTCCTTTTCTCTTTTGATATGTGACATGAAAGTCTTTTTGACTTTCATTCACTTCAGCTCCCTTCACACTCTCCTTCTCCTTCTCATTTACAACCTCAGATTCTTTCGCCTTCTCCCCATCTATCCTCTTCCTTTTTCCTTTAACTAACTGACTCTCCCCCTTTTGGGTTGCATTGGTGCAAGGGTTTGAGCAGTAGAAAGAGGATTTAGTCACCAACTCCTCCACCAAGGGTTGTATTATTGTAGGAAGCCTCTCATCAATGGCTTTGATCACTATATCTGTGATCATGGGAGTGATGAGAGGTAGGGAATTTGAAGGGTAGCAACTGATTGATCAGGGTGGTTCTGTTCCTGAGAATCAGTGCCGAAAGCAGAGGCTGGTGGCTTGGAAGTATATACTGGCTCAGTGTGTAGGGGACCTTCAGAAGAAGGTGCCATCTGTGGGTGTATTGTGGTGGCAGATGGACTTGCATCCTGAGACATCTTGGCCAGCAGCTCTTTGAGTCTGCTAACCTCATCCTCTAGAATGGTGTTTTGAGCAACTACATCATAGAAGAAGCTCAGGTCATCATCAGTTGTGACTGAATCACCTGACCTCCTGACAAAGTCAGAATGAACATGCCTTGAGTGTAGATCAATTGTAGCATGTGCCCCTTGTTCTCGGTTCTGGGGACTTCCAGCCTCAGGACTATGTCCTTCATCAGCTGTTGCCACTGGTGAGGACTTAGAGATGTTACCAACTGCATCCTGGTCATTTGCTGAGTCAGGAGCAGTGGCAGCCTCACCAGAAGTTCGCACCTCCTTATCTACACTAGAAGATGGAACATGATAACCCCTGTGCTGTGGGTTGACAGAAGCATTGTGATCCTCCCCCTCAGGTGTTGAGGTTATCCCAGTAGTAATTGGTGTCTGGGTGGGGGGTGAGGAATGCAACTGCGTCAGCACTTTTGCAACAATGATAGTAGGGCTTTGAGGGGCGGTTGCATCAGGAGAGGGTGTGGAAGCAGTGTGCACCCGGGACAGGTGGTGCTCTTCAATGGTAATCCCCTCAAGTGAGGAGGATCCCCATTGTGGCTTCCTTTGAGTGGTTGCTTCAGGTTCCTTTTGAGAGGAAACCTGAGCGGCTTCAGTTGGTGGAGTCACAGTCTCTACTGGGGGGTTATTTCCAGCAGAGATAACCTGCGTTGGTGCAGCAGGAGCATCCACAGGGGACTCAATTCCCTGAGTAGCTTTCTTAGGCTTCTTCTTTGTGGGTTTGGAGGGGACTTTGGATTGGGAGGTGGAGGCTGTGGGTTCCAGCTGCGTGGGTTTGCGCAGCTTGGCAGCCTGTTTGAGAGTTTGGTCAGTGTTGTGTCGGGAGTATACCTCCGGCAATACAGCCAAAGCAGGGACTCCCAGACCAACTAGTCCCTCAGCAGAAAGCTGATTCTCTATTATGGCCATTATAAACCGAGGATATAGTATCCAACGGTTAGAAAGTGGTTTTGTGGCCATATCCTTGAGTTCAAGAAAAATTATTTCAGAAAAGTTTAGTGGTTCTTGTTCAAGGATAGAGAACAATACCTGTTGCCATCTGGAAGACAGTTGATCCCAAGAGGAAGTCTTCGGAGCCAGGCAAACATTTACCATATGAAATAATAATCGTTCAGCATCTGGAAAATGTTTCTTCAGGATTGTTGAAGCACTAAGATCACCCTGATATCCATGTTGTCCAAAGGAAAGATCAAGTTGGCGCTTAGGATATCCAACAGGGTAGGCAGCATCATCTAACAGTAATATTTGGCGGATGGTAGCAGTAGAGATGACCACCTTATGCGAGTTGATAGATGAAAGGATAGATTCTCCATTAACGGTCGCATTCATCCAGAACTGACGTAGCGAATCGGCATAAATGATTGGATTTAAAAGGAAAGCCGTTTTTAGTGGGGATTGGACCATAAGATCTATAGCATTTTCAAATTTGGTCCAGAAGGGCGATTTGTAAGGTACGCGACACAGTTGTGTCGAGGTTGAGTTGCATGGTCGCCATTAATGAAGGTGAAAGGTTTTCAGAGCTTTTGAAAAGTTAGGTCGTGAAAGAATGAAAAACTCTGAAAGAGGGATCAGGGTATATAGGGTACGGGTTATGAAACGACTGAAGGTTTTGGTGTTAGTCATCAGTATTTGAAGCTACTGATGACGTGGTATTAACTTTCAGACGTTTGAAACGACTGATGGTATTGGTGTGGTCAGCAGTTATAAAACAACTGAAGACATGGTGTTTACTATCAGACGTTGAAACAACTGAAGTCTCTGATTTAGGCATCAGTAGTTTTAAAAACTACTGAAGACAAGTTGGACTTCAGATGTTGAAACAACTGAGGACTTGGTATTAGTCATCAGTAGTTGTGAAACTACTGAAGACCGTGGTTTTGCCATCAGTTGTTGTAAACAACTGAAGACTTTGTGTTAGTCATCAGTAGTTGTGAAACTACTGAAGACATGGTATTGCTTCAGTTGTTTATAAAGAAACAGCAGTTTGTGAACTACTGAAGAGAGAGTACTCATCAGTAGTTGTCGTCAATTCATAGCCTTTCAGCTGTTTCATACTGTCCTCAACACTTACTCATCAGCTTTTAGCTGTTTTCAGTTGTTTCATAGGACATCAGTACTTATCTGTTTCTACTGATTTCAGTAGTTGTAACTACATCAGTAGTGTAGAACAGATAAAGTACAGTACTTAAAGCATTTAGCCTTCAGTAGTTATAAAAACTACTGAGGGTAAAATAACTCATCAGTACTTATATGTGACATGGTTACAATGATCATCAGTAATTACTGAGATCATCAGTAGTTGTCACTTATTCTAGCTGCAGCATACCAAGCCTTAACACCAGGTTGTGGAAAGTTGAACTATCCAAAGGCTTAGTAAAAATGTCTGCAAGCTCATCAGCACTAGGCACAAACATAGGATTAATTAGACCCTTTTCAAAACAATCTCTTATAAAATGATGTCTAATTTCTATATGTTTGGTCCTAGAGTGCTGGACAGGATTTTTGACAATGCAAAGAGCTGAAGCACTATCCATTAATAATGGAGTCTTAGTCTCTGTAATGCCATAATCCAAAAGTTGATTCTGAAGCCAGAGTATTTGGGATGTACAACTTGCAGCAGCAATGTACTCGGCTTCAGCAGTGGATGTAGCAACAGATGTTTGTTTCTTACTCTGCCAAGAAATCAAACAGTTGCCTAGGAATTGGCATCCACCAGAAGTTGATTTCCTGGTCAACTTACATCCTGCATAGTCACTATCAGAGAAAGCAACTAATTTGCAAGATGTCCAGTGGAATACCATAAGCCTAGAGATTGTGTGCCTTGCAGATATCTAAAGATCCTCTTGACTGCAATCAGATGAGACTCCTTAGGTGCAGCCTGAAATCTAGCACAAACACATGTAGCAAACATAATATCTGGTCTAGAAGCTGTTAAATACATCAAGGAACCAATCATACATCTGTAAAGGGTTTCATCAACACCTTTACCTTTCTGATCAACATCCAATTGTGTGGTGTTGCACATGGGAGTAGAACAAGATTTACAGTTTTGTAAATCAAACTTATTCAAAAGATCTTTTGTGTATTTAGACTGATGAATGAAAATTCCATCAGCTTTTTGTTTGATTTGCAAACCTAGAAAGAACTGTAATTCTCCCATTGCACTCATTTCAAACTTCTGTTGCATTAAGGTTTGGAAATCCTCACACAATTGGGGATCAGAGGATGCAAATATAATATCATCAACATAAATTTGAACAAGTAGCTTATGCTGATCCACCTTCTTAATAAATAAAGTTTTATCTATGGAGCCTCTAGTGAAATTATTCTGTAGAAGAAAGTTTGATAAGGTCTCATACCAAGCTCTAGGTGCTTGTTTCAACCCATAAAGAGCTTTATCAAGCTTATATACCCATTCTGGGTGCTTATTATCCTCAAAGCCTGGTGGTTGACACACATAAACTTCTTTTTATTGTACCATATAGAAAAGCACTTTTGACATCCATTTGGAAAACTTTAAGATTGTGGAGTGCAGCATAGGCTAAAAACAATCTAATTGCCTCCAGTCTGGCTACAGGGGCAAAGGTTTCATCATAATCAATACCTTCTTCTTGTGCAAACCCCTGCACAACCAGTCTGGCCTTGTTCTTAACAATTAGCCCATTTTCATCAGTTTTATTCCTAAACACCCATTTAGTGCCTATTGCACACTTACCTGGGGGTAGAGGAACAAGCTCCCACACTTGCTGTTTCTTGAACTGAAGAAGCTCAAGCTGCATGGCTTCAACCCATCCATTGTCCCTCAAAGCAACATGATAGTTCTTCGGCTCTAGCTGACTGATGAAGAGAGCATAGAAGCAGAAATTGGACAACTGGCTTCTGGTTGAGACACCAGCATTGATATCACCAAGGATTTGAGATATTGGGTGATTTTTCAGCTCTTGGTAAACAATCAAATCTGTGCAAGTGTTTGTAGGGTCTTCAGCAGCAGCAGATGTTGATGCAGATTCTTGAAACCATGAAGATGGTGGCAACTCAAATGAAGTTGAGGATGCAGAAATCTCATCAGCATTTGTTGTGGATGGTGCGGCTGGAGCTACAGGAGCATCAGGTTTAGAGGACTCAGGCAGTTGATCACTAAACCTGAAGAGGTGATTACTACTATCATCATCTTCAGTAGTAACACCAGTGGTGAACTGTTGAGAGGAGCAACAGCAGGAGATTGATAAGGAACATATTGCAGTATGTCCAAATCAAAGAGCTCCACAGGGCTTTGTGGAATCTTGTCCTTTGGAGATTCATTGAACTTGACATGTAAAGTCTCTTCAACCATCTTTGTTCTGCAGTTGAAGACTCTGTATGCCTTGCAAGTTGATGAATAACCAACAAAGTACCCTGCATCCACCTTAGGATCAAATTTCTGGAGCTGATCCTTTGTGTTGAGAATGAAACAGGGACACCCAAATGCTCTAAAAAATGAAATGAGAGGGGCCAAATGATGTAGAACTTCATATGGAGTCTTCATCAACCTCTGATTTATTAGCACTCTATTCTGCACATAGCATGCTGTGTTGACAGCTTCAGCCCAAAAGGTCAATGGCAGTCCAGAATCAGCCAACATAGACCTTGCAGCTTCAATGAGGGTCCTGTTCTTTCTCTCCACAACTCCATTCTGTTCAGGAGTTCTTGGAATACTAAACTGTCTCTTTATTCCCTTGGAAAGGTAGAATTCATCAAGTGTATTGTTCCTGAATTCTGTTCCATTATCACTTCTAATACACTTGACTGAGAGGGAATACTGCTTCTCAGCATACAACACAAAGTTTATGATCTTCTGTGCAGCTTCATCCTTTGAATGTAGAAAGAAAGTCCATAAATCTGGAGTAATCATCCACAATTACCAGACAGTATTTTTTCTGTGCCATGCTCATCACTCTCACAGGACCAAAGAGATCCATGTGAAGAAGTTGTAAGCAGGCAGTGGACTTTGGTTCTTCAATAGGTGGAAATGAAACCTTGTCTGTTTTCCTTTCAAACAAGCAGTGCAGTTGTTTTCACACTTGAACTCCTTCATAGGCATTCCCCTTACTAAACTATGGTGTATCAGCTGATTCATGTTCTTGAAATAACATGTCCCAGCCTTCTATGCCATAGATTAGATTCTTGAGGAGAGGCCTTGGAAAATAGGCAAGGATGGCCTTTGAGATCAATTTTCTTGGAAAGATCTAAGGCATACACTCTTCCTGTCCTGTTGGCCTTCAGGAGAGTGTGAGCATCCAATACCTTGTCAATCAAACTCAGAACTTTGGATGACAGAATCCTGCAGTTCTGGCTTGTGAAAAGGGCAACATGGCCTTTGTCACACAATTGACTGACACTCAAAAGATTATACTTGAGATTTTCCACATGGTTGACATCATCAAACTTTATTTCCCCATTGGAAACAAAGCCCTTCCCGATGATGTAACCTCTTGCATCATTGCCAAAGAAACAAATCCCTTCCTTCCTGGAGAGTAGTCATTAAGAAGTGAGTTGTTCCCAGTCATATGCATAGATCCCCACTGTCTACATACCAGATGCTACTTTGGCATGTTGAAGAAACCTGCATAAATAAACAATCAGTTAGTTTTGGAGACCCAAACCTTTTTGGTTTTGGGCCTGGTCTCATCAACAGATGGTAAACTAACAGGTTTATTGGACACAATAGCTTGAGGTGAAGGAGATGGTGTAGAAGAGGAATCCTTCGGCTTGGATCTCCTTTTCTGGGGTTTCAACACAGGGCCATCAAGTTGGTTAACTCTTCCCAACAGATGTTGAACCATCATTACCAGCTGTGTCTGATTCTGGGAGAGAGCTTTCAGCTCTTCAGACACATTGGTATTGGTGTTTGATGATGAGTTCTTGTGTTGCACCATCTTCTTTTGAGCAACCTCAGCTATTGCCTGTTGCACTCCTTCTTTTTAGATTTCTTTTTGGTCATAGGAGTAACAGGATTTGATGCTGCTGGTACAAACTTGGACTCAAACTCAGTTTTCATTTTAGCCAATTTTCTTTAATTTTCTCTTTTTGTTTGAGTTTGGATCCCTTTTTGTACCAACAATCATCTGTGAGATGATTGAATAGACCACATATTTCACATGGTTTCTTCTTCATCTTCTGTTGATCATCAACTAAAGAAGATGAAACTACTGAAGACTTGCTCTTCAGCAGTTTAGAAGCACTTTTTGCCTTCTTGTCAACTTCCTTAGTAGGCTTCAAATCCTTCCTACTGACAGTTTTCTTCTCTTCAGTGCTGTCAGTCATTAGGATTTGAACTCCAGATGTTATCCCCTGCTCTCCAGTACCCTCAGTACTTCTAGGGATAACACTTGGGTTGATCAACTCATTGATCATGTGAGTGTCAGCAGTTGAACCATCAATATCAGCTGATAGGTTCACAGAGGGATTACTACTGACTTCAACTACTGATGGTGCTTTATCAAGTAGTGAATCACATGATGAGGTGGATTGGTCATTACTTTCTCCATCAGAATCGCTCCTGCTCTTGAAGCAAAAACTGTAGGAGGAGCAGTGTGATTATAACCAATTCCAAACTTCACATTGGAAGCTGTTTGCTTACTAAGAAGCATTTCAAAGCCCTTGCAAGATTGTACCCATCGATCACACTCTACCTGGGTGACAGCAAGAGTATCTTTGAGGTCTTTGTACTTCTCTAAGAGTACATCCTCCCTAGCCTTATCATCAGAAATTTGGCATTTTAATTTGTAAATCTCATCAGTTTTCTCTTTTAGCACAGACTCAAACTCAGCTTTATTTTTGGAAATTGTTTGTTCTAGCTCTACATTTTTATTGATTAAAGCCACATTTGCTTCTCTAATAGAGGCAAATGCTGCTATGCAAGTTTCAGAACATAATTTGGCCTTAGCCTCAGAGGATACCTGTGATACCTGTGTTGAAGAGGTATTTGAGGATGATCCATCAGAGGATTCAAAGCCATGAGAGCTAGATTTCCAAAAGGATGCTCACCACCATGTTGACCAGCACCTGAGAACAGTTGTTCATTACCAGACACATCATCTGGTAAACTGCTCCAGTCAACAACTCCTGGTGTGAAGAAGCTGTGTTGTTGAAGTTGATTAGGTTGATGAGATTGGGATGGTTGAGGCTCAGGGAGTGCATGTGGTTGCTGAGCAGTGGGTGCTTGAACCTGGCCTGGTTGTGGCATGTAATAGCAGGGGTATGGATATGGCATTGGCCCCTGTGGAACAAAATATGCAGGAGATTGTGGTTGATGATGATAACCAGAATTGACAGGTTGTTGCCCTCTGTTTTGTTGACTATTGCCAGGGAAAGTCACAAAGGGTGCAGGAGAGTTAGATCCAGATGATCTACATTCTCTTGCAAAGTGCCCAAGCCTGTGGCATTTATGGCACTTCAACTTACTCTTGTCAAAACCAACTTTGGTTTTGCCAGAGAGTCCTGGGAATTTCCTTCCAGTTCTTTTGTAGAACTTCTGAGATCTGATATTTATCAAGGCCATTTGGCTCAAAATATCCATCTCTTCTAAGTCATCATCAGCAATCCCCTTGAGATCATCCATGATGAAACATAGATTGTCACTATATACCAGCAGAGAATAACTATCAACACTCACAAAGGCAGGCTCAGAAGTGTTTGTAGAGAAATCAATATGCTCATCATACTGGCTTTCAGATGACGCATATTCTGACTCTTGATGTCCAATCAGGGCAGTGTTCCCTTGGACAAAATCCTCAGTGAGCTTGCCAGATGAAACCAATTTCCTTTTCTGCTCTATCTCTCTCTCGAATGTAAGCAGTTTCCCATGAAGTTGGGTGAGAGATAGGCGATCAACATCAGCATTTGAGCGTAGAACAATGGTATATGTGTTCCATCTCTCAGGCAGTGATCTTAAAAATCTATGGTTCATCTGACTCCTGGTATATTCATGTTTAACCATTTTCAATTCAGAGATTAAACATGAAAACCGCTCAAATTGTTGAGTCAGAGTCTCACCCTTTCTATGAGAGAAAGTCTCATATTGTTGGGCGAGGATTTCCCTGTTGTTTGCTAAAACCTCATCAGTACCACCAAATTGTTCTTTGATGGCATTCCAGAGGTCATGAGCAGACTCACAATGCAGAAGCCCAGAGTAAATCTCATTAGGAATAGCCATAGCCAAAATTCCATGGGCTTTTGCATCGATTTCAAACAACTTCTTGTCCTCATCGGAGTATTGCTCCTTCTTCTTTGGAACCAACTGGTTTGTTTCCGGATCATTCACCATTGGCTTATGTGGTCCATGTACCACAGATGTCCAACAACCTGAGCTATTGACAGACAGGTGATGGAGCAATCTTCTCTGCCAAAGTTATACTCATTCCTCACCAAGATCGGAGGCTTGGTAGAGGATCCAGTATTGAAAGGATCATTAGAAGAAGTAGTCATTGTGAAAATCAGACAGATTCAAGTAAAATCACAATAAATTTAGCTCAAAACCACACAGACCTCAAATAAAACGGCCAGAAGCGATACACTCTCAATCTCTATAACAGATCCTTGCGAATATTGCTAATTCGATTAAACTTAGAGCGATTGAACAGTTTCAATGATCAATTGTTAGATCGATCAATGATTAACCAGCTCTGATACCATTTGTTAGGATCTCAGCCCTTGGTTTAATCGATTGAACAGATATAGCAGCGGAATAGCTCAGAATTAGACAAATTCAAACAAGAACAATTGATATAAAACGATAAAAGAATTTTGTTATAAAGAGAGAAATATCCGACAAAAGGAATATTGCATTAAGATTGTCGGCCTCAAAGGCACGATTACATGTGAGTCATCTTCCTTATAAAGGAAAGAAGACGTAGACTGATGTCACCTGAAAGTGACATGTAAACGTTTTTATAACTACTGATGTTTAACAACTACTGAAGATGTCAACAACTGACATCTTCTTACAAATGTTCCTAAGTGTTAAACATCTCATTTACAAACTGAAAAACATAAAACTACTGAAACTACAACAACTGAAGAACAACCTCTTCAGTTGTTTACAAGTACTGAAAAGAAAAATAAACAAACTACTGAAAGAAAAGAAAACTACTGAAGAAGAAAAACTATCACAACAACTGAAGAAGCCCTCTTCAGCTGTTGTCATCAGCTGTTAACATCAGCTGATGTCTTCAGTACTTGAGCATCAGACTTTGTCTTTCAGCTGTTGATCTTCAGTCTTTGTCTTCAGTACTTGTTGAAGTCTTCAGACTTTAGATCTTCAGCTGTTGTCTCAGTCTTGTCTTCAGTACTTCAGACGTACTTCAGCAGTTGTATTCTTCAGACTTTGTAGAACAGCTGATCAGGTCTTCTTCAGCTGTTGTGATGTCTTGTGGGACTTAGAGGTTTCTCTGATCAGGCTCATTGGTTCTTTTGGTCCAACATGTCCTTAGCTTTCTCTGAGATGTAATCAGTAGTTGAGAACAATTTCAGAGTTTGCATGTTTCAGTAGTTGATAATTCTGTAGATGTCACTATCAAGTGACATCAGCAGACGTCACAATTCCTATATAGGAATGTGACCTAGTGTAAAGTGTGACATTGAGCCAGCACGAAGCATATATGAAATATCGCTTTTGCAGAATTCTCTTTTTCTTAACATTTCTATGACATTGAAAATACAATTGTGTCTTGTGAATGGTTTAATTCGTTGTTCGAAGATCTGCAATACTCTCTAATTAACCAACTTAGATCATGATCCAACAATGGTATCAGAGCGAGGTTAATCATTGATCGATCTAACAATTGATCATTGAAAATGCTATTCAATATCTAATTTTGATTGAATTAGCATATTTGCAAGAATTGGTTATAGATCATTGACATTTCTGCTGCTTTAGTTTATCTGCTTGAGTTTTCTCTTGGTTATATTGAGTTTGTTGTGTTTGACGGGTTTGCAAGAAACAAAATCCATGTTTAACCATTTAAACTTTCAGAAAAACGCAGCGGAATATATTAGCATTAAAACCCATTTATAAGTGAATTTCATGTTCTAGTGTCCATTTAATGTAGAAAAGCAACCAAACAAAAGGATCTCTATGTGAATGAAACAAGCTATGAAATACATAAACGTACATAAAATCACAGCTTGAACAAGCTGTGACAACTACCTTGTTCCAGCAGCAAATCTCGACCAAAATGAGGTGTTTGATGCTTGTTCTTTTGGCCAAGACTTAAGGAGGAGTCCTCAAGTGCTTATACCCAAGCCTTGTGAAGAACACCCACTTTTGCTAGCAATAGTTCACCAAAATCAAACCAAAACTCAAATTCTGCAGCCTCAAACCCGAGAGAGAAGAGGAGAGGAGAGAGTCTTTTGATTTTTTTGTTTGCATGAATGGATGTGTTGTTAGAGTGGAGTGAATGCTAGTTAGAGTTGCAAGTCTCAAAACACAAAGGTCCAATGAGAATGCAACAAGGGGTCAGCCATGTGTTTAAATTTTTAGAGATTCCTCTTAAAATTATAACACATAATACAAGTTAACTAGTCCTTTTAACTAGACACTATACAAAGTAACCATTTGATTGTATAATCTAGTCACTCCATTATAAGTTTTGCAATATTATTAACTAATTTAATAAAATACAAATAACTCATTGAACAAAATATCCTAATAAATTGTTCCATCTGATATGCAAATCTTTTAGAAAACCATTTTCTAAATTGGTGTAAATATTTAATTGCATGATCATATCATCAATTAAATATTATTGGTGTTTGCTAAGCTTGTTATTGGGTATAACCCGACTTGGATCATAACGTACTAACCACATCAATATTCTAAGTGTCTTGGGCACACAGATCCTACAATCTCCCACTTGCCCAAGATTCATAGAAGATGATGCAAGCAGTAAAAATACGCCTAACAACGGTTTACTACCCTTAATACGTATGACTTATAGCCATTCAATAACATCATCCCTTTCAAGTACCCTACTTGAAATAATTAGGTGAATCGATCATCTATCCTTTTGTTACAGATGTCATGTTAAATCCAAGGACACAGAATGATCATTCCTTGTTGATTTAACTTAATCAGGCCTTAGACTCTTACTCTCAACGAATAAGAGGAACAAATTCCATCTTGACTACATACGTTTCTCACGAACACCTCGTGTTATACCTGAACATATCCTTATGTATGTCCACTATTTCAAGACAGTGAAGAATATGCTCAAGGTGTGATACTTGGTGAATATCAAAACCCATATTATCTCAGGTCGGAGGATACCAAATGATATTCGCCTTTACTCAAATTCACTTATGATCAATCAATAAGATTCCATGTAGTAAAATTTGAGATGCGGGTTAGTCCAATGTTTGTATCCCACAAATATCTATGAACCCTGGCAGCAAACATTGCTCTATATTCATCCTTATGAATATCAACCAATCCAAGTTCATAATAGTCTTACCTTCAAACTTGTTCCCACAAGTATGAACGACTACGAACATTTAGAGTAAACATTTTACTCATGGATTAAACATGCTAAATTGGATATTATTGAAACATTATAACCAAATAACTTATTCAAATAATAGAAAGTTCCACATATCCAAATACAAAATTTACAGATCAAATCCAATCACTAGAATATCGAAGTCCCATGGCACAAGTATGACCTTCATGCTTTGCCTTTTCAAGGAGCTTCGTGAGAGGATCCGCAACGTTTTGATCCGTGTGAACTTTGCGAATACATATCTTCCCTTTTCAACTTCATCTCGTATGTAGTTGAATCTCCGCTCAATGTGCCTAGTCTTTTGATGAGCACGAGGTTCCTTGATTTGAGCAATCGCACCCTCGTTGTCACACAAAGATCTCTAGGGGTTCCTGAATGGAAGGGACAATCCCCAGATCGGCAATGAATTTCTTCAACCATGCAGCTTCTTGAGCTGCCAATGAGGCGGCGACATATTCTGATTCTGTAGTTGATAGAGCCACCACATCCTGTTTGGAGCTCTTCCAAGAGACAGCTCCTCCATTCAGAATGAAAATGTATCCCGATTGAGACCGTGAATCATCACGATCGGTTTGGAAACTCGCATCCGTGTAACCTTTTACAACGAGTTCCTCGTCACCAGATCCATAGATTAGGAACATATCTCTTGTCCTCCTTAGGTACTTAAGTATGTTCTTAACAGCCATCCAATGACTGTTTCAGGATTTTGTTGGTAACGGCTTGTCATACTTAAGGCGCATGACACGTCCGGTCGAGTGCATATCATTGCATACATCATGGATCCAATAGCAGATGCGTATGGGATGGCCTTCATTTATCTTGCTCTTCCTTTGAGCTTGGACATTGAGTTGTACTCAACATCGTTCCTCTTTGAATAGGTACGGTACCTTTCTTAGAGTTCTCCATCTTGAATCTCTTCAAGATTTATCAATATATGCACTTTGATTCAAACCAATCAACCGCCTTGATCTATCCCTATAGATCTTTATTCCCAGAATATAGGCGGCTTCACCAAGATCCTTAATGGAAAAACAACTTCCAAGCCAGGTTTTTACACCTTCCAAGTTGGAATGTCATTTCCAAATAGCAGTATGTCATCAACATACAATACTAGGAAAGTTATTGTGCTCCCACTAGCCTTCTTATACACACATGCTTCATCAGCGTTTTTGATGAAGCCAAATTTCTTGACCTCCTCATCAAAACGATGATTCCAGCTTCTCGATGCTTGTTTCAATCCATAGATTGATTTCTTTAACTTGCATACTTTATTAGGATGTTTTGGATCGACAAAACCTTCAGGCTGAACCATATAGACATCTTCCTCAAGATATCCATTTAGGAAAGCGGTTTTGACATCCATTTGCCAAATCTCATAATCATAATGAGCAGCTATGGCAAACAATATCCTTATAGACTTTAGCATCGCAACAGGTGAGAAGGTTTCATCATAATCAACCCCTTGAGTTTGAGTGAAACCTTTTGCTAAAGTCTAGCTTATAAGTATCCAAGTTTCCATGCATATCCGTTTTCTTCTTAAAAACCCACTTACTTCCAACTATTTTGGAGTTAAGAGGTGGTACAACCAAGTCCCATACTTGATTGTCATACATGGATTGCATCCCAACGTTCATGGCTTCAAGCCATTTGTCACAATCCGTATTGGACACTGCATCATGGTATGTGGTTGGTTCATCAGAATCTATCACTAGCACACATCCATCCATGAAAAATCCGTATCTTTCAGGCGGATTACTAATTCTAGCACTTCTGCGAACGTCTTGTGTGTTTTGATCAACCCCTTGATCATCCTCAACATCCTCATGTTGAGTGCTACTTTCAACCAAACGTATATCGGGTTGTGGTTCTTGATCCTCTTCAAGATCCACTGTTCTACTGCCAGCTCCTTCCATAAGGAACTTTGCTTCTAAGAACTCACCCTTTCTGGCAACAAACACCTTTTGTTCCAGTGGATCATAGAAATAATATCCCATAGAATCTCTAGGATATCCAATAAAGATACACTTGGTGGATCGGACTTCCAATTTGTTTGGGGTGGGAGTTTTAACATAAGCCTCACAACCCCAAACCCTTAAGTATGATAGGGATGGAACCCTTCCATGCCATATCTCAAAAGGTGTCCTTTCCACCTTTTTGGTTGGGGCCATATTTAGAATACGGGCCGCGGAGAGCAGAGCGAAACCCCAAAATGATAGAGGTAATGTGCTTCTAGCCATCATAGATCGGACCATATCCAATAAGGTTCGATTCCTCCTCTCAGACACACCATTATGTTGTGGTGTTCCAGGTGGAGTGAGATGTGAGACAATCCCACAACTCCTAAGATGATTTTGAAAGGCATCACTTAGGTATTCACCTCCTCTATCGGTACGAAGAATTTTAATTGACTTGTTGAGTTGATTTTCTACTTCATTTTGAAGATTTTGAACATTTCAAAAGCTTCGTCTTTGTGCCTTAACAAGTACACATACCCATAGCGACTATAATCGTCGGTAAAGGTAATGAAGTATCTTTCACCATTCCTAGTCATTGGCTTAAAAGGACCACATACATCCGAATGTATGATTCCTAATAAATCTTTTGCCCTTTCGGTAGTTCCACTAAAGGGTGCCTTAGTCATCTTACCTTGTAAACAAGACTCACAAACATCAAATGAATCACATTCATTTGTTTTTAAAAGACCATTCTTTTGAAGTGTTTGTAAACGTTTCTTGTTTATATGACCAAGACGACAATGCCAAGATAGGTATCACTTAAGTCCAACTTGAGTTTCTTGGTGTTAGTTTGGTACAATGAACTATTTAAAGTATTTTCATGAACCAATTCATAAATACCATTAATTGGAATAGCTTTAAAATAGAACATACCATTTAAAGAAACATGAATATCATTTTCAATAAAAGATAATACATAATCATAATGTCTTAATTGGGATACAGAAATAATGTTCCTAGTCAAACTAGGAGCATACAAAACATTCTTCAAAATAACTTCCAAACCACTTGGAAGTCTTAGGATGTAGTCTCCACGAGCTTCAACTAAGACTTTAGTTCCATTTCCCATGAAGAGGCTAACATCCCCTTGTTTGAAGTCCCTACTTCTTGTGAACCCCTGCAACAAATTGCAAATGTGAGTTCCACATCCGGTATCCAATACCCATGTGTTAGAAGATGTAACATTAATCAATATGAATCATGTATATTGTACCTGAGGTCTGCCCGGCATCCCTCTTGGCTTTCAACTCTTGGAGATGGACAGGACAATTCCTTGCCCAATGTCCAATCTCCCCACACTTGAAGCATGGGTCATTTGTAGCAACCTTTTGCTTCTTCTCTTGTGGTTTGGGTGGCACCCTTGCCACCCTTTCCCTTTTCCCCAAGCGGTCCCTTACCCTTGGCAACCTTTGCCTTGGGTGCGGGACGAGGCCTTTTGTTGTTCCCACCTTCATTCATGGTGAGAACGGGTAAAACCCTTTTACCCATGGCCGCCTCGGCCGTTTTGAGCATTGAGTGAAGCTCACCAATGCTTTTATCCCAAGCATTCATGTTGTAGTTCAACACGAATGTCTCGAACCTTTTGGTAAGGCCATTGAGGATCAAATCCGTGGCCAATTCCTTCGAGACGGGACAATTAAGCCTCTCGAGGCGGTCAATTGACTTTTCATCTTAAGTACATAAGATGAAACAGATTGGTTGTCGTCCATACGACATGCATGGAGTGCTCGAACCGTTTCGAAACCGCTCAACCCTCGCTTGCTGTTGGAACGTTTCCTTCAGCTGGGTTATCATGTCATAAGCCCCGTGGTGTCATACTCCTTTTGGAGATCCGGAGTCATGCTCGCTAGCATGAGACAAGACACTTGGACGGAGTCCTCAGTGTACTTTAGCCAATCATTGAAGGCCTCCTCTTCATCCTCGCTAGGTTGATCAGGGATAGGGTCGTCTAAAACGTACGATCTTCTCTCTTGCTTGAGAACGATTCTCAAGTTTCGATACCAATCGATGAAGTTGTTGTGATTTAGACGTTCCTTTTGGAGGATCGCTCGTAAAGATTGGTTGGACGCGGATGAGTTATCGGAATTATCATTATTAGAGGCCATCTACAAAATTTAACAAAGTTTTATTTAGTATTTTCGATATTATCAATTTTAATAATTAATGCCTATTAAGGTCAATTATATATTAAAATCTAGAACCCAACATTACATTTAAATTGTGGTTAGGTGACCTTTATCCCACGATTTAAATTAATAAGGTGGTCAACGATTGACGGTTGCAACCATTTGCAACTTCTAGAGGTATGGGATCGACCCTTGAACATCATATGTAAAGTCGGCATGTAAATCCCATCAACACCATTTGGAAACCACATTGTAGGTGATCCATTTAACATGGTTTGCAAATCAAGACATCCTACTTACACCCACGTGTGAGTTTGCCAAAACAAATGGTTAGGTGACCTTTATCCCATAAGTAAGGCATTCTCACCTCAAATCACAAGTTCCCTCAAAATGGTTAGGTGACCTTTATCCCACTAAGAGTTCCCAAGTGACTCAAGTGTTGTGTAAAAGGACGGTGTTGATCTCGTTTTTAAAATTTTAGAGATTTCTTAATTCTAGTTTAGAAAACTCTATGTACTTGTATTTGTATGCTTTCAAATACAAGGTACCCTATGGTTCTTAGATTAAAACCAATTTTAATCTTTAAAATCATTAAACCATTTTAATAACTTTTATTAACTTTAAAGAACCAACATTTTCAGCTTGTTAAGTTTGTTATGTTTGTTTGTTATGAATATTCAAATACAAACCAAACAATCAAACAACAAACAATCAAACAAGCATATATATACAAACATGAGTGCATAACCATAGCTACTAAGTTGACAACACTTGTTTGCCATCACAAGTGTTGTCATAAGGTCTTTTCTAAGGTTGAAAACAATCACAAAATGCAGGTCATCTTGGACCCCACTTGAACTTGCATCCATATGCTTCAAGTTCCATGTCTTTGATGTCCATCTTCGGGTCTTGAACTTGTGCATCTTCCTTTTACAAAATTGTATCCTAATACATTTTTCTAATAAAAGAAATGCACCTAATCTATTACAAACCCAAATGAATGAATAATTACAACCCAAATAATGAAACAAAATTACAACCAAATTGAATGAATGAATACAACCAACACAAGCATCCAAACATCACAAGGTCAATGGCTAGGTTATGCACTTTATCATCCAATGATCATAACATCAAAACATCTAATGAAACCCCTTTTAAAACCACCAAATTTCAGCCACATAAACTGAAATTTTTGGTTTTAAATATTGTCCAAACAATCAACACATCAAGATATGTATCTTTCAAGATCTAATCACTAGCATGTGTGATATGACCTTGAAAGTTGGGGAATCATTCAACCAAACAATAACAGCCCAAAAACAGCCTAAAATATGTCTATAAACATCCTTTAAAACCAATTTTAAAGAACAACACAAGCAAGTCATCCACATAACCGGCTCTAGATGCCATTGACGGGTTTGCAAGAACACAAACCATGTTTAACCATTTAAACTTTCAGAAAAACGCAGCGGACATATATAGCTTTAAAACCCATTTATAAGCTGAATATTTCATGTTCTTAGTGTCCATTTAATGTAGAAAAGCAAACCCAAACAAAAGGATCATGTATGTGAATGAAACAAGCTATGACAATACATAAACGTACATAAAATCACAGCTTGAACAAGCTGTGACAACTACCTTGTTCCAGCAGCAAATGTCGACCAAAATGAGGTGTTTGATGCTTGTTCTTTTGGCCAAGACTTCAAGGAGGAGTCCTCAAGTGCTTATACCCCAAGCCTTGTGAAGCACACACCACTTTTGCTAGGAATAGTTCACCAAAATCAAACCAAAAACTCCAAATTCTGCAGCCTCAAACCCGAGAGAGAAGAGAGAGAGGAGAGAGTCTTTTGATTTTTTTTGTTTGCATGAATGGATGTGTTGTTAGAGGTGGAGTGAATTGCTAGTTAAGAGTTGCAAGTCTCAAAACACAAAGGTCCAATGAGAATGCAACAAGGGGGCAGCCATGTGTTTAAAATTTTAGAGATTCCCTCTTAAAATTATAACACATAATACAAGTTAACTAGTCCTTTTAACTAGACACATATACAAGTAACCATTGATTGTATAATCTAGTCACTCCATTATAAGTTTTGCAATATTATTTAACTAATTTAAATAAAATTACAAATAACTCATTGAACAAAATATCCTAATAAATTGTTCCATCTCATATGCAACTCTTTTAGAAAACCTATTTTCTAAATTGGTGTAAATATTTAATTGCATGATCATATCATCATTAAATATTAATTGGTGTTTGCTAAGCTTGTTATTGGGTATAACCCGACTTGGATCATAACGTACTAACCACATCAATATTCTAAGTGTCTTGGGCACACAGAATCCTACAGTGTTTTCCACTAAATCAGTTAAAACATAATTGAATTTGGTTGAATCTGAGAATGACTACTCCTTCTAATGACCCTCACAATACTGGTTCCTCAACCAAGCCTCCGATGCTGGTTAGGACTGAGTATAACATATGGCAACGAAGAATGCTTCATCACCTATTTGTTAACAGTTCAGGTTGTTGGACATCTGTGGTACATGGTCCACACAAGCCTATGGTGAACAATCTGGAAACCAACCCAATAGTTCCGAAGAAGAAGGAACAATACTCAGATGAGGATCGAAACTGTTTGAGATTGATGCTAAAGCGCATGGAATTCTGGCCATGGCATTGCCGAATGAAATCTATTGTCGGCTTATGCATCATGAAACTGCTCATGACCTCTGGAATGCATTGAAGGAACAATTTGGTGGAACAGATGAGCTCTTAGCAAACAACAGAGAAATCCTTGCCCAACAATATGAGACATTCTCTCATTGGAAGGGTGAGTCACTTACTCAACAGTTTGAGCGTTTTTCCTCTTTGATCTCTAGCTGAAAATGGTCAAACATGAATACACTAATAGTCAGATGAACAACAGATTCCTCAGATCACTGCCTGAGAGATGGGACACATATACCATTTTCCTACGCTCCAGTGCAAATCTGGATAGTCTATCTCTCACCCAACTCCATGGAAAACTGCTTACATTTGAAAGAGAGATAGAGCAAAAAAGGAAACTGGCATCATCAGGAAAGCTCACTGATGACTTTGTACCAGGGAACACTGCCTTGGTTGGTCATGAGTAAAAATATGCTGCATTAGAAAGCAATTATCATGAGCATATAGATTTCTCCTCAAACGGTTCAGATCATGCATTTGTTAGTGTTGATGGTCAGTCAGGCTGTAATAGTGACAATTTGTGTTTCATTATGGATGATTTAAAGGGTATTGCTGATGATGAGTTAGAAGAGATGGATATTCTAAGCCAAATGGCCTTGATTAATATCAGATCTCAAAAGTTCTACAAGAGCACTGGTAGGAAATTTCCAGGACTCTCTGGCAAAACCAAAGTTGGTTTTGACAAGAGTAAGTTGAGGTGTCATAAGTGCCACAGGCTTGGACACTTTGCAAGAGAGTGTAGACCATCTGGATCTAACTCCTCTACACCCTTATGACTTTTCCAAGCAATAGTCCACAAAACAGAGGGTAACATCCTGCTAGTTCTGGTCATCATTCACAACCTATATCTCCTGCATATTTTGTCCCTCTGGGTCCAATGTCATATCCATATCCCTGCTATTACATGCCACACCCAAATCCGGTTCAAGTTCATATTGCACAACAACCTCAAGCCCTACCTAAGCCTCTACCATCTCAATCATCTCAATCACAACCACATCACAGCTTCTTCACCCCTGGTATTGTTGACTGGAGCAGTTTACCAGATGATCTCTCTGGTAATGAGCAATTATTTGCTGGTGATGGTCAACATGGTGGTGAACACCCTTTTGGGAATCTAGCTCTCATGGCCCTGGAATCTACTGATAGTTCATGCTCCAATGCATCCTTACCACTGGTAACCCAGGTATCCTCTGAGGCTAAGGCCAAGCTATGTTCTGAATCTTGCATAGCTGCATTTATCTCTATTAGAGAGGCAAATGTAGCTTTAATAAACCAAAATCTAAAGCTTAAGCAAACCCTTTCCAAAAGAAAAGATGAATATGAGTCTGTCCTTAAGGATAAAGATGATGCGATTTATAAGCTTAAATGCCAATTAAATGATGAAAAGGCTAAGCTAGAGGTCATTCTTGAGAACCATAGAGATCTCAAAGAAAAACTTGCAGTTACCCAAGTTGAGTGTGACCGCTGGGTATCATCCTGCAAGGGATTTGAAATGCTGCTCAGCAAGCAATCTGCTTCGAATGTGAAGTTTGGAATAGGTTACAACAACATTGCACCACCTATAGATTTTACTCCAAAACCAATACTAAAATCTGAAGGTGAAAGTAATTTCCAAACCACATCATCATGTGCATCATCCTCAAATGATCACCCAAAATCACAAGATGAAATCAGTGTTGATACCTCAGCAAATCAATTGGCTGATGGGTTAACTACTGATAAGCACATGAAGCTGAGTACTTCAGATGTTGTCCCTCAAAGTACCTCAAGTACTGAAGGGCAAGTCACAACATCTGAAAAGCATTTCAAATCAGCTGAAATAAACGGATTAACAACTGCTGATAGAGAACAGCTGAAGAACAAGTCTTCAGTTGTTATAGATCCTTCAGTACTAAACAAAAGTACTGAAAGGAGGAAAGTACTGAAGAGTTACCTTCAGTAGTTTCCACATCAGCAGTTGATCAATTCAAGATGAAGAATACGCCATGTGAATATGTGGTAAATTCAATCATCTTTCTAATGAATGTTGGTATAGAAAGGGTTCCAAACTCAACAGAGATAAGCTCATTAAAATCTAGATGGATGACATGAAAATTGAGTTTGAGACCAAGTTTGTACCACAGTCATCTGAAAAGCATTTCAAATCAGCTGTTAATCATAAGAAACAAGTTTTGGTTAAATCTGTTGATGAAAACAGACCCAAAACCAAAAAGGTTTGGGTCTCAAAACCTAACTAGTTCTTTATGATGAATGCAGGGTTCTTTAGCATGCCAAAGGAGCATCTGGTATATGGACAGTGGAGGATCTATGCATATGACTGGGAGCAGTTCTCTTCTTAATGACAACTCTCAAGGAAAGAAGGGATTTGTTTCATTTGGAAATGATGCCAAGGGTTACATCATCGGGAAAGGATATGTGTCTAATGGACAAATCAGGTTTGATGATGTTAACCATGTGGAGAATCTCAAGTATAATCTGCTGAGTGTCAGTCAGATGTGTGATAAAGGGCATGTTGCACTTTTCACAAGCCAGAACTGTAGGATTCTGTCTTCCCAAGTTCTGAGGCTGATTGACAAGGTATTGGATGAACATGCTCTCCTGAAGGCCAACAGGATTGGAAGAGTGTATGCCTTGGATTTGTCAAAGAAGATTGATTTGAAGGGTCATCCTTGCCTGTTCTCCAAAGCCTCTCCTCAGGAATCTAAACTGTGTCATAGAAGGCTGGGTCATGTTAATCTCAAAAACATGAATGAGCTGATCCACAATAGTTTAGTGAGAGGTCTACCAATAAAGGAGTTCCACTGTGATGAAACCTGCACTGCTTGTTTGAAAGGAAAACAACACAAAGTCTCATTCCCTCCTATTGAAGAACCTAAGTCCACTGCCTGCTTGCAGTTACTGCACATGGATCTATTTGGTCCTGTGAGAGTGATGAGCATGGCAAAGAAGAAATATTGTCTGGTAATTGTGGATGATTACTCCAGATTTGTATGGACTTCCTTCTTGCATTCAAAGGATGAGGTTGCTCAGACGATTATAAACTTCATGTTGTATGTTGAGAAGTAGTATTCCCTATCAATCAAGTGTATAAGGAGTGATAATGAACTGAATTCAGAAACCATACACTTGATGATTTTTATCTAGCAAAAGGAATCAAGAGGAAGTTTAGAACGCAACGACTCCAGAACAAAATGGAGTAGTGGAGAGAAAGAACAGGACCCTAATTGAAGCTGCAAGGTCTATGTTGGCTGACTCTGGTTTGCCATTGACCTTTTGGGCTGAAGCTGTTAACACAGCTTGCAATGTGCCAATAGAGTATTAGTAAATCAGAGGTTGATGAAGACTCCAAATGAAGTTCTACATCATTTGGCTCCTCTAATTTCATTCTTCAAAACCTTTGGGTGTCCTTGTTTCATTCTAAACACAAAGGATCAACTCCACAAATTGATCCTAAGGTGGATGCAGGGTATTTTGTAGGTTATTCATCCACATGCAAGGCTTACAGGGTCTTCAACTGCAGAACAAAGTTAGTTGAAGAAACCTTGCATGTGAAATTTAATGAATCTCCTAAGGATAAAATTCCACAAAACCCTGTGGAGTTGTTTGATCTGGACATACTGCAATATGTTCCTTATCAATCTCCAGCTGTTGCAGATCATGTGGATAAAGCATCTTCTGCAGTAAGTCTTCCACTTGGTGGTACTGAAGATGATGATGATATCAGTACTCACCTTTTAAAGTTTAGTGACCAACTGCCTGAGTCTGCTAAACTTGATGTTCATGTAGCTTCTGTAGCTCCATCCACAACAAATGTTTATGAGATTTCTGACTCCTCTACATCATTTCACTTGCCATCTAATACTTGGTTTCAAGAGTCTGGATCAACATCTGTTGCTGCTGAACCGGCTACAAACACTTGCACTGTTCTTATAGTATACCAAGAGCTGAAGAATCACCCCATGTCTTAAATCATTGGTGATATCAATGCTGGTGTCTCAACTAGAAGTCAATTGTCTAACTTCTACTTTTATGCTCTCTTCATCAGTCAGCTAGAGCCAAGGAACTATCATGTTGCTTTGAGAGACAATGGATGGGTTGAAGCCATGCAGCTATAGCTACTTTAGTGCAAAAAGCAGCAAGTGTGGGAACTGGTTCCTCTACCCCCAGGTAAGTGTGCAATAGGCACTAAATGGGTGTTTAGGAATAAAACTGATGAAAATGGGCTTATTGTCAAGAACAAGGCTAGACTGGTTGTACAAGGGTTTTCACAAGAAGAAGGTATTGATTATGATGAAACCTTTGCCCCTGTAGCCAGACTAGAGGCAATTAGATTGTTCTTAGCCTATGCTGCATTCCACAATCTTAAAGTTTTTCAAATGGATGTCAAAAGTGCATTTTTATATGGTAAAATAAAAGAAGAGGTTATGTGTGTCAACCACCAGGTTTTGAGGACAATAAACATTCTGATTGGGTGTATCAACTTGATAAGGCTCTTTATGGGTTGAAGCAAGCTCCTAGAGCCTGGTATGAAACACTTTCAAATTTTCTTCTTAAAAATAATTTCACTAGAGGCTCCATAGATAAAACTTTGTTTATCAAGAAAGTGGATTAGCATAAGCTACTTGTTCAAATTTATGTTGATGATATTATTTTTGCATCCTCTGATCCCTAGTTGTGTGATGATTTTACAAGTCTAATGAAACAAAAGTTTGAAATGAGTGCAATGGGAGAATTACAGTTCTTTCTAGGCTTGCAAATCAAACAAAAGGCTGATGGAACCTTTATTCATCAATCAAAATATACAAAAGAACTTTTGAATAAGTTTGATTTACAAAATTGTAAGCCCTGTTCTACTCCCATGTGCAACACCACACAACTAGATGCACATCAGAAAGGTAAAGCTGTTGATGAAACACTTTACACATGTATGATTGGATCCTTGATGTACTTAACAGCTTATAGACCAGATATCATGTTTGCAACTTGTGTTTGTGCTAGATTTCAGGCTACTCCTAAAGAGTCTCATTTGATTGCAGTCAAGAGGATCTTTAGAGATCTGCATGGTACACAATCTCTAGATCCTTGGTATTCCACTGGACACTCATGCAAATTAGTTGCTTTTTCTGATAGTGACTATGCAGGGTGTAAGTTAACCAGAAAGTCAACTTCTGGTGGATGTCAATTCCTAGGCAACTATTTGATTTCTTGGCAGAATAAGAAACAAACATCTGTTGCTACATCCACTGCTGAAGTAGAGTACATTGTTACTGCAAGTTGTATATCTCAGGTACTCTGGCTTCAAAACCAACTATTGGATTATGGCATTATAGAGACTAAGACTCCATTATTAATGGATAGTGCTTCAGCTCTGTGCATTATCAAGAATCCAGTCGAGCACTCTAGGACCAAACATATAGAGATCAGACACCATTTTATTAGAGATTTTTTTGAAAAAGGTCTAATTGATCCAAAGTTTGTGCCAAGTGCTGATGAGCTTGCAGATATATTCACTAAGCCTTTGGATAGTTCAACTTTCCAAAATGTTGTGTTAAGGCTTGGTATGCTGTAGCTAGAGTAAGTGATAACTACTGATGATCTCAGTAAACAAGTACCGATGATCATTAGTAAACATGTCACAATATGTACTAATTCTGTTAAAAGAAACTGATGCAGTTACAACTACTGATGTGTTATAACTCCTGATGTAGTAAAAAGTGATGAGTAAGTGTTGAGGACAGTATAAAATAGCTGAAAAGCTAAGAATTGACGAAAACTACTCATGAGAATTTTCACTTTAGTCGTTTCCACAAACTGCTGTTTCACTCTAAACAACTGATGACAAAACCATGTCTTCAGTAGTTTCATAACTACTAATGACTAATACCAAGTCCTTACTTGTTTACAACAGCTGAAGACAAAACCATGGTTTTCAGTAGTTTCACAACTATTGATGACTAAAACCAAGTCTTCAGTTGTTTTCAAACGTCTGATAGTTAAAACCAAGTCTTCAGTTGTTTTCATAACAACTGATGCCAACACCAACACTTTCGGTCGTTTTCTTTTCAGCCTTTTCTTAACCTATAAATACCTACACTTATAGCCAAATGTTCATTAGCTGTTTTCAAACCTTTCTCTCTCAACAATGGCAACCATGAAACTCAAACCTCGACACAATTGTGTTCCTACCTTTCAACATCGGCCTTCTGGAACAAGTTTGATACTGCCATCGATCTTATGGTGGATTCCCCATACAAAACAGCCTTTCTTCTGAATCCTACCATATATCCTGACTCCTTATCCCAGTTCTGGACCAACGTCTCTGTAATAACTGGTGAGAATGATAGACAAATCACTCTCCAGTCGTTGGTGAACCAGAAACAGGTGCTCATCACCCCCGACATCATTCGCAAAACCCTAAATTTGCATGATGGCATCTATCCTAAAGAATACCCGAAAGGCACCTCGGATATGTCTTTTCTCCATAATGGGTATGAACGCGACTTAAGTGCTACAACCATACTTAAAAAGCACTTTCATGATGCTGAAAGACTTATCTTTCACATGGTGAATGTCTGCCTTGCATCAAAGACATCTTCTTGGGATCAGATGTCTTCTCGATGGCAACAGGTATTGTACTCTATCCTTGAACGCCAATATCTAAATTTTTTTGAGATAGTGTTCATGGAACTAAAGGATCTGGCTCAGAAACCTATGGCAAACAGATGGCTACTTTATCCCAGGTTTCTGATGGCCATAATTTTGAATCAATTAAAATCTGATGGCCTTGTTGGTCCTGGAGTCCCTGCTCCAGCTGTTTTAGTTGAGATATACTCAGACATAACTCAGACCCTACTCTAAAAGGGGCAGCCCGGATGCTAAAACCCAAGCGGAGGGAACCCACAGCCTCCACTTCCAGATCCAAAGTCCCCACCAAACCCAAAACCCAAAAAGGCTACTCAGGGAGATGAGTCCCCTGAGGATGCCCCTGTACCACAAAAACAGGAAATACATACTAGTTATAACCCCCAGTTATGTCCAAGACTCAACCTGCTGAAGCCGCACAGGTATCCTCTCAACAGGATCATGTTGCAACCACAATTGGGGATCCCACATTTCTGGAACCTCTCTCAATTGAGAGGGTTACCATTGAAGAGCACCTCTCACCCCAGGTGCAATCTGCTTCTGACCAATCTCCACATGCAACCGCCCCTCAAAGCCCAACACAGATAGTTGCTAAAGTGCTGAGTCAGTTGCATTCCTCACCCCCTCCGTAGAAACCACTTACCACTGGGAATACCTCAACTATTGAGGGGGAGGATCAAAATGCTTCTGATAACCCACAGCATGGGGGTTACAATGTTCAATCTCCAAGTGTAGAAACGGAGGTTAGAACATCTGGTAAGGCTGACACTTCTACTGATTCAGCAAATGATCAGGATGAAGTTGGTAGCATCCATAAGACCTTACCAGAGGCAACTGCCAATGAAGGACACAGTCCTGAGGCAGGAAGTCCCCAGTACCAAGAACAAGGGGCACATGCTTCTAAAAATCTACACTCAGAGCATGTACATCCTGATTCAATGAGGAGGTCAGGTGATTCAGCACAGACTGATGATGACCTGGGCTTTTTCTATGATGTATTAGCCCATAATACCATCCTTGAGACTAAGGTGAACAGACTCAAAGAGTTGTTAGCCGAAATGTCTCAGGATCAAAGTCCATCTACCCTACAAACCCCATAGATGGCACCTTCCATTGAAGGTTCCCCAAACACTAAGCCTACACACTTAACTGAGCCACCAGCCACTACTTTTGGCACCACCACTCAGGGACAGAACCCCTCTTAGCAGATGGTTGCTATCTTTCAAAACTCCTTACCACTCATCACTCCCATCATCACTGACATAGTGCATAAAGCCATTGATGAGAGGATATCCTCAAATCTACAAACCCTTATTGATGATGTTGTTCACCAATCTCTTTCTGCCTTTCAAGCCCCCGCTCCCAATGCAACCAAAAAGGGGGAGACTTCCACGTCTAAGGCAGTGAAAGAAAAGAAAAGAAAAAGAGTTGATGATGAGAAAGAACCTGCAAAAAAGAAGGAGGTGGAGAAAGAACTGATCTCAGAACAGTTGATCACACATAAAGAGAAGGAAGATTAGATGATCACATATAAAAGAAAGAAAAGTGCTGAGTCAAAAGATGATGAAGATAAATCCTTACAAGATCTTGTCAAAGATGCTGATGAAGCTCACAGTAGATCCATGGATAAAATTATAGATCAGCTCTTTCGACAAGGTCATGACACAGCCACACTAGACACTGAGATCTGAAGGCTGGAAATAGAAGAGATTCAAGCTAGATAGGCTGGTTATAGTGTGTTGGAAAGGGAAAGATTGGAGATAATGATCAGATTTGTTGCCAAGTACCTTGGAAGATCACTGATAGAGATAAAGGCCTGGTCTAGAGACAATATCTTGGAGATAACCAAGAAGATCTCCTCTGCTGGAGGCTATAATAAGGGGTTGATAATTGAAGCACTGGATGAAGCAGGTGCAGGAAGAGAACTGAAATGGCAAAGCTCTCCAAAGCCAAACTCACCACCAAAATGCTAAGTCAGTCTTCTCACACTCCCACTCAAACACAACCCTTATCTCTAAAATCTCCCAAATCTATCCCTAAACCAAAGACACCCACAACTCAACCCACAAAACCAATCCCTTTACCCCAAAAACCACCTCAAACCTTACCCAGTGATGCACCCAGAAGGACGAGAAGGTGTTGAGGGTAGAGAAGATGAAGAAGAGGATGATGATGATATAGTCTGCCATTCTCTGCTGTTCTCAAACTCAAATCACCTGAGCACAGAACTCAACAAGTGATTACTCCTGACTTGCAAATGCAGATGGTGAAGGTAAATATTGAAGAAGCAGAACAGCAGAAACAGCACGATGAGATGTTTCTCAAGATGGTTGATAAGGATTTCCCTCAGTCCTCATCCTTTCAAGAAATGAAGAAACAGGCTCTAAGGCTGTACACTCTTAGACATACTTTTCAACATCAAAAAGAAAGAGTGCGGATATGGCCAGACCCCAGGGTAAGTTCTAGAATTCATAAGAAGAATATACCGAGTAGATATCATGGCCAAGTGAAGAAGACCTTGAATGCTGCAATTACATTGGCCATGGTAGTCTCACCCTAGGAAATCATTGAAGAATTCAAGAGAGCTCACAAATCCAAGACAACCCCTCAATCTATTCTTGAGAACAAAATGATCAAGAAGGGTTGTTATACAAAAGACTTGAAGATCTTCACAAGAGTGAACTCCAGTTGTTGCTTGAAGGCTCTCACCCTGATGAATTTGCTTATAGAGAGATAACAACTGTGGAGTTGAAAAATGGAAAGACAGTGAGATACATGTGTGAGTATTATGGCCCAGAGTTCTTCTTCACGGGAGAAGCAGAAGAACTCACCAAGGAGGAACAAGTTGTTCTCCTTGAGGCCTATGCTAGTGAGTCTTATAGACTCATTAATAGGAATTAGGTTTCATGGTTGGGACAAGACTCTGTGTCCAGTTTCCAAGACAGAGTTCCCTTCCATACTTAGCCAATCAAAAGATTAGAAACCTTTTCCCGGCCTGTGCTTAACTCATTACCTCTGAAGCTGATCAAGAGGGTGTTTCTGCCAAGAATAAGTGGGATCATCAATAAGTTTAGAAGTTTTGGCTGCATTGGTTCAGGGGGAGTTTGTTGGACCAAACGAACCAATGAGCCTAATCAGAAAAACCTCTAAGTCCCACAGACATTATAACTGCTCAAGAAGATCACAACAACTGAAGACATGAGCTGATTACAAGGTCTGAAGACAAAGTCTGAAGACAAGAACTGAAGACTACTACTGAAGACAAAATCTGAAAGTAAAGAACTGAAGACAAAGTTTGAAGCTATTAGCTGAAGACAAAGTCTGAAAGTAAAATACTGAAGACAAGTCTGAAGCTATCAGCTGAAGACAAAGTCTGCAAGTAAAAGTCTGAAGAACAAAGACTAAAGACAAAGACTGAAGACCAAAGTGATCAGTAGTTGTGATGGTTTCCTTTCAGTACTTGTAATTTACTTTTCAGTAGTTTAGTTTCAGTAGTTTTATGTTTCTTGTACTTAGCATTCTCTGCGATATAATCAATAGTTGAGAACATTCTGAGTAGTTTGCATAGTTTCAGTAGTTTGAATAATTCTGTTAGATGTCACTATCAAGTGACATCAGCAGACGTCACATATCCTTTAATTCGTTTAATTCGTTGTTTGAATTCCGCTGCAATACTCTCTATTTAATCAAACTTAGATCACTGATCCTTACATTGAATATAAATTGTGTTCTTGTGAATTGTTTAATTCGTTGTTCGAATTCCGCTGCAATACTCTCTATTTAATCAAACTTAGATCACTGATCCTAACAGAGATGATTTCAGCTTGTTCTTCTATAATGATCTCTTGTTCTTCCATTGCTATGGTTTGAATGGCAAGAGTGTCAACATGGCCACTCACTTCTTCTCTTGAATGATTGAGTGAAGCTTTTAAGTTTCAATTTCTTTCTCTTTCTCTTTCTTTTCAGCTTCATGTTTTTCTTTAAGCTCTTTCAACTCCTGCTCCTTTTCATCAAGCTTTAGAATTCTATCATCAATGATTCTAGCCCTTCTGTTTAAAATCCTTTCCATCCTTTCCACCTTTTGTAGGAGCTCAGATATAAGTTTATGTTTTTCATCAGGCTTGTTTTCATTGGATTCAGCAAAGCTTTCTAAGGGAGTACTCTCAGAAGTTGCACTCTTCGCAGGCATTTGAGTATGATGATCCTCCTTATCTGAAGATGATTTGGATGCTTTAGACGCACTAGTTGATCCTCCAACTTCAGTAGGGTAATCATGAGATGACAAAGTTTGGTATGGTGATATCGGTGATTAATGAGATGGTAATCTTGGAGATTGATGAGGTGGTGATATTCATGAGTGAAGATGAGGTGGTGATATTGGTGATGGTTGTGGGGTTGTTTGTGGTGTTGGTTGTGGTGTTGGTTGTGGTGTTGTTTGTGGTGTTGGTTGTGGTGTTGGTTGTGGTGATGGTTGTGGTGTTGGTTGTGGTGTTGGTTGTGGTGTTGGTTGTGGTGATGGTTGTGGTGATGTTTTTGGTGATCGTTGTGGTGATGGTTGTGGTGATGGTTGTGGTGATGGTTGTGGTGATGGTGGTGGTGATGGTTATGGTGATGGTTGAGGTGATGGTTGAGGTGATGGTTGAGCAACAGCTTATTCTTGTCATTGAACTTCCTGATTTAACTACTGAATCATCCATGGAAGAAAAGGTGAGTGAGCTCCACTATAAAATTTCTTGGATCCCTCTTCTTAATGTATTTGTAAGATCTTGCATCATAGTGAGGAATATCAAGCACCGGTCCTTCATTAGCAATATCAGGGAATGATTCATTGATCAACCATTGAATGAATCTTCCATACATCAAGAACTTGTATCTTCTCCCTTCTTGAATGTTTCAAATTAGGCCACTGAAAACATAGGCAGCCATATTGAATGGCCTTTTAGTGAAGAGAGCACAGATTGCTGATGATGTGTTGACTGGAATATCATTGCATCCCGTCTTTCTCTTGGATAGGCAGTGCTGAAACATGTGAATTAGGAATCTCCAAGGTTGATCAACTAATCCTTTAATAATCTATTTTGCTTCATATCCTCCTTCATAACCAATTTCAGCAAAAAAATGTGGTTATTTCTTCATCATCTAGCTCCAGGGGAGCATTAGCATCATCACCAAATTGTAGGCATCTTCTAAGAGAATCTTCTGTGATGCTCAGAGTGTGATCATTGTTGATTCTCCTAGTTAATATTCTAACACCATCAGCTTCAACTACCTCAGTTGAGTTCCAGAAGGACCTGATGAGATTCTCATAGATAGTGGGTCTCACAGTGATAGCATAGGCTACCTTTGTAGTAGATAAGAATCTGATCATATCTCCAAGTCCTTCAACTTTAGGCACATCAGGGTTTAAATAACCGCCGACATTATGGAGCTTGCTCCATGAAAGATTTTCCATGTATCTGCACAAGAGACATTTGCGTCAGTTATCAGTTTTACTTCAAAATGGTCAAGGATGAATGTTTGTCATTTTTGTTTCATTGTTGTCATAGCGAATGGTGAGTTTGTTAATCAACAATCTCAGTTTATATGTTTGGACCATTAATGAGATATTGTTTCATTGATTTGTTACACATGTTTCATTTTTCATCATGCTCTGTTCTTATAACAACCATCAATATCAAGGTTTTCATCATGTTCTGTTCTTACGACAAACATGAATATCAAGGTTTTCATGATGATAAGAATTTCTATTGGTTTGCATGCTCATTGAAGTCGAAAAGTGTATTATGTTTCATCAATAAGACATGTTTTTTGTGTTCTTCATTATCAGTTGGTTCATTGATTGATTTAGGTTTAACATTCTGAAACTTAGGTCTTGATTGAAATTTTTATGAAAATTTCACCTTGTTTCCGATACAAATGTGGTTTCAGAATCGATAACAAGAGTAGATTGAGTAGAATCACATGAAAATCTTTGGTTGTTTATGATGAAGATGATTGAAGATGGTGCACTGTGCATTTGCGCTCGTCTCACTATAACGTCTCTTAAATTTGAAAAGTATTAAATGACCCGTTTAAATTCCTTTAAATAGTCAAATAATGCATTTTGAAAGATTTTACAAGTTTAATAGCAAATGCAGTCACCACTATAGCAAATGCGGAAGGGTAGATTGTTTGACTTCTGGTCATCCGCATTTGTTAACTGTAGCAAATACGGAAGACAAACTTTGGAATTTGACCATCCGCATTTGGGTACAGTTGTAAATGCGGAAGTTTTGTTACTTTTGATTTATTCTATCCGCATTTGTTTACCGATGCATATGCAGAAGTTAAAATTTGAAAACATTTGACTCCACATTTGTGTACTGTAGTAAATACGGAAGTATAACTTTTGATTTTGTTCATCAGCATTAATACACTCTAGCAAATACAGTAGTGTTGTTACTTGTTTCATTCTATCCATATTTTTACACTGTAGCAAATGCGATAGAACAAAGTCAATCAGCATTTGTGTGACTACACCAAATGCGGTTGACAACACTTGGTCAGCATTGCACTGTAGCAAATGCGAGAGAGATGTTCATCTGCATTTGACTACTCTAGCAAATGCGGTAGAGTAAAATCCACACTTACTTAACACACTAATGTGGTATAGTAAAATCATTGTCTACATTAGTTGCACTTGAAAATATACTATTACCCGCATTAGTTACATGCATGGGTTACCTTCACCCTCATTAACCAATGCACATACCTGCATTAACTTTTTGAACATAATCATAAGATAATGAGATTGAATTGATTATTCATCTTATGAATATTTGTCCTTGATTAATTTTCTTATGAAGTTGACTATTGAAGTTGTCATTTCTTGTTTGGATTAACTTGTATGTCACAAGTGATACAAGTTTCCCAATTTTGATAGATCGTGGACTTATCATGCTTCTAAGAATCTGCATAAGCTAAGATATAATGGTATGACTTTTTGCAACAACACCAACCAAAATTATTTTTTGTTTTGTTTTCAAAGTTAAGTTAATAAACAAAAATTTGGACTTACTCAAAAATTTTAAATTACTCCCCCTAAAGTTTATATCCACATTTGGATAGAAACCTTAAAGATTTAAAACCTTTTGAATATTATTTTGATTATTAATAATGAAGAGAATAATCTCTTTTGATGGGATCATATCAGTCTTACATTACACTTGTGCATCCTTTATGATTAAATGGACATGTTCATGAACTTGAAGATTGAAGGTATGTTTGTCCTCTTAAACTCATACCGGGTTGATATTTTGATGCAAATGACTTTTATCATGTTTTGGTTAATTTAATTATTCAATGTGTACCTCACACACACAAGCATGGAATGATTAACCCTCCTTATACAATGCATGGTAGAACTTTTTCACAGATTTTCTTACCAGGTCACTTAAGTTATGAAGTCTCATTTTCACTTATCCTCATTAGGGTTCTTTTACTTTGATCCTTTTGATGATGATACACATTGGAATTCTTTTCACTTCACTTTGGAAGGTGATCCATGATAGGATTCTTTTGTTCATTCACTTGGAATGTATTACTTTTGTTAATTCATCCAATTTTGGATGTGTTCCACATTGGGAATCTTTTACATAATAACATCTGCAATAGGTGCAAGTTTCATAAGGTCTTTGCTTAGCAAAACAAAGATGGAACATGATGTGGTGAAAGAGATTCATAAATTATCATTACCTGGTGTGTTTAGGTTACTACACACACATGCACTCAGATAATCCAATACATACTTGTACTTTGTGATGAGTGTTTCACAATTGAATAAGTCTTTAACTCATCACTGCATGTATCTTTTCTTCCAAGTTGAGCCTACCAACATATCTGGTAAGTCATTTCAGTCTTACATATTTTGAAATTAAGCACAGTGAATGATATAACGACTGTATTTATATCATTTCCAAAGAATTCTTTTCTTGATCAAACATGATTTCTTTTTGTGGTTTTTTGATGTTATTAATGTTTTTGATGTTTTTCATGGTTTTACTCAAGGTTAATCATGCCAATTGACTGAACCAGGAATTCAAACCTACTAGTTGATTTAACCTACTAGTAAACAAATTAGCTAATTGATTTTCAGTTGGTACTTGAATCAAGTTGATTAAACCTTTTTCAGCACAGTCTCTCAAAAAGTGATATCTAATCTCAATATGTTTTGTTTTTGAGTGCTGAACTAGATTATTAGTTATAAAAACAGCTGTTGTGTTGTCAATAGAAATTGGTGTGTGCAAGAAGTTAAAACCATAATCAAGCATTTGGTTTTGAATCTAGAGTACTTGAGAGCAACATGCTGATGCAACAATATACTCAGCTTCTGCTGTGGACACATATACATTTTTCTGCTTCTTGCATTGCCAAGATACTTGTCTCGGACCAAGAAATTGAGAACCGGCAGGGGTGGATTTTCTATTGAAGTTGCATCCTCCACAATCACTATCTGTGTAGGCATAGAGATTAAATTCTCCTTGATTTAGATACCATAACCCAAGAGCTGGTTCGCCCTTCAGATATCTGAATATTCTCTTGACTGCGCTCACATGTGATTCTTTTGGATCAGCTTGATATATGGCACACACGTAAACACCAAACATAATTTTAGGCCTACTGCCCGTTAGATACATAAGTGAACCGATCATTGATCGATAGTGAATCTGATCCACTAATTTGCCTTAGGATCAGGTCCAATCTTCACTTTAGTATCCATAGGAGTTCTCATAGACTGAAAATAAGCAAAGTGAAATTTCTTCAACCTAGTTTCCACGTATTTTGATTGATTGAAGAAGATTCCATCTGCTGTCTGTTGGACTTGCACCCCTAGAAAGAAGGTGAGTTCCCCCATAGCACTCATTTGGAACTTTGAGTGCATAAGGTCTTCAAATTCTTACAGAGTTGCTTACTTGTCGAGCCAAATATAATGTCATCCACGTAGATCTGGACTAACAGCATGTCTTTCCTCTTCTTCTTCTTCAGCAGAGAGTCTGATCAATCTTTCCTCTTTCGTATCCATGTTCAAGAAGAAAAGATGACAGAGTCTCATACCACTTTCTTGGAGCTTGGTGAAGACCATACAGAGCTTTGTCAAGCTTATAGACTCTGTGAGGGAAATCTGGATCTTCAAAGCCAGGTGGTTGACTCACATAGACCTCCACAACAATCTTTCCATACAGGAAGGCACACTTCACATCCATTTGATAAGCTGTAAATTTCATGGATGCAGAATATGCAAGAAAGATTCTGATTGCTTCCAGTCTGGCAACAGGTGCAAACACTTCGTCGTAATCGATTCCTTCTTCTTGAGTGTATCCCTGTGCCACTAGTATGGCTTTGTTTCTGATGACGATCCCTCTATCATCAGTCTTGTTCCTGTATAGCCATCTGGTACCGATAGGGTATTGTCCTTCGAGAAGATCTACCAGTTTCCATACTTCTTGCTTCTTGAATTAGAGCAATTCTTCCTGCATTGCTTCAATCCAACTATTGTCTTGAAGAGCCTCTTTGATGTTTTTGGGTACCGTTTGACATAGAAAGCATGAGAACAAACAGATGTTTGCAATACTGGACTTGCTTCTTGTCACCCTCTCATTAAGATCACCAATAATGGTTTCAACTGGATGATTGTTGATTATTCTTGTGGTTGGAATGGTGTCACTAGCAATAGTTACATCAAGATTAGAGACATTCAGTTCATTATGGTCAGAGGCACATTCATGTAGTATTGTTATTGAAATATGAAGATTGTCAACTTCTTTTTTAGTTACTGTTATATCTTCAGCAGCACTGAGATTGCTTGCATCATTTGATGTACCTTGTGTTTTAACGGAGGACAAGCCTGTTTTTGATTTCTGCTCTCATTAGACAAGTCATCTAGGTGAGATGGAACCGGGCTTGAGCCTCCTTTAGTAGAAACACTAAGGTTTTGTGATAGTTGTCTCATGGGATCAACTTGAAGAGGAACATCTTCATTCATATTTTCATCAAATGTAGGTGGAATCAATGGATAATTATATCTTCTTTCTACGGCTGAAGAAGTATCACTTGAATGTATATTTCCTACATCAGTTAAGCGAAATTGGTCAAATGATTTTGTAAACGTGACAATATCAAACTACAGTTAGGACCATTTGTAGATTTGGGAAATGAATGTTCCTCGAATTGAACATTTGTAGATTCATCAATAATGTTCAATCTAGGATTGAACACTCTATAAGCCTTTGAAACAGAAGAATAACCTACAAAGAATCCTTCATGAGACTTGGATGAAAATTTTTCCAAATAGTCTTGGGTGTTTAATATTAAGACAGGACAACCAAATGATTTGAGGAATCCAATAAATGGTTTCCTATGAAAGATCAGTTCATAAGGTGTCATGTTACTTTCTTTAACAATCAGAGTTCGATTTTCTACAAAGCATGATGTGTTAACTGCTTCTGCCCAGAAGGTGATTGGCAGTTTAGCATGAGCTAGCATCATTCTTGCTGCTTCAATTAGTGTTCTATTTCACCTTTCAGCTACCCCATTTTATTGAGGAGTTCTAGCTGCACTGAATTGATGAGCAATGCCTTTGGTTGTACAAAAGGAACTCATACTTTCATTTTTGAACTCAGGACCATTATCAGTTCTTATTATTTTGACCTTAAGATCAAGTTGATTTTCAATTTTAGTGATAAATTCTTGTATGATTTGGGATGCCTCATTTTTATGAAATAGGAAGAACACCCATGTGAATGGTGAAAAGTCATCAATGATCACTAAATAATACTGTTTGTCTCCCATACTCATTACATGCGTTGGTCCAAATAGATCCATGTGAAGTAGCTTCAATGGATTATTGTTAGTGTTCACAAGATTGGTTTTGTGAGACGACTTGTGTTGTTTTCCTTTGAGACACGCTGAATACTGATCAATAAAATTAGAATCTTTTTGAGGAACACCAATGACAAGGTTTCCTTTGACCAACTTGTTCATATTTTTAAAGTTTGTGTGCCCCAAACGTCTATGCCAAGGCTGTGACTCATCAAATGATGCTTTTGACAAAAGACATGTTTCTTATTTAGGTGATGTAGAACACAGGTTTAAGACATATGTATTAGTCTTCCTTGGTGTCTTAAATTCAACCATTCTTCAGAGATCTGAAATCTAGGTTTCAGGATGTAGCAATGAGTGTCTTTAAAGTGAGTGGAATATTTGTTGTCACAGATCTGAGACACGCTTAGCATATTGAAATTCAGTTGTTCATAGTAGTTCGCTCTGTCAAAGCTCAGCATCCCATTTGTCACAGATCCTTCTCCTGTAATTCTACCACCCTTTGAATCTCCACCAAATGCTATAGTAGTTCCTTGAATGTGCTTGAAGTCATGAACGAGGGTACGATCTCCAGTCAGGTGTCGGGAGCATCCACTATTTACGTACCATAGGCTATTAGACCTGTGTGGATGAACTTGCAAGAAAAAATAACTAATTAGAATAAGGAACCCAAGCCATGATGGTGACCTCCTGGTATTTCCCTTTAAATTATGGTTTAGATGGAGGTGTCCTGGGAGATTTTGGTTGATGAATGGGTTAAGTCATCCAATCAACATCTACTGAGGATTCAGATGAGTAATGAAATCGTTGGTCTATGTTTCTTTGTAGAAATTTAGCCCGTTTTTCATTATCAAAAGTATGTTATTGTTTTGGAAGGTCAAGTTTGTGTTTCGTTGTGAGATGATTTCTTTGACTGTTCCTCAATTCCTTCAAATTATTCCTATCATTTGTTGATCTAGGTGTCGTAGATTGTGTATTGTGAAAATGAGGTCTGACAGAATACATCACAGCAGATGTTTTTGAGATGGGCTTGTGTTGGGGAATTCTCAAACCTTCTCATTGAAGTAACAATCAGATGTATTGTGATTGTTCATGTCACAGATTGAACAATACTTGTTGAAGTAGCATTTTTTGGGGGAGTGGTTGTTCATATCACAGATAGAGAAATGTTGATTAAAGAAGCATTTATCTGTCTTGTGATTGAACATTTCACAAATGTCACAATACATTTGTTCGTTTCATGAATCATATTTTTACTTGTGTGACTCAACTGATATTTTCTTTTGATGAGTCACTTCTTTTCTTTAGGTGATGAATCATAATCAAACCTTTTAGTAGTTTGCTTCACAACACTACCTTTATTTAATTGTCTGGGTTGTTTTTGTTTCATCAACCTATTTGTCACTTTTTTCTCAAGCTGGTCAACATGTTCCTTGTTGCAGATATCAAACCCAACTCCCTGTCTTAATCTTCAAGACTGAGGGCCTGATGATGTTTTATGTGTTGAACTCAGTGTTACTGTTGATACATGTATGTCCCTAGATCATGATATGATGTAATAGATCTTGTTTGTCTAATTCTGATGTAATGTTTGGAATGATTAATGAAATGAAATTGGTTGTTTGTTATTTATAATGTTTAATATTTCATTAATGAGTCGATGTTGAAGTGGTTAATTAGGTTTGTGGTTGTTTGAATTGTTACACATAATGTTATATTAATTAATACATTCAAACTTAACAAAATGAGGTTCTCAGGCGAATGGCCCATGAGAATGGACCATACGCATGAATAACTTCATACGAATGACTCAGTCGCACGACTGAACCAGGAGACTGGATCAGTCATATGATTGTAACATAAGATTGGCTTAGTCGCACGACTGAACACTCAGTCGTGCGGATGAATCAACCGCATGGTTCAATCGCACGACGGAACCATACTAATGGTTCAGTCGCACGAATGAACAATACTAACCTATAAATACAACCCAATTCATGGAAAAACTGGGGCATTCATTATAGCATTCCAGAAGCCTCCAAGTTGATACTCCAAGTTCATAGAATGCTGTAGATCGATTCCTAATCGATTCTTAACGTTTGATTCAATACTTTATTGATTCTACGTGGTTCTCACTTATTGGATCCCCAATCAAATAGGATTCCGCACTATTTGGTTTGGTTACACGTTAATCATTTGGTATTTCGTTCAAATACCAGGTCCTAAGAAGTGGTATCAGAGCTTTGGCTCTTGATTACATGTGGTTCAATCAAGATTGATAAAAAGTTTGTGTTTTACACTAAAAAAATGCAATCTTTTGTGTCAAAGTTGTCTTGGACGTTCCCTGCTCATCAAGTTTCGGTTTCAACGGCCTTAGGCGATTAGGGTTTGCGAAATTTCAAATTTTTACGGCTAAAACACGTTTAACCTAGAAATTTTGGCAAAACAGCAGCTTCAGTCGCACGAGTGAGCCATTCGCACGACTGGACTTCATTCGCATACACCAAACGCACGATTGGACTGAGTCGCATCTCCATTCGTACGACTGAACCATCCTTTCGCAGTGTTCACACGCATCAGCTTCATTCGCACGACTAAACCAATCGCTTAGTTCAGCGGCATGATTGAACTAATCGCATAGTTCATTCGCATGGATAGCCCATTCGCATCACCCAGTCGCACCAGTTTGACAGTTTGTTTAGTACACTTAAAAGTTAATCGAGATGGAAGATCAGATGTCAGCGTTTACTGTCGGCAAGGACTCAAGGATCCAGAACCTACTGTTGCTTGAGAGTGAGTTGGGGAATCATAATAAACCACCAAAACTCTTAACGTTAGATGAGTTTCCCCACTGGAAACAACGTTTTGAGATCTACCTCAATGGAGTGGATCCAAATTTATGGGAAGCTATCAAGATTGGGTATAGTACGCCGGTGGGAGTAGATGGGGTGAAACTTACTCTAGGAGGAATGACTGATGCAAAGTTAAATAGAATACTGAAAAGAGAGTATATGCATTGCTAACACAGTCTATCCCTACGGACATTTTTCACCAATTCTCAGAGAATAAACAAGCCAAGAAGTTATGGGATGAGCTGGAAAAAAGATATGACGGGAATGCTTCGTTGAAGGCAATTAAAGCTAAGGAACTGAAGAAAGAGTTTGACAACTTTTCATCGATGGGAAAAGAGAGTTTAGACGATGTCATTGATAGATTCTACCATTTTATGAGCGAGCTGCACACACATGGTGTCACAACTACCATGGAAGATAAAGTGTCAAATTTTGCTGACTGATTGCCAGAAAGTGGGCTTCTTTTGTGTCAAATCTGAGACAGAATGGATTGCTATCAAAGGTAAACATCAATGATTTCATACTAAAGCTGCGAGAAGAAGCACTAAGGATGAAGTATCGAGCTCTGAAGTCTTCGTACACTCAGAATCCAGCTTTGTACAATGCCACTTCCCAAGTTAAGACGTCTGGAGCACCTCTTCAGACTGCTTTTGTGTCAAGCTCATCTGGTCCTTCACAAGTATCTCCTTCAGGATCAGAAACGCTAGGGTCTTCTAGTACCTAATATATCGGATCTGAAGCAAATGCTACTAGACTGAAGACCGAGAACCTCGGTAATGTGACTGTAGAAGTAGCTCGAGAGCACATGGATCTTTTGGCAGCAGTGGTTCATTCTTATGATGGAATTGTTGCTGGAAAGATTGGAAACTACCATTTGGCAGATGAGGACTACGTGCAGGTGGACGAATGGAGCTGGAGAGAATGGACATTATGTGGGCCTTAGCTAGTGCTGTCCGGAGGGCGAAGAAGTTTGTGAAAAAGACCGGACAGAACTTGGTTGCTACTAAGGATACCACATTTGGCTTTGACAAGAGTAAAGTGACCTGCTTTAACTGTGGAGAAAAGGGGCACTTCAAGAGAGAATGTGTGAAGCCAAAGAAGTCTAGGAACGGGAACCCATTCTCGTCCTTCACTCATCAAGACAAGCAAGCTAGCAGTTCTACATCATCAAGCAAGGATCCAAAAGCTTTGACCGCCCATGATGATGAAGGACAGGACTGGAGCTTTAGGCTTGTATCTCCGAGAGAATCCAATATTGCAAGCATGGGTGACTTAGATGATGATTCCGTGAGTGAGGGAATATTGCAATTGAGATAGCAATGTCAAATATTGAAGAGACAACTGCAACTGATGTCAGCTACAAGCCTGAAGAAGGGATTTCAACAGCAAAGACAGAATCACCAGAACCAGAGACATCTGATGCTGCGTTGATGGCTAACTCTTCTGAACCACCTCAGGTAAGTACCACTGACCAACTGTTTAAAAATCATACTTGTTCTGATTGTGCTACTTTTGGAGATAGCACAGATGAGAAATTTGCTAGGTTATTAGATCATAATGATAACTTAGTAAAGGATTTGCAACTGTGCACTGAGGCTAATAGAGTTTTAAAACAAAATGAGCATAGTTACAAAGAAAAGATAGACCTTTTAACTAAACAGCTTAGGGAAACTGAATTAGTTGCATTTAACCAAGCTGATGACATTAGGTACTATCTTAACTCCCTATAAGACACTAAGAAACAAAAAGCAGTCTTAGAAATAGAAGTTAACTCTTTAAAGCAAAAACTGCACAGTTGGACAAGTTCATCTCATATTGTCCAACACTTAGTGAGAGAGCGTAACAACGGGGAGGGTTTGGGTTATAAAGTGGTTCCACCACTACCTGAGACCTTGATGAACACTAAGAGTAGACCACTAAATAACAACCCAATCAAGGATCATGTGGTGTCTACTCCTCTTGTTAGTGATCCAGATTCCTCATGTTCGTCAATTGAATCTGGAACAAAACAAAAGGAGGCCACTTCAAAGGCAAAGGGTAAACTGTCTTGTGTTAATCTGGAAAAAGAATTTGAAAAGGTTAATATAATGTCTGAGTCAAACAAAGTCAAATCTGAATCTAAAAGGACTGTTAATGTTAATCATTCACAAGCTTCATGTCAAAAACCAGTTACCCAAAAGGAAAAAGATATTAAAAATGTTAAAACAATTGATTTTGTTAAACAAAAGAAAACATCAAAAGAAATAGAGACAAAACCCAAACTAAGTGATGTTACTAGGGTGTCACACACATCTCCCCAAAGAAAGTTTAATCATAAAGTTGATAGCAGGTCGTGCTACAACTGTGGAGAGTGTGGACACATTGCTTCCTTGTGTCCTTACTATCAGACACCTAGGAAGAAGATTGAACTTTAGGATTCAAAAACTAGATATTCTAAGAGGAGTTCTTTAACTCCATCTAGAAGAACTAGTGAACCTAACGTTCAACCCATTAGCCAGTCGACTGTTTATCACAAACAGGCAATGCACAAAATTTAGCTTATGGAAAGAGAAGTCATCCTCTGTGTCTGATAATGATGACAAGAAGGAACCTGAGCTACCCTCACCCTCTAAGGCTCAATGGGTTGAATTAATGATGTGTGATGCCTTGGGAAACTCAAGCCACTAAAGGCTTGGGTTCCTAACCTAAACTAATGTTTTACATTGTATGTGCAGGGTGTCCGGTACAGTGCTAAAACCAACACGTGGATTGTCGATAGTGGAGCATCCAGACACATGACAGGAAACAGGGCTCTTTTATCAAACGTCAAGCAAATAAAAGGAGGGCATGTTTCCTTTGCTGGAAACAAGGGAGGGTATATCACAGCTCAGGGAGAAGTTGGAAATGAGAAAGTTAAGTTTGAAAAGGTGAACTACGTTCAACAACTTCAAAACAACTTACTTTCTGTTTCCCAAATCTGTGATAAAGGTTTTAACGTCATATTCGACACAGAAGTGTTACGTCCTAAAGGAAGACTACGTGATTCCGGAGGACCAAGTTCTGATGACAGCTTCAAGATATAAAGACCTTTATGTTTCGGATCTCTCAACAACTTCTACAACGGATCATGAAGTTCAGTGCTTTCTATCAAAAGCCACTGAGAAGGACTACATCTCTTGGCATAGGAGAATGGGACACATCAATCAACGAAAGATGAATCGCTTGATGCAGAAGGATCTTGTGAAAGGAATTAATGTCAAGAATTTCCTACTTCCTGATTTTTGTGTGGCTTGCAAGAAAGGCAAATAGACGAAGAAGTCTCATAAGAAAAAGAAATTTCATTCAATAGAACTTCCTCTTGAACTTCTTCACATGGATCTATTTGGTCTAGTCAGTACAAAAAGCATTGCAGGCGACTTGTACTGTTTTGTGGTTACTGATGACTACATAAGATTCTCTTGGATAATGTTTTTGAAGTCCAAGTCAGAAACATTTGAGTCATTCAAAGAATTAGTAACCACACTGGAATCTCTCTACAAGCTGAAGGTGAGACAGGTACGCTCAGATGAATTCAAGAATCAGTGGATGGAGACTTACTGCAAGGAAAAGGGAATTGTTCATCAATTCACTTCTACCTACACGCCTCAGATGAATGGTGTTGCTGAGAGAAAGAACAGAAGCTTGATAGAGACAGCACGGACTATGCTGCAGACTCGAAACTGCCTATCCAATTATGGAATGAGGCAGTGGCTAATGCATGTTATACACTGAATCAAGTTCTGATAGTCAAGCGCCATGGAAAGACATGTTACGAGCTACGACAACGATGTAAACTGAATCTGGAGTATCTCGAACCATTTGGCGCGTCGTGTACACTTCTGAAGAAGACTCAAGAAGGTAAATTTAGCGAGAAGGCTGATGAAGGAATATTCCTAGGATACAACATATCGAACAAGAGAGTTTACGACAACTCAACGGGTCTAGTAGAAGTGTGGTGTAAGGTTGATGTTTAGAGATATACCACACCACCTACTGGCAAAGGACCCGCCTACTATTTCGACTATGATGGATTCTTTAAGTCCTTCAACATCCCTATCTCTCCTTCTGATGATGAGTTAGCTACTCAAATTATGTATGATATATTGAATACACCATCTCTTGATTCAAAATCATCGAGTTCACAGGGAGAATCATCTACTCAATCAGGGGGAGTAGTCAACGACAGTGACTCCTCCTTGAAGATGAAGCTAAAGAAGATGACCAGAATAGTCAGGAGGAACAGGTTCCAGTTCTTGAAAGTCCACAAGCATCTAACGGTGATGCACCTTCGACTTCGGAACCTCAAACTCCTTCTACCTCAGATGCAGAACCAAATGTTCATAATCTTGGCTCTGAGGTAGCTATTCCTACTAATCCAGGATCACGTCTAAACTCTATCATCCCTTAGACAATGTCATTGGGGATGTCAGATCAAGAGTACAACCCGAAATCAGCTGTACTCAGCTGATTATGCCTCTGTTATGGAAAAGGGATACATTCATGATGGTGCTTATCGGTGTTTTGTCTCGCATTTTGAGCCAAAATACGTCAGTGATGCACTAAACGATGAGGCATGGGTGAGTGCCATGCAAGAAGAACTTCTTCGGTTCAAGAAGTTAGGAGTATGGACTCTGGTAGATAGACCTAAACGCGCTAAGGTCATTGGCACCAAATGGGTCTTGAAATTCAAGAAGGATGACCAAGGGGTCATTATGAGGAACAAGGCTCGACTGTTTTTTCAGGGATTTCGCCAAGTCAAGGGGATTGACTACAATGAAGTGTTTGCACCCGTGGCAAGGATGGAAGCCATCTGTATCTTCCTTGCCTATGCATCGTATATGAAGATTAAAGTCTATCATTTAGATATGAAGAGTGCATTCCTTCATGGGGAAATTCAAGAGACAGTGTATGTCAGTCAACCCGAGGGATTTGAAGATCCTTATCATCGGGACAGAGTTTACAATCTCGACAAGGCCTTATACGGGCTTTATCAAGCTCCAAGGGCCTGGTATGAGAAACTCTCAACTCATCTTGTGAAACACGGCTTTCGTAAGGGAGTCATTGACTGCACGCTGTTCATCAAAGAAAAAGATGGAGACCTACTGCTAGTACAAATCTATGTCAATGACATAATCTTTGGTTCAAAGAATGAAGAATTATGCAAAGAGTTTGAAGCAGTTATGAAGAAAGAGTTTGAGATGAGTGCTATGGGGGAGATGAAATTCCTTCTCGGTTTACAGGTGGATCAGACACCAAATGGGATCTTTCTACATCAAAGCAAGTATGCGGGAGACATTCTCAGTCGGTTTGACATGGAGAATGCTTCTACTGCTGGGACTCCACTTGCTACAAATCATGATATAGCACCTGACGAAAATGGAGATCTGGTAGATGCCACAATGTACCGAGGAATGATTGGATCCCTCATGTATCTCACTACCTCAAGACCTGATATCATGTATGCTACATGTTTATGTTCTAGATATCAGGCTAAGCCTAAGGTTAACCATCTGATCGGGGTCAAAAGGATATTTCGTTATCTGAAGGGTACACCCACACTTGGGTTGTGGTATCCTCGTGATGATGACTTTGAGCTAACAACGTATAGTGACTCGGATTACGGGGGCTGCAAGATGAACTACAAGTCTACATCATCAGTGTGTCAATTCATTGGGAGGAGATTAGTTACTTGGCAGTGTAAGAAGCAGACCTCGGATTGCATTGTCAACCTGTGAAGCCGAATATGTTGCTGTTGCAAGTTGCTGTTCACAAATCATCTCGATTCAACAGCAAATGCGGGATTACGGTTTAAAGTTTTCTTCTACTCCTAACTTAATCGATGTGGTAAAAATAATACTGACTTTCAACGCGCTGACCTTTATACAAAAGCCTTTGATAAACCATGTTTTTATATCTGTTAGAGGTCAACGGCGTTAAAAAGAAAAGTGATGTTATTCCTGATGATGATCATGTGTAGTCCGATGCATTGTAGTTATATTTTTTTTTATTTTGCCTTATTTATTGTATTCTGTTTAAATTAAATTCATGTTATTTAGCTGTCTGTTAAAATCCTAAATAATTAAATCCACTATGATTTTAGAATTTTAGGGGGAGAGTAGGTCAGCTAGTAATATTAAAAAAACAAGGGAGAAGGAGTGGATAGCTGATAAAAGGTAGATCGTATATGTGATACCAATTCAAACCTTTTGGAAAATGATAGTACACAGGAACAAATCAAAAGGGACTTTAAAATTTTAATTTAGAAAAGATGTAAAATTCTAAGTATAAGTCTGTGTAGTCTAAGCAATATAAAAGGGAAGATGATAGAAAAACTGGTAACTACTAAGGTAACACAAAGAAAGTAGACCTAGAGGTTGCTAGACCACAAATGATATGTCGGTAGATTCAACACAATAGATGATTAGACCTGACTGGTGATCTCAAGATCAAACTAAGTTGTTCAACTGACTGTGGCCTGCCATCTTATCACTGGTTAACACAATCAACAATATTCCAATAAGGGGTAATGAGCATGTAAACGCCATAAATGTGTGTGCATGACCATAAATAGAGCAAAGCACGAAAAAAATGAAAGACAAATGCTATCAAGCTAATGACATATGTTGTTGGTGCATTCTGTGTAAAAGAAAATTTAGCTGCTCTAACAAGAAGATAGGTTGTGTGCCTCTCTGTTGTGCGATGGCACTGACTTGAGGATAAGCATAACCTAGATATTCTAGAACTCATTGTTGTTTGCCGCCTCTCTGTTGTGCGATGGCATTGACCTGAGGATTGGCTTCTCTTTGAAAGCTCTAAGAAAAGTCTCTTCTAGTAAAAATACCCGTAGACCGCTCAAAAGCTCCTGAGGAATGTTGATTACCATATAAGTGTGGGATCCAAAAATGTTAGTTTAAATAATTAAACCTAAAACTATCACCAGTTTGTGTCTAAAGTCTGTGTATGGATTTAAGAGGACAAATATACTAACCATCATTGTGGCTGCAATTCTTGAAAGTTCAAATCAATGTGGTAATCTAATAGTACCAGTGTGATTTCCTAAATTTGCTAACGACTCTGGATGAAAACCAAGAACTAAGCATCAAAAGGTTTTGATAACAAGTCCCAAATGATTTGACTTGCCTATATGATTCCAAAATTGAATTGGTCTAGGTGTGGTCAAACTAAATTGAAGCTGCCTATTCTGGAACCAAATCCAGTAGATGTCTATCTTAGGATTTATCTCTCACAAAAAGTCAAAAAACAAGTTTTATTTTTGTATTTAGTTTAAGTTTCTAGTTAGTTAGTCACTTTAGTTTGTTTGTTCGTCGGACTATATCATGAAAATCAGTACGGGATTAACTCACCTAAAAGGGTCATGTCTGGATGGCCACATGTGTTTTCAAAGTTTAAAAGGGTCACGTCTGAGGTGACTAAATTGTTTAAAAGGATCACGTCTGAGGTGATCAAAAAGTTTTCAAGTTAAAATGATCATGTCTGAGATGATCAAATGCTCATAATGTTAATTTCAATAGGTAAAAAGGGTTTAAGTGCTAAATGTTCATAAGTGTAACCCATTCACACGACTGGATCATAAGTATGGACCAACCATGCGAATGGATTCCCTTCGCATGACTGGACATGAGATTGCGCCATTCACCCGAATGGCTTATCAGAATGATCCATTCGACTGAATGAAATGGTGCGAATGAGTTAGTCGACCGACTGAGACTCAGTAGGTTAACTGAAGGTGCGAATGAAAGGGCACGAATGAGTTAGTCGACCGACTGAGACTCAGTCGGCCAACTGAATGCGACTGACTGGGCCAATCGCACGACTGAGCCTGAGTCGCCCGAATGAACTGAGCGAATGAGGCTAGTCGGCCGATTGAACTCAGCTTCAGTATTTAAAGGGCCATAGTCGATCGCATTCCATTCATCACCCTCAATTGCTCCAAAATCGCACCAAGTACCGTTACACTACTGAAATTCCACTAGACCTTGTTTTTACGTCTTTATTGATCTTCTGACGTGGGTTGACGGTTATACAAGTATATTGCAGTAAAATCTTACCGAAATCAGAAGACATTGAACCCTAATTTGTGATATTCGAGTGAAACAATAACCGGACTGTAAATGAGCTAATAACCAACATAAACTTGCAAAATGTTAAAATTAAGTTTAATAGGTTATTAGTGACAAGATGGCGAGTCTAATGGACCATTAAACCATGTTAAATTACTTGATTTGGTCAAGATTCGAACCACAAGCGACTGAACAGTGGGACAAGCGACTGGTCGACCGGATGAACTCCAATCGCATGATTGAATCTTGCAACTGGGACAATCCGCCGAATGCACCATGCGAATGAACTCAGTCGGCCGACTGAACCAATCGTAGACTCAGCCAAGAGATTGAACTAACTCGCATGTCTCATTCACCCGAATGAGCTCAGTCACATGAAAGGACAACCGAGTGACTTCAGTCGCATGATTCATTCGCATGAATGAATCAGATTGAATTTAAACTATACACCTTGAACTGAAATTTTGAATGTATGACTTTCTAATGGTTCTGTGATGGTGTGCGGATAGTATATATATTTGATAAAGATTTACTGCAGAGATTCAATTTTAATTGGTTGTTACTAATACTAACCACACACACAAAAGGCAGTGAACCTGTCGTGTGGTAATATAGTGTTTATAAGAACCGAGTATCAATCCGTGGACACACCTAGCCTACTCAACAAACTTGATGTTTGACTATTAGATTTGGTTTATGTTAAAGAAAGTGATATTTTGTATTGGAAAGAGATTTTTTAGGGTTTAAAAGTAAACAGTAATAAAAAGAAAGTAAAATAAGAATTGAAGCATTTAGATTTTAAATCAGGGAATAAAAGTTATCATCCTAATTAGAATCCTCTTATGTAATTTTGATGAATTGGTAAGGTGATGTTATTATGTTAATGTTTATAAAGATGAGTCGGCGCGATTTCTCGACTATCCTGCTGCCGTAGTGACTTGATCCTGTCAGGCAGATTTTACTACTCAGATCAAAGCCCTAGTAATATAGGTAAATCTTTTGTGTCCTATTCTTACGATTTCTGAAAACATAATTTAATGTTAAAAAGAGAGTTGATCAGGTTCCTTCCTAACATACCATTAATTTTAGAAAACCGTAACGATTACTAAAGTTTCCGAACTAATAAAAGGGAACCCACAAATGATCAGAAAGTTAAAGTGATATGATTTCTAATAACCATTTCTAGTTCATTAGCCATGGATTTATTATGAAGACCGGTTTCGCGAAAGAATGTTAATCATACGGTTTTCAACCTTGTATGACAATTACAATCACAAACCATAAAGTTATAACTTCCCGTTCAAATGTAGATGCTACCCATCAATAGTTTCCCAAGACCACCATAACATTGACATAATACTTATCACACCATTAGTTCATCACAAATTACATAAGTTTCATCCGATTAGGATGATAAATAGAGTTTAGCTCATGATGAGCTTTAACATAACAACAGATAACAAAGAAAATAGATAAGTGATCATCGGTGAAATGGAACAATCAAACTGATAATCCACAATGGATGACGTTTAGGTGATCCCAAGCTTCTTCCAAGTGTTGTATGCACCTCCCGAGCCTCCGAATGACGTTGAAGTCTTGATTCCCGAGAGAATTCAGCAGAGTAGTTCTCACCCCCAAAGCTTGACAAAAATGGTGAGCTTAGGCTTCTATTTATAAGCTTTCTGGAGTGTTTAAGCACGGCCCCGTGCTAATACAATGATTACGAAAGTTGGTCGGCTCGTACGTGCAGGTTATGTCGGGCACGACCCCGTGCTAAATGGGGCACGGCCCCGTGCTAGTGGTGGGGCACGGCCCCATGCCTTATGGGGCACGGCCCCGTGTCTACTTTTAGGGGATAGTACTTTTTGTCCTGTGAGATGTCCAAGCACGGGTGGTGTGTTAATTTAGCACGGGGGTGTGTTTCTAACAAGGCATAGGGGCGTGCTTAATGAGGCACGAACCCATGCTTGGAGTCCAAAGCTCGGATTACTTCAATTTCTTGTTAAATATGCTCCTTTTGTCCATCTTGCCCTTTTAAACACCTGAAAAACACAATTTAACACTTTTAAGTACATTTTCATCATTTTAAGGAAGATATTAAGGAATAATTGATGTGCTTTTGATAGGATTTTTATGTATAATTTGGAGCACATCAAACATCCCCACACTTGAACCTTGCTTGTCCTCAAGCAAAAATCACTTAAAATGACAATTCCACCAAAAACAAAATAAATCAAATTATAAACATGTCTTTCGAGAAGTATGCAAGTAAATACTATCCAAATATAAATATTCTAAGCACATGTAAAATGATGTCCTAGCAAGCAATAGGTTTGTCATTAAAGATTATTATCATGTAAAAATCCACACTTCTCACAAGATGCACTCACACTCGGCTAAATATGTGGAGTCATAATCAAGATTAAGTATGACTAATACACTCAATTGCCTAGTATGAATACGTGTGAATCATATGCTTGTTAAGGGATCAAATCTACACCTGCTTAGATATTTATTTGCATAAATGATTAGGTCTTTGATGGGTTGTAACTTGGCTCGGGCTCGGGTATGGAATATTTGGAAAGAGTGGCTAATTGCTAAAGATGACGGTCTTGGCTTATTTTTCTAACATAACTACAAGGAAAGCAATAAAGGTTCCCTATACAATACTTCAAGCTAGAAAGGATATGCTAGCTTGAGGACTCGTTTAAGGTTAGATTATCAAGACCGTATTTTTCTTTCAAGAATCGTACTTCATCTTTTACCCGAAGATACACAAAACTATCCTTTCTCAAGGATCGTTCGGCTTGATGCCTAATAGCACCCAATCGGATTAATTCTGTGTATTCGTATTGAGATTCAGTTTGATTCTTTTTGCATTTTCCATTATGGGACAAATTTGCACAATTCGGGCATCTTTCATATCTTTTCGCCCATCTCTTTATAGCACTTTTTGAAATCCCACAAAATGGCGGAACTTGTTCCTTTTTTCACCATTTCTTTCTTGCGTTAAACGTGAGATTGAAAATTTATTCGCAGATTTCCGGGGAAGTCCCGGTTTTGTGTGATGAAGGCAACAAAGCAAATTGAAATCAAAAGAATGCATTCCAGTTCTTTAAGATCTACCGGTAAAAGAAAAAAAAATTATTTATTTTTTATTTTTTTTTTTAGTCATAAGCCAAAAACGTGTCTTTAAAGAAAACGGGTTTTGTTGAAGGCTTTTTGGTTAAATGACTTGGTGACTCGGGTGATTGAAAGATAAAAACGTTTAAGCTCAACGGGGCTAACTAGGGTTGACGTTTGGGTAAGGAAAATTAAAGACAATGGTTGGGGCTTGAATGGTTAAGGTTTCCTAGTGCCTAACTCATTTTTATGCAACAAATACTAATTAAGGTCTTGAAATGTATACCCAAAACAAGTTCTAATCACACGTATCATACGACACCCTCAATTAAATCCGGAATGAAAGTATAATTGCAACTTGCAAAAGCTTGTTAAAAGCTCAAAAATAAACTCACATACAGATGGAATTGGGTAAAAGTGTTTCATTTTATATGATTAAATATTTTACTAGATTATTGCTTTTAAGGATATCACAAAAAAACATTTTCAATTTTTATTTGGACGTCATGGATTATACTTCTTTATTTCCCAAAAACGTATATTTATAATTTGTTTTATCAAAAATTATAATAAATTTTTGGTTTCTTGTCACAAATATTATTTGATAAGTGATCTTTTCTTAATTTTTTTAATATGGAGCTCTTTAGCAAAGTCAAATGCATTACTCCCATCCCCACACTTAAAATTCACATTGTCCTCAATGTGATTAAAATATTCATGATCGAGAAAGGGTAACGAAATAACTCCCCTAAAAATGATTAAGTTTTCACTTGTGTTTGGTTGCCCTCGCGTTGTTAGAATCCTCAGTATCACCTGAAATGTCTCCAATTTATTGAAAGCATTAAAATCCTAAGCACACAAAACAGAAACAAAATGACATAAATTGAAAGATAGATTGGCACAAAACAACTGTGTTGGGGCCCCGAAAATGATACGGTTTTCAAGGGCTTTGTGGTGGGATATCCCCCCACTCGTGGTACATTCGGTTTCTGATGTACGTGACATCTCTGCTCAAGTCATCGACTCGGGAATTCAAATTTTCGACTCGATTGAAGGCTCGTTGGGCATATTCAAATGATCGCCTTGCATGGTTTTCGGTGGTTTGGATTGACTCATGAAGGTCTAACATGGTTGGAAATTCCCTTGTTCGTGAACTTGAAGATCCAGCTCTGGCTCCTTCCGGCTGTATTGGCATGTCGAGGTCCATGATAATTTCTTCGGGATCCGCCGGATCCCAGATTTGTCCCTTCTTATCCATGAATCTCGGCTACCCATTTGGTAAACTTGTCACCATGTACATACTTGTACAGATGCTCAAGTCCAACAGTCATGGCATCACTCCTTCAGTTCCTTCAGTGTTATAACCATAGCTTTCATAGAGGTTCAAAATCTAGCTTCCTCCAAACATGGGTGTCGTAGCACCTGCAATCGCGTTCCTGGCAAAAAGATTACAAAAAAATACCTAATATTACATGGAAACTGATTAACCATACAATATAAAATAAACAAGTCCCTTAAATTAACAACTCCCTCGCTTTGACCACGAGCTGTTATGGAATGGCAGAGTAACCGATGAATGTATCGCAGCAGCGGGTCTCGTATCTGACTGCTTTTTGTTTTGCTCGAGTTGAACCCTCCGGTTCCAATCCGCTCACAAAATGCTTTCCTCATTTCACCACTTTCCGCGTCTCTACTTTCCTCGTCCGGGAAGGTATGATACGCCGGCATTCCATATATAGCCTCCTCCTCCATTTCTTGTTCCGTGTATATTCCAAGATAAACACCGAACAAGGCAATGGATGTCTTATGCCAATTCCCAGCTAGTCTAAATGAAACTGCATTTTCATCCCAAGGATCAGAGTCTTTCATGCTAAATTTAAAAGATGCTAAAAATTCAAAGGTCAGTTCATAAACGGAAGGTCTATTTTGTGAAAATAGACGTTTCCACTGGACACTTAATAAATTATTGTATCTTTCTAGCTGCCCCACTGTCGCTAGTGTTTTTTCATCTGCTTGTAAGTGGGATCTTTCGACCCTTTGTAGCAATCTTTGAAGTCTATCATGACACCCGCACTCACGGCTCCCTCCAAAATGTAAGTAGGGATGCTCCATGATCCTGAAATTTAAAAATAAATTAATCTATACAAAACAATTTCTTAAGCAGTCCCATGATGTTAGTGAAAATTGTATGTTTCTCAAGACATAACACCATAATGATTTAATTCATATTCAAAAATAGTTAAGAATTTATCATCGAAGGAAAAAAAATAATTTTTTTTTGAACATGGGGGTGCGCTTTATACAACGTGGGGGTGCGGTTAACATATTTGGGCATGAAATCTTGATTCGAGCAATCGTGGTTTTGTTTGTAAATCGTTGATTAAGCATGGGTTTAACATTTTCTTGCTTCAAAAATCAAAGATCATACGTTGAACATTTTAATCACTTGCTAATAATTCAAGATACTAAAAATATATATTGTTTTACATCACTTGAGAATTCTTGTAACTTGAACATGATTAACAAAGGTTTCACCACGAGTTATGAAGATAGTCATGTTAAGAATAAAAGAAAACAACTAACTAACGAACTAAACATACTAATATCTAACTAAACACACTAATTAACACTAATCTACTACAACAATAAACATGAACAAGTAGGTTAAAAGCATTCAACATTCCATAACATGTTTAAGAACAAGTGTTTACACATAATTGCTAGGATTTCGGTTGTTTAGAGACCTAATCACCTAACTACATGTAAATGACTTTCATAATCAAAGGAATTAGTATGCTAACCTCTTGGCTAAATACTCTTGCAAGAACACTTGAACAAATGAAAGAAAAATGGAAAAGAAGATAGAATTGAAATTGGATACTACTTTGTAGGCACATTAGCTCGGTTTTTATCATGCAACATTGAATGGAAAAGGACAAAAGGTTGAAAATTGGCAGGTGGTGTCAATTCTTGTCGAACACGGGGGCGTGCCCCTTAGAACACGAGGGCGTGTTTATGTAAAAAGTTCGGTTTCAGTCTTTTGCTGTTCCGTTTTTCAGTTTCGCGCGTTGTGTAGTTTTCCCGGTTAAGTTTTATCACTTCCAAATCATCAGAAAAGATACGAAAATAGTCTTATAGTTAAATAACACAAGCCAAATTGAAAATTACATTCCTTAGAATCCTACAGTTATACGAGACGTGTAAAGCCGACAATCTGAAAGAGCAAAACCAGACTCTTTAACGTGCAACAGCGCACTTAACACATCATGGAATGTTTCTAAAAGAAACCTCCACACATTTCATGTGGGAGGTTTGGTATGGGGTAGTGAGAAGTACGGTTGCTCAATTCCACGAGCTGCTGGTTAATGGAATGAGTTCCTCGCTCATGTGCTAAACTTTTTGGATTAGTTCAGCTAAGCGTTGGGAAGCAACGAGGTTCATTTCAGTCAGTTGCTTGATTAGTTCATGCATCTTGAAGAAATATTCTTGAGTCGTAGGTTCTCGCGTTTCAGAACGCGGTTTCTTCGCAGGATTCCAGTTTCAGCTTCCGTGACTTGATTCTTTCATTTTTTTTCAGATGTTTTTAAGTAGGAATGGGTGTGATGAAAGAATGGAACAAGTGTGGTATTTATACACAGGTCGTGGAAAGTGAACACGGGGGCGTGCTTGGCTAGGCACGACCCCGTGCTTGTCAGAATTCGTCTTAAATTCGACGTGCAACATTCCAGAGTTGTCAGCGGAGATCGTGGAAAGAATTTGTTAGAGACACCGGGGTGTGCTTGACGGGGCACGACCCCGTGCTAAAAGATTTCTAAAAAATGAAAAAAAAGATGTATGTAGAGGTGTCGCGTTTAAGTTTCGGGTCTTCGGCATGACCCTTCCCTACACTTAGTTTTTGTTAGGGTGGAGGTTAATTCCTTCGAAGAGATCTTGGTTGGTCCATCATTATACTGTTTCAAACGATGACCATTTACTTTGAAACTTAAACCTGCGTGGTTGTAAATTTCAATGGCACCATTCAGAAACACGTTTTTGATCGTATAAGGTCCAGACCAACGTGATTTTAGTTTTCCGAGAAATAAATGCTCCCACATGAAATTGTTTTGTGCTCTTTAATCGAGCGTGTTGGAATTTCCTTGTCTTTTCTTTGTAAACCCTAGCGTTTTCGTACGCTTGTTCCCTCAATTCCTCCAATTTGTGAATTTGTAGGAATCGATTCTTTCCTGCAAGGTCTTGGTCCAGGTTTGCTGCTTTAAGTGGCCAAAAGGCCGTATGCTCTAGTTCTAGAGGTAGATGACACGACTTCCCATAAACTAGTTTAAACGGTGTTGTGCCGATGGGAGTCTTATAGGCTGTTCGAAAAGCCCATAATGCATCATCTAACTTGATAGACCAGTCCTTATGATTTTGACCTACAGTTTTCTCAAGGATTCGTTTGATACCTCGGTTAGTGACTTCGGCTTGCCCATTCGCTTGGGGATGATAAGCAGTTGTAAAGCGATGGTGAACTCCATAACGTGCCATTGCTCTTTCAAGCTGATTGTTACAAAAATGAGTTCCTCGGTCACTAATCAGGGCTTTGGGGGTACCAAAACGAGAAAATAGTTTCTTAAAGAATTTGACAACGTTCCTGGCATCATTAGTAGGCAGGGCTTGAACTTTAGCCCATTTGGAGACGTAATCAACTGCTACCAAGATGTAACGATTGCCAAATGACACCGGAATGGCCCCATGAAATCAATACCCCATATATCAAATATCTCACATACTTGAACTGGTTTCTAAGGCATCTCATCCCGTGTCGAGATATTGGTTGCTCTTTGACATGCATCACAGGTGCGTACCATGTTATGAGCATCTTTGAAGATTGTGGGCCGGTAGAATCTAGAGTCGAATACTTCTTGGCTGTTAAGGCTGCTCCATGTTGTCCTCCTGTGGGTCCTTCATGATAGTGCCTTAGAATTTGTTCTGCTTCACTTCCGTATACGCATCTTGGAATGAGTTGGTGTGCACCGATTCTGAATAGATACAGATCCTCCCAATAGTAATGTTTGATATCAGTAAAGAACTTCCTATTTTGCTGATAAGTCATTCCTTTGAGAAGGATTCCGCTGGCTAAGTAATTCGCAAAATCGGCGAACCAAGGGTGTTCATCGATTGAGGATTGAATGTGCATAAGGAATTCATGAGGAAAATTGTCGTTTATTTTGGCTTCCTCAGTACGTGAAGGACTTGAATCCTCAAGACGCGAGAGATGATCAGCCGCTAGATTTTCCGCTCCTTTCTTATCACGAATTTCGATATCAAATTCTTGAAGCAGAAGAATCCAACGGATCAATCTCGGCTTTGCATCTTGTTTGTTGAACAAATAATGAAGGGCTGCATGATCGGTGTAAACAATTGTCTTTGAAAGGATGAGATACGAGCGGAATTTATCGAACGTGAAAACTACCGCAAGAAGTTCTTTTTCGGTGGTAGTGTAGTTTTCTTGTGCATTGTTTTGGGTTTTGCTCGCATAATGAATTGGGTGAAATTGCTTGTCTTTCCTCTGTCCTAATACAGCTCCCACCGCGAAATCGCTTGCATCGCACATGAGCTCAAATGGTAGTGTCCAATCTGGGGAAACCATGATTGGAGCAGTTACCAATCTCTCCTTAAGCATTTTGAATGCACTAATGCATTCATTAGAAAATACGAATTTCACGTCTTTCTCCTGGTGTTGAGTCATTGGTCGAGCGATTTTTGGGAAATCTTTATGAAACGACGGTAGAATCCTGCATGTCCTAGGAAACTTCTGATGTCTTCCACGGTTGTGGGATGCGGAAGTTTAGAAATAGTGTCAACTTTGGCTTGATCGACTTCAAGCCCCGCTCGAGAGATTTTGTATCCTAACACTATTCCTTCCGTAACCATGAAGTGGCACTTTTCCTAATTTAAAACAAGGTTGGAGTCTTCACATCTAACCAACATCTTTTCCAGGTTGTCAAGACATTGCTCAAATGAGTTTCCAAAGATGGAGAAATCATCCATGAAAACTTCCATTGAGTGTTCAATCATGTCATGAAAAATTGCTACCATGCATCTTTGAAATGTAGCCGGAGCATTACACAAGCCAAAGGGCATTCGCCGATAAGTTGGTCTTCACAGATGGGTTCGATGATTGTGACTTCTATTAATTGAGTATTACAAGCTTCATTTTGAAGGCTTCCTTCAAATGACAACTTATGATTGAATCGCAAGCATCAACGCAATAAAGTGAGTCATCATGATGTTGAGGTGTTTCATGGATTGGCCTATATCGAAAGTAACTTCCTCCTCATCTACTCTAAGCCTGAGTTTGCCTCTACAAACATCAATGAGGGCTCGAGCAGTCGCTAAGAATGGTCGACCTAGGATAAGAGGAACATCTTTGTCCTCATCCATGTCTAGGATCACAAAATCAATGGGAAATACGAATTTGTCAATTTTAACTAAGAGATTTTCAACGATGCCCTCGGATATTTGACAGAACGGACAGCTATCTGGATGCTCATACGGGTAGGTCTAGGCTCACCTAAGTTTAACTTTTCAAAAACCGCATAAGGCATAAGGTTAATGCTAGCACCTAAATCAGCTAACGCATTACTGACAGAAAGATTTCCTATTAGGCAAGGTATGGTGAAACTTCCTGCATCAGTCATCTTTTAAGGTAGTTTGTTTTGAAGAACTGCAGAGCATTCCTCATTCAAAATACGTGTGATAACTCTTCCAGCTTCTTTTGTTTGACAAGACACCTTTTAGAAACTTAGCGTAGTTTGGCATTTGTGCTAAGGCCTCCACCAAAGGCAGATTGATGTGGAGTTGCTTGAACAACCAGAGGAATTTGCCATATTGTGCCTCCATTATTTGTTGTCTCAAACGACCTGGATATGGAGGTGGTGGAACAAAAGGTGTGGTGGAACGTATTTCTTTGCTGGTTCTTCAATAACAACAGGTTGCTTTTGCTTATCACTTGCATTACTTGGAGTTTCAGTTTCTACTTCTTCAAGGATGGGTTGTAATGCGGGTGCATCACCTTGAGTGGTTTTGCCACTCCTGGTGGTGATGGCTTTGACTTGAGCATTAGGGTTTGTCATAGTGTTGCTGGGCAAAGCTCCTTGAGGTCTTTCAGAGAGTTGTTGTGCTATTTGACCTACTTGGTGCTCTATGGTCTGTAATGATGCTTTGTTGCTTTTGATATCAACTTCATTTCTTTGGAACCTCTCCTCATTTCTTCGATCAGATTTTCGGATGTACTCATCTGTGGCTTGTGTGGTTAACAACAATTGCTGTAATAAGTCTTCCATTGATGATGCTCCACGGTCTTGGTTACTACTGCTTGGACCTTGGTATGGTGGTTTCTGTTGTTGGTAAGGTGGCCTTTGGTTGAATCCAGACGATTGTTGGTTACTGCCAGCATCTCTATAATTCGAGTTGTCTCTCCAATTTGAATTGTATGAGTTGTTTGGGCCTCCTACGTAGTCAACATCTTCAACCATCATAACGCCTTGTGGGCACTCGTTGGTCTTGTGTGAATTTCCACATGTGTTGCATCGTGTTGGAGTTTTCTTTAGCTCGCTTTGCAATTGTTCAAATTTTTTGTTTAGAGCTTCTAATTGGGCTGTAATTAGGGTTTCAGAGTCTACTTGATGAATACCTTAGAACTGGGTTTGGTTCTTAAAGGATTGTAAGCAAAGCTCTTCTTAGCTGCTCTTTCTAAGGCTTGACATGCTTCTGTTGGCATGACACTTCCAAAATCTCCTCCCGCACTTTGGTCTACTGCTTGCTTGTGGGCTCCGCTAATCGCATCGTAAAAGGTTTGACACTACAGCCACAGATCAAGTCCGTGATGCGGGCATCTCCGAAGGAGACCTTTATATCTCTCCCATGCTACGTGTAATGATTCATCGTCGTCTTGACGGAAACTTGTGATGTCGCTTCTTAGTTTGGCAGTACGATCGGGTGAAAGTATTTCAAAAGGAATTGTTCAGCCATTCCCGCCCATGTGGTGATGGAACCAGGCGGGAGTGAATCAAGCCAATCGATGGCTCGGCCTCGAAGTGAAAATGGAAAATGACTTAGTCAAATGACGTCGTCTGAACAGTTATTGATTTTGAAGGTCGCACAGTTACGAAGGAATCGTGAGATGTGAGCATTAGGGTCTTCGTCTTGTAACCTATGGAACTGAACAGAGTTTTCCACTAGTTGGATAATACTAGACTTAATCTCGAAATTGTTGGCCGCTATTGCTGGTTGGACAACACTAGACTCATAACCATCTATTGACGGTGTGGCATAGTGTGTCATCTTCATTTCCTCGTCTTGGTTAGCCATGTCTTCTTCGGATGGTGTATCTTCCAAAATGTCTTCTTCAATGACTGGTGCTTCTTGTTGTGATCTTTTGCGCAATCTTTGACGGAAAAGTCGTTCGGGTTCCGGAAGAGGCGGAACAAGTTCAGAACTAGACGAGTCGGACATACACTAACTTAAGGAAGCATAAACTAATACTAAACCACACACACAAAAGGCAGTGTACCTGTCATGTGGTAATATAGTGTTTATAAGAACCGAGTATCAATCGTGGACACACCTAGCCTACTCAACAAACATGAGTTTGACTATCAGATTTGGTTTTTGTTAAAGAAAGTGATATTTTGTATTGGAAAGAGATTTTTTTAGGGTTTAAAAGTAAACAGTAATAAAAAGAAAGTAAAATAAGAATTGAAGCGTTTGGATTTTAAATCAGGGAATAAAAGTTATCATCCTAATTAGAATCCTCTTATGTAATTGTGAAGAATTGGTGAGGTGATGTGATTATGTTAATGTTTATAAAGATGAGCCGGCGCGATTTCTTGACTATCCTGCTGCTGTAGTGACTTGATCCTGTCAGGCTGATTTTACTGCTCAGATCAAAGCCCTAGTAATGTAGGTAAATCTTTTGTGTCCTATTTGACATACGATTTCTGAAAACATAATTTAATGTTAAAAGAGAGTTGATCAGGTTCCTTCCTAACATACGATTAATATTAGAAAACCGTAACAATTACTGAAGTTTCCGAACTAATAAAACGGAACCCGCAAATGATCAGAAAGTTAAAGTGATATGATTTCTAATAACCATTTCAAGTTCATTAGCCATGGATTTATTATGAAGACTGGTTTCGCGAATGAAAGTTAATCATACGGTTTTCAATCTTGTATGACAATTACAATCACAAACCATAAAGTTATAACTTCCCTTTCAAATGTAGATGCTACCCATCAATAGTTTTCCCAAGACCACCATAACATTGACATAATACTATGACACCATTAGTTCATCACAAATTACATAAGTTTCATCCGATTAGGATGATAAATAGGGTTTAGCTCATGATGAGCTTTAACATAACAACGGATAACAAAGAAGATAGATAAGTGATCATCGGTGAATGGAACAATCAAACCGATAATCCACAATGGATGACGTTTAGGTGATCCCAAGCTTCTTCCAAGTGTTGTATGCACCTCCCGAGCCTCCGAATGACCTCGAAGTCTTGATTCCCGAGAGAATTCAGCAGAGTAATTCTCCCCCCCACAGCTTGCCAAAAATGATGAGCTTAGCCTTCTATTTATAGGCTTTCTGGAGTGTTTAAGCACGGCCCCGTGCTAGTACAATGCTTAGGAAAGTTGGTCGGCTCGTACGTGCAGGTTATGTCAGGCACGGCCTCGTGCTAAATGGGGCATGATCCCATGCTAGTGGTGGGGCACGACCCCGTGTCTACTTTTAGGGGACAGTACTTTTTGTCATGTCAGATCTCCAAGCACGGGGGTGTGTTAATTTAGCACGGGGGTGTGTTTCTGACAAGGCATGGGGGCGTGCTTAATGAGGCACGACCCCTTGCTTGGACCCCAAAGCTCGGATTGCTTCAATTTCTTGTTAAATATGCTCCTTTTGTCCATCTTGCCCTTTTAAACACCTGAAAACACAATTTAACACTTTTAAGTACATTTTCATCATTTTAAGGAAGATATTATGGAATAATTGATGTGCTTTTGATAGAATTTTATGTATAATTTGGAGCACATCATTCTGTGTCTTGTGTTTCAGGTCAATGGCTGATAGATGGTCCATCAATCCAAAGCACAATACATGTGCTTATTTGGACCATACGACTCGGAATGGGGCCGAGTTTACAGAGATCATTGCGTTCTTTCGACGTTCTCGGATACATAAAGCCATATCCACACTGTGTACTCCTTACAGGTCGTTACATCAGGCTCTCTGGGAAAATGCCTCCGTAGATCGTTCACGTGAGCCTTACAACATACGGAGCTCCATTCATGGTCATGATATTGAGATTACAGCAGCTGACATCCAGAGAGTACTTGATTTTGGGGACGATACTGATCACCCCACGAGACTACATCCATTTACAGTCAGAGGTTGCTTTCTCAGGATTAAGTACGCTGGGGACATCAACTCAGGTGTGCTCAACAAGAGCAACCTATGTCCCCAGTATCAGTACTTGGCGCATGTGATCCTGAAGTGTATTGCTTCTCGAAGGGGTGGGTTTGATGACCTCTCAGACCAGATTCAAAATGCCTATGTGGCACTGGTGCTGAACCACCCCTTCAGCTTCTCGAGCATGATCTTCTCATATCTGGTGGAGAATCTGGAGGCCAAGGGGAAGGAGGGTTTTTGTATGTACCCTAGATTCTTGCAGCTGATCTTCAATGAGAAGTTGCCATCCCTACCAAAGGAGCGCCACGATGCGGTGACATTAGAGATAATGGATGATACGACTCTGGGTCGTATGAGAGTTTACTGGGGTAAGCAGGTTAAGCCCCAGGTAAAGAGGTTGATCGGCCATTTGGCCAATGAAAGATATGTGGCGCCAGGTAGACGCAAGTGGCGTCATGATGATAGCGATTCAGACGATGAGAGGCTCTTGCTCCAAGAGCATGATTCAGACGATGATGACCGTGGGGATGCTGGGGATGATATGCCTATTCCACCGAGGGGCACAGCTTCAGATGTTATACCTCCAGTATCTGCCCCAACAGGCGACATAGCTGAGTCAACGGGTTTCCACCAAGACTTCATACCTGGTGAGGAGGAAGAAGAGTCAGATGAGGAGCCCTTGACGAGGACTGTGGGAAGCAAGGTTTTTCCCACAGAGTATGGACTCCGGGTGGTTGGTGAATGCCCTAGGGATTCGGGAGAGATTACTGCAGATCCTAGCTGGGCCCCTGAGTCAGCTAGCCGTGTTCTAGGGGGAGCATCCACCTAGACTGGATCGAGGAAGAAAAGGATGGCTCAGCCCCATGGCCAGAAGAAGAAGAAGAGAAGACTCACCTTCGTCACCACTATAGCCACTACATCTACCACCACCACTACCACTTCTACAGCCACACCATCCACCACCACAGCCACCACAGCTACCACTACCACCACCACACCTCCCACCACTGTACATATGCCAACCACCACCATATCTTTCACTCCTACATCACCTCCACTATCTCACAGACCCAACCCCATCTTCACCACAGCCACCGCCACCACCACTAGCCACCAAGCAGGACCTCATCCCATCCCGCACATATATATGGATCTCCTCTACCTCCATTTAGGTAGAGGAACAGCTTTCTGCGCTGAACCGGATGGTGATGCGTTTATTAGTTGCTGATAAGGAGAAGACGGCGCAGATCCGTCATCTGACAGATCTTACTGCAGCGCAGTCTCAGCAGATCTTGGAGCAGGCTTGGTTGATAGATGAGCAGGCCCAACAAATGGTTGCTTAGAGCCACAAGATCGCCCAACTCCAAGAGCACAGTGTCACATCTACTAAGAGGATTGAGGAGTTAGAGGAGGCTAAGAAGACCATCATGCTAAAGCTTAAGGGATCTAAAGACGAGCCACTAAAGATTAAAGAGGGAGACGAAGATGATGAGGATGATGATGAGGATGATGATGATGAGACTGAGGATGATGAGGGGATTGAGGACAAGAGGACAGAGGAGAGGAATGAGGATGATGATGATGAAGGAGGAGATGCAGCTGCATCTGCCTCAGCTCAGGGTCAAGATAGAAGATCAAGAAGAAATCAAGACCAACGAGCTTCCTCTTTTGCCTCACCTACTGCTGATCCAGCGATTCAAGATAAAAGTAATGATTAGATGATCATGTATTTGATAGCTTTTGTACTTGAATCATGTATTAAACTTATGTATTTGATGTTTATATTAAGATTAATGTATTTCTGTCTTGATTATTAAATAATGTTTGTTGTGTTGAATTTTTTAAATCAAGCAGATCCTGATTTCCAAAGAGATGAATATGATATTGCTCCCCTTCGACAGGTGAAGACTCAACTGACGTTGATTCTTGATGTGCAAGGTATTGTCAGGAGATCGGTTATGTATACTCCTGAGGAAGGGGAAATCATTCATAATCTTACTGACGAGCAATTAGCTGAGATCTTCAAGTTAAATCCTGATGAGATTGTGAAGGATGCTCCAACGTGTGACTCGAAAAGTGACGAAGAGCTCAACAACGTTAATGAAATAGAGATAGAAGATGTCACTACAGAGCACTACCCTCAGTATGCTGACAATGAGGGAAATATGGTCCCCAATCTGGGTGAATCCTTTGTCAGTGATACATTTAAGGTATTAGACAAAATGGAGCAGGAGTCAGAGAAGACAGAGGAACGGCACAAGCCTCAAATAATGATGTTGATATCCGAAAGGCTGAGTGGGCTGCCTGTTTTGAAGAAGTTAGAGCCCAACGTGCTGCACCTAAACAGGACGCCTACACCAAACTTTACAGAGTCAAGAACCATCATAAGGTGTCAGGCAGGATTATAGCATGGGCATATTTTGAGGACCTTAACGTCTATGCAGTTAAGAGGGAGAAGGGCATAGAGTACTTTAGATTTCCACATGATCTAAAGAATCTACCAGGTTTTGAGCTCAACCAGCTGGCCAAACTGAAGCTGTTGTATGCTGACCCGAGAAAGATGTTAGGCTGGTTTGAGGCTGCCCTAAGGAAGGAGTACCACACCAGGTAGGATAACGTCAGACCCCAACAGCCTACAAGGTACATCAGAAGGTCTGAAGTTGATGCCATTACTGGAAAGCCAAACATAGTGTTGAAGTGGAGTCCTCCGCGCATGATGTCAAGAATCCCACTCAGGGAAATGCCACAGGACTTCACTCCACACTTTATGTGGTGGTACTACGATTGGAGGACAGGAGAAGCGGTCATAGTCCTAAACAAAGAGGGCGAAATGGATACTATGAGAGTATTTCACCCAATGTGGCTTACCAACTTGTCAGCTAATGATGTCTACACTCTATACAAGTGGCCACTGTTCTATGATACGCAACATATAGTACAAGCCCTCCAGTTCCAGAATGTCATAAGACTCTATTTTGCATTTGAGATTCATGCAGGCGTCACAAAAGAGGATAAGTACAAGAAGTATGAGGAGGCAATGAAGAAAACAAGACATTAGAGAGATCTAGGACCAAGGGGGAGTTTGTTGATACATGTATGTCCCTAGATCATGATATGAATGTAATAGATCTTGTTTATCTTATTCTGATGTAATGTTTGGAATGATTAATGAAATGAAATTGGTTGTTTGTTATTTATAATGTTTAATATTTCATTAATGAGTCGATATTGAACTGGTTAATTAGGTTTGTGGTTGTTTGAATTGTTACACATAATGTTATATTAATTAATACATTCAAACTTAACAAAATGAAGTTCTCATGCGAATGGCCCATGCAAATGGACCATACGCATGGATAACTTCATACGAATGACTCAATCGCACGACTGAACCAGGAGACTGGATCAGTCGTATGATTGTAACATAAGATTGGCTCAGTCACATGACTGAACACTCAGTCGTGCGGATGAATCAACCGCATGGTTCAGTCGCACTACTGAACTATACTAATGGTTCAGTCGCACGAATGAACAATACTAACCTATAAATACGACCCAATTCGTGGAAAAACGGGGGCATTCATTCTATTTCGACTCCAGATGTACCCTAGCCGTCCAGAAGCCTCCTATTTGATACTCCAAGTTCATAGAACGCTGTAGATCGATTCCTATTCGATTCTTAACGTTTGATTCAATACTTTATGATGCTACGTGCGTTCTCACTGATTGGATCGCCAATCAAATAGGATTCCGCACTATTTGGTTTAGTTTACACGCTAATCATCGGTATTTCGTTCAAATACCATGTCCTAACAGTTACTGTTTGTTTTTTTTGCAGTGAAACCTTTTCTGATTTGCTTGAATTTTTTGGAGATAAAATCTCATTATCAGAACTACTCTCAGTAGTGGGTTTCACTGTCTTCACATATTTCTTTTTACCTTGTAAAACATATGGTATGAATTTTATAAAAGGGATAATTGCTTTTACAGGGCTTGATGGTTTCATGACACTCATTGTCTTGTCTGAACAATGTTTGATTTTGATTGGGTGACCCAACTTGATTTTATCCTCATTTGTTTCAATATAAACATCAGGTTTGTTTTGAGGATTGGTCACCTATTTTACTACAAATTTAGGTTCCATAGTTTTAGTTTCAATTGCTTCAGTGAGTGAGACTAATTCAGACATGACAATGTAGTTGTCATTGTATGGTGGAGGACATGAATTATACCCAATCCCTGACATGTCCTTTGGATCCTTTTGAGAATCAAGCATCTCTTGCAGCTTGATTGAAGACATTTGAAACTTTTCAAGTTTCACTTCAGTCATAGATTGTTGAGCCTTAGATTGGGCTAACATTTCAGTAAGTAGCTCATTCTCAGCTGCTAGAGTGTACTTCTCACGATGTTGTTTTTCTAAGTCAGAGATGAGAGATTTAATTTTGATTTGAAAGTTTTTTATTTCTCTCTTCATCATCTCTCACTTTACCTTTTCTTCTTTGATTTTATCAGCCAGTCTAGGATTATGCTCCCTACAACCTTGCAATTCTTTAATGCAATTTTCACTACAAAGGTTAGATTTTACCTCAGTAGGCATTGGGGAGGGTCCATCGTTGATGTGGGCCATAAGAGCTTGATTTTGAAATTGAGGCTTGACTTCCTCTGCACACACACTCCAGTCACATACCCCATCTTGCTTTATCACTAGGGCACTGGCAGAAGACTGACTGCTTCCATGAGCTTGATTTGTCAGTTGGGGTGGATTCTAATATGATTGGAGTTGATGATATTGCTGCTGTTGGTTGTTTGAGTGAAAGCTTGAGTTTGGCTGTGAGGATGATTGGCGGTTGCACCCTGGAAGGATCATACATGCCAATTCAATGGGTGATTTGATGATTGGTCTGCTGAAATCCCTTATGTCCAAGAAGAAATGTGGATGAAATTCTGCTAAGGAAAAGACCAAGTGTTGTCTTCGCATTTGTTAATGCGGAAGACATAATGCTAATGCGGACAAGTATTTACTCTTCTCATTGACTACTGCGGAAGACTTAAGGTTAATGCGGACAAGACTTTGCTCATCCGCATTTGACAAATGCGGATGGCCGAACAAATGCGCATAAATATTTGCTCATCCGCATTAACCAATGCGGATGACCAACATACTAATGCGGATGATCAAGTGAAGAAATGCCGATCAAGTTAACTCATCTGCATTTGTCAATGCGGATGAACAAGCAAAGATGCTGATGAAGACTTTGACTAGTTCTGATGTAATAAGTCAGGGGTAGTTTAGTCATTTTGTAAAAAGCATCTTGTCTGCCTATAAATATGTCAGGTGTAGTTTAGTCATTTTGTAGAGAGAATCTTTGTTGTAATTATTCTCTGTAGTTTATCATACAATACAAAAGCATTTATGAGTAATTTTCTTGCATTGAATGTTCTTTGATTGTTTGTTTCCGCCATTCAATCACTGACTTGATTACCATATTCCATTCATAGTAAGAATCTCACACTTACTCAACCCCAGTCAATTGGTATCAGAGCTTTGGCTCTCGATTCTCTTTCAGATCTGCTCAAGAACTGAATAGAATTCGATTGATCTGGTAATAAAGTTGCTAGTAGAGTATATCATCTTCTCTACTTAGTAAACAACAGAAAATACTCTTGTCAACACATACTCACCAAAATACTCACAACAGCAAGAAACTCAAATAGCATCACAGATCTAGTTCTGAAATCCGTTTGAACTATTTGAACTAGTTCGACTAGTCAATCCTAAAAATCATGAAATCTACATTATACCAGTTAAACACATAGTTAAAATGGATTCTAACAGCTACTCAGAACTTGGTCATACACCTAAACCTCCAATGCTTAAACATAAATATGAGTTTAAACAGTGGAAGACCAGGTTTAGGAATTACATCATAGGTGTAGATCCTGATTTCTGGATCTCAATATGCAAAGGGCCACACATCCCTATTACTCTGTCTGCAGATCAAGCTGCAATATACAGAACTGCTAGAATACCCATTAAAAATCTGACCTTAGATGAAGAAGACTACAAGAAAATCAAGGTAGACCTCAAAGCCTACTCAATTCAGACTCAAGCACTCAAGATGGATGTGCTGAAAAGGTTGGAGAAGTATGGAACTGCAAAAGCTGTGTCGGATGCACTTAAAATCATGTGTCAAGGAAGCAGTGAGGTGGCTGAAATCAACAAAGACAAGCTTATTAATCAGTATGAAACATTCCACCACACCTAGGGAGAATCAATATCTAAACAACTTCATAGATTTGTACAGTTAGTAAATGACATGGAAATCATGGGAGTCACTTACAAGATTAAAGAACTAAATAAGAAGATGCTTTACAGTCTCCCTGAAAGTTGGAAACAGAATGTAACCATGTTGAAAAATACTCTTGATCTTGAGAGTACTACTTTAGACATCATGATAGCGAAAATTGAAGGTTTAGAACTTGATGAAAGAAGCAGAAATCTTGGTGGACCAAGAGTAATTGAGGCTTACAAATTTCCATTAGAATCTCATTCTATGGAAAATGCCTTCATCACTAAGGAGGATGATTTTATCTCATCAAGAGATCAAATGAACAACACTGGATTCAATGCAACTCAACAAATGAATCATCCTTCAACCTCATCTCAAATTCCTAAAGTCACTGCTGCTCCTCAAATTTCCAGAGTCACTCCTGCTCCTCTAACAAATCTTGAAGACTCAAGATCAGAACAACAAAAGGCAACTTAAAATGCATTTGTTGCAAGCTTTGAAGCCTACTTGGGAGGAAGACTCACTTCTTCTCATCTTATTCAGAAGATCTGGAGGAAATGGATCCAGATGATGTGGAAGAAATGGATCTACAATGGCAAATGGCCATGATTGCAATGAGAGCTAAGAAATTTTTCGGAAAAGGAAGAAAGTTAAGCCTGAATGAGAATACAAAACTTGGATATGATAAATCCAAGGTGAAATGCTTTAACCGTGGCATGGCTGGTCCCTTTTCAAGAGAGTGCAATGCCCCCAAGAGAATAACTTTCAAAGGAACTCTCCAGGACAATCATCCTCACAACCTAACTCAAGCTTTCACTCAAACAACCAACAACAGCCGTCTCATCAACACCAATCATATCAAAATCCACCCCAACTGACGAATCAAGCTCATGGAAATAGTCAGTCTTCAACTAGTTCTCTAGTGATAAAGCAAGATGGAGTATGTGACTAGAGTGTGTATGTAGAGGAAGTTAAGCCTCAATTTCAAAATCATGCTCTTATGGCTAAAATCAATGGTGGAGCATGTCCAATGCCTACTGAGGTAAAATCTAACCTTTGTAGTGAAAAATGCATTAATGAATTGCAAGGGTATAGGAAGCATAATCACAAACTGGCTGATAAAATTAAAGAAGAAAAGGTAAAGTCAGAGACGATGAAAAGAGAAATAAAAAACTTTGAAATCAAAATTAAATCTCTCATCTCTGACATAGAAAAACTGCATGGTGAGAAGTACACTCTTGCAGCTGAGAATAAGCTACTTATTGAAAAGTTAGCTCAATCTAAGGCTCAACAATCTATGATTGAAGTGAAGCTAGAAAAGTTTCAAATGTCTTTAATCAAGCTGTAAGAGATGCTTGATTCCCAAAAGGATCCAAAGGACATGACAGGGATTGGGTACAATTCATGTCCTCCACCATACAATGATAACTACACTATCATGCCTGAATCTGTCTCACTCTCTGAAGCAATTGAACCTAAAACTATGGAACCTAAATCTGTAGTAAAATAGGTGACCAATCCTCAAAACAAACTGATGTTTATATTGAAACAAATGAGGATAAAATCAAGTTAGGTCACCAAATCAAAATCAAAGTGTTCAGACAAGACAGTGAGTGTCATGAAACCATCAAGCCCTGTGAAAGCAATTGTACCTTTTATAAAATTCATACCATTTGTTTTACAAGGGAAAAAGAAATATGTCAAGACAGTGAAACCCACTACTGAGAGTAGTTCTCATAATGAGATTATATCTCCACAAAACTCAAGCAAATGAGAAAAGGTTTCCCTGCAAACGAAACAAACTATAACACTGAGTTCAGCACAAAAAACATCATCAAACCTCAGTCTTCAGATTAAGGCAGGGAGTTGAGTTTGATATATGCAATAAGGAACATGTTGACCAGTTTGAGAAAGAAGTAAGAAAAAGGTTGAAGAAATTAAAACAACCTAGACAATTAAACAAAAGGAGTGTTATGAAGCAAACTACTAAAAGGGGTGATTATGATTTATCACCTAAAGAAAAGAAAGTGACTCATCAAAAGAAAATATCAGTTGAGTCACACAAGGAAAAATCTGATTCAAGAAACAAACAAATGTATTGTGACATTTATGAAATGTTCAATCACAAGACATATAAATGGTTCTTCAATCAATATTGTTCTATTAGTGATATGAACAATCACTCCACCAAAAATTGCTATTTCAACAAGTATTGTTCAAACTATGACATGAACAATCACAATACATCTAATTGCTACTTCAATCAGAAGGGTTTGAGAATTCCAGAACACAAGCCCATCTTGAAAACATCCACTGTGATTCATTCTGTCAGACCTCATTTTCATAATACTCAATCTAGGACATCTAGATCAACAAATGACAGGAATAATTTGAAGGAATCGAGGAAGAATCAAAGAAATCATCTCACAATGAAACACCAACTTAACCTTCCAAAACAAAAATCTACTGTTGATAATGAAAAACAGGCTAAATTTTTACAAAGAAACAGAGACCAACGATTTCATTATTCATCTAAATCCTCAGTAGATGTTGATGAGATAACTCAACCATTCATTACCAAAAATCTCCTAGACCACCTTCATCCAAATCACAATTTAGAGGGAAATACCAGGAATTCACTATCATGAATAGGAACGGGAAACCCAAGACCCTCATGGATTGGGTTCGTTATTCTAGTTAGTTCTGTTTGCTTGAAGGTTCATCCACACAAGTCCAATAGCCTATGGTACGTAGACAGTGGATGCTCCCGACACAAGACTGGAGATCGTTCCCTCCTTCATGACTTCAAGCACATACAAGGAACTACTGTGGCATTCGGTGGAGATTCACAAGGTGGTAGAATTACAAGAGAAGGATCTGTGACAAACGACATGCTAAGCTTTGACAGAGTGAACTACTGTGAACAACTGAATTTCAATCTACTAAGCGTGTCTCAGATCTGCGACAAAAAATATTCCACTCACTTTACAGACACTCATTGCTACATTTTGAAACTTGGGTTTCAGAACCCTAAAGAATGGGTTGTCTTAAAGACTCCAAGGAAGAATAATACATATGTCTTAAACCTGTGTTCTACATCACCTAAGGAAGAAACATGTCTTTTGTCTAAAGCATCGTTTGATGAGTCACAGCTTTGGTATAGACGTTTGGGGCACACTAACTTTGAAAATATGAACAAGTTAGTCAAAGGAAACCATGTCATTAGTCTTCCTCAAAAAGAATTCAATTTTATTGATAAATGTTCAGCGTGCCTCAAAGGAAAACAACACAAATCGTCTCACAAAACCAAGCTTGTGAACACTAGCAATACTCCATTGAAGCTACTTCATATGGATCTATTTAGAACAACTCATCTAATGACTATGGGAAAGAAACAGCATTGTTGAGTGATCATTGATGACTTTCACGATTCACATGGGTGTTCTTCCTACTTCATAAAAACAAAGCATCCCAAATCATTCAAGAATTTATCTCTAAAATTGAAAATCAACTTGATCTTAAGTTCAAAATAGAAAGAAGTGATAATGGTACTTAATTCAAAAATGAAAATATGAGTTCCTTTTGTACAACCAAAGGAATTGTTCATCAATTTAGTGCAGCTAGAACTCCTCAACAAAATGGGGTAGCTGAAAGGCGAAATAGAACGCTGATTGAAGCAGCAAGAGCGATGCTAGCCGATGCTAAACTGCCAATCACCTACTGGGCAGAAGCAATTAACATATCGTGCTTCGTGCAAAACCGAACTCTCATTGTTAAAGAAAGTAACATAACACCTCATGAACTGATCTTTCATAGGAAACCATTTATTGGATTCCTCAAATCATTTGCTTGTCCAGTCTCAATATTAAACTCCCAAGACCATTTTGGAAAATTTTCATCCAAGTCAGATGAATGATTCTTTGTAAGTTATTCTTCTGTTTCAAAGGCTTATAGAGTGTTCAATCCTAGACTGAACATTATTGATGAATCTACAAATGTTCAATTCAAGGAACATTCGTTTCCCAAATCTACAAATGGTCATGACTGGTTGTTTGATATTGACACATTTACAAAATCATTTGACCAATTTCACTTCTCTCATGCAGGAAATATACATTCAAGTGATACTTCATCAGCTGTAAAAAGAAGAGACCATTATCCATTGATTCCACCTACATTTGATGAACACATGAATAAAGATGTTCCTCTTCAAGCTGATCCCATCAGACAACTGTCACAAAACCTTACCATTTTTTCTAAAGAAGGTCTCAGCCTGGTAACATGTTACTCAGATGACTTGTCAAATGTGATCAGAAATAAAAAACAGGCTTCTTATCCTGTTAAAACACAAGGTACAGTAAATGATGCAAGCAATCTCAATGCTGCTAAAGATGTAGCGGTTATTGAAACAGAAGTTGGCAATCTTCATAATTCAACAACAGTACAAGATGAATGTGCCTCTGACCATAATGAACTGAATGTCTCCAAACTTGATGTAACTATTGCTCGTGACACCATTCCAACCACAAGAATACACAAGAATCATCTGGTTGAAACCATTATTGGTGATCTTAATGAGAGGGTGACAAGAAGCAAGTCCAGTATTGCAAACATTTGTTTGTTCTCATGCTTTCTATGTTTAACAGTACCCAAAAACATAAAAGAGGCACTTCAAGTCAATAGTTGGATTGAAGCAATGCAGGAAGAATTGCTCCAATTCAAGAAGCAAGAAGTATGGCAGCTCGTAGATCTTCCCGAAGGACAATACCCTATCGGTACCAGCTGGCTGTACAGGAACAAGACTGATGATAGAGGGATCATCATCAGAAACAAAGAAAGACTAGTGGCACAGGGATACACTCAATAAGAAGGAATCGACTATGACGAAGTGATTGCACCTGTTGCCAGACTAGAAGTAATCAAAATGTTTCTTGCATACTCTGCGTCCATGAAATTTACTATTTATCAAATGGATGTGAAGTGTGCCTTCCTGTATGGAAAGATTGCTGAAGAAGTCTATGTGAGTCAACCACCTGGCTTTGAAGATCCAGATTTCCCTCACAAAGTTTACAAGCTTGACAAAGCTCTGTATGATCTTCATCAAGCACCAAGAAAGTGGTATGAGACTATATCATCCTTTTTTCTTGAACATGGGTATGAAAGAGGAAAGATTGATCAGACTCTCTTCACAAGAAAAAGAGGAAAAGACATGCTTTAGTCCAGATCTGCGTGGAGATATTATATTTGGCTCGACAAACAAGCAACTCTGCAAAGAATTTGAAGACCTTATGTACTCAAAGTTCCAAATGAGTGCCATGGGGGAACTCACCCTCTTTCTAGGGGTACAAGTCCAATAAACAGCAGATGGAATCTTCATCAACCAATCAAAATATGTAGAAACCATGTTGAAGAACTTTAACTTTGCTGACTCAGTCTATGAGAATTCCTGTGGATACTAAAGTGAAGATTCGACCTGACCCTGAAGGCAAATCAGTGGATCAGACTCACTATAAATCAATGATAGGTTCACTTATGTATCTAACAGCCAGTAGGCCTGACATTATGTTTGGTGTTTGTGTGTGTCCCATATATCAAGCTGTTCCAAAAGAATCACATGTGAACAAAGTCAAGAGGATATTCAGATATCTGAAGGGCAAAACAGCTCTTGGGTTATGGTATCCAAAGGAAGGGGAATTTAATCTCTTTGCCTACACAAACAGTGATTATGGAGGATGCAACTTCAACAGAAAATCCACTTCTGGCGGTTGTCAATTTCTTGGTCCCAGACTAGTATCCTGGCAATGCAAGAAGCAGACAAATGTATGAGTGTCCACAGCAAAATGTGAGTATATTGCTGCATGAGCATGTTGCTCTCAAGTTCTCTGGATTCAAAACCAGATGCTTGATTATGGTTTTAACTTCTTGCACACCAATTTCTATTGACAGGAAAAACGCTCAAACTGTTGAGTCAGTGTCTCACCCTTTCTATGAGAGAATGTCTCATATTGTTGGGTGAGGATTTCTCTGTTGTTTGCTAAGACCTCATCAGTTCCACCGAATTGTTCCTTCAGTGCATTCCAGAGGTCATGAGCAGTTTCATGATGCATAAGCCCTGAATAGATTTCATTCGGTAGTGCCATGGCCACAATTCCATGGGCTTTAGCATCAATCTCAAACAATTTCCGATCTTCATCTGAGTATTGTTCCTTCTTCTTCGGAACCATTTGATTGGTTTCCGGATTGTTCACCATAGGCTTATATGGTCCATGAACCACAGATGTCCAACAACCTGAATTGTTAACAGACAGGTGATGAAGCATCCTTCGTTGCCATATGTTATACTCAGTCCTAACCAGCATCGGAGGCTTGGTTGAGGAACCGGTATTGTGAGGGCCATTAGAAGGAGTAGTCATCTCAGATTCAACAATATTCAATTAAGCTATAGCAGATTTAGAACCAAACACAACAAACCAAATTGAACCAAGAGAGATCTCAAAATGAATAAACGAAAGCAGCAGAAAATCAATAATCTATAACCAGTTCTTGCAAATGAGCTAATTCAATCAAACATAGATATCAAATAGCAGTTTCAATGATCAATTGTTAGATCGATCAATGATTAACCAGCTCTGATACCATTTGTTAGGATCAGTGATCTACGTTTGATTGATTTGAGAGTATAGCAGCGGAAAACAAACAATGAATTAGCCAATTCAGAAGAACAAAAAAGATATCCAAGGTAAGAACAAACGGTTATAGACAGAGAGAATTCTGCAAAATATATTTCATTCAATATTCGCTTTTGTGGTAACAGAATGTCACAAATACAATTAGGTCAACACCTCTTATATAGGAGATGTGACGTCTGCTGATGTCACTTGATAGTGACATCTAACAGAATTTATTCAAACTACTGATAGTTAACACAACTACTGAAGATGTCAAACAGCTGACATCTTCTTAGAAAAATGCTAAGTGTTAACTATAACTACAACTACAGAAAAGAAACTACTGAAACTACAACGACTGAAGAACATGCTCTTTAGTCGTTTTACAAATACTGAAACAAAAGAAAACTACTGAAAGGAAACCATCACAACAACTGAAGAATGCATCTTCAGTTGTTGTAACAAACTCTGAAGGCTTCAATACTTGTACTTGAACTTTAGCTGTTGTCATCAGCTGATGTCTTCAGTCTTTATACTTCAGCTATTGATCTTTAGTACTTTGTTCTTCAGCTATTGATCTTCAAACTTTTGTCTTCAGCTGTTGAAGTCTTCAGCACTTTAGTCTTCAGCTGTTGAAGTCTTCAGTACTTTAGTCTTCAGCTGTTGATCTTCAGACTTTGGTCTTCAGCTGTTGAAGTCTTCAGTACTTTAGTCTTCAGCTGTTGATCTTCAGACTTTGTTACAACAGCTGATCAAGTCTTTAGCAGTTGTTGTGATGTCTGTAGGACTTAGAGGTTTTTCTGATCAGGCTCATTGGTTCTTTTGGTCCAACAAAGTCCCCCTGAACCAATGCAGCCAAAACCGCTAAACTTATTGAAGATGTCCCACTTATTATGGCAGAAGGATTGGTCTTTTTGTCTTCTAGATCAGCTCAGGAGTGACCCTTGTAAGCACAGGCCTGGGAAGAAGTCTCAATGACCTGTTTGGCAAAGTATGAATGGGAACTCTGTCTTGGGGAACTGGACACAGAGTTGTTACCCCATCCATGAGATCTACTTCCCCACTATGAGTCTGTATGACTCTCTTGTGTAGGCCTCAAGGAAGGTAATTTGTTCCTCCATGGTCAGCTCTTCAGCACCTCCTTCAAATAATGATTCAGTCCCATAGTACTCAGATAGGTATTTGACCTGTTTCCCATTCTTTAGCTCCACAGTTGTTATTATTCTATAATCAAATCCATCATGGTGATTACCCTCTAGGAACAACTGGAGCTCATTCTTTCTGACTTCTTCAAGCCTCTTATATACTAACCCCTTTTTCACCATTTTATTTTCCAGCATCTTCTGTGGGGTTTGGTTAGCTTTATAAGCTTTCTTGAAGTCTTCTAGGATTTCCCAGGGTGATACTACAAAGACCAGTGAGATCACTTCATCTACAATCTTTTTCACCTGGCCAATGTATCTCTGTGGAATGTTTTTCTTATGAATCCTATGAGACACCCTGGGATCAGGCCAAATCCTCACTCTCTCCTTTTGATATTGAAATGTATGCTTAAGAGTGTATAATCTGAGTGCATGCTTCTTCATGTTGATGATAGAAGATGTGGCAGTATATGCTTTGTCAACCCTCCTCAACAATTCCTCATCGTGTTGTTTGTGAAGCTCTTCTTCTTCTAGCTTCACTTTCATAATTTGTCTTTGAGTTTCAGGAGTAATTGTTGGAAAGTGACTTGCGGCCTTCGGCAACAATATAACAGCTGAGAGTGGCAGCCTATCTTCATCTTCATCATCATCTTCTTCATTATCTTCTAGCCTCAATACCCTTCTCTTCTTCTTCTGGGGTACATCATCGGCTATTGGTTTTGAGGGTAAGGGAGTTGGTTTGGTGGGTTGTTATTTTGGTGGTTTTGGTGTGGGAATGTTGACAGGCTGTTCTAGCATTTTGGAGTGAGTGTGGCTTTAGATTGCTTGGCTAATTCAGTCCTGCTCCCAGCACCAGCTTCATTCAAAGCTTCAATAACTAATCCTTTAGTGTATACTTCAGACGAACAGATCTTGGTGGTTATTGCCAAGATGTTGTCCCTGGACCAAGCCTTGATTTCGATCATTGATCTTCCAACATATTTTGCTATAAAGCTGATCATGATCTCCAGCCTTTCTCTTTCTAACACATCATAACTTGCCCATCTATTTGGATTTCTTCAATCTCTAATCTTCTGATCTCAGAGTCAAGTTTGTCAGTGTCATGGCCTTGCCTAAACAACTGATCAATGATGTTATCTGGCCTTGCTCCAAGGCAGTCTCTTTTCATTCTTTCTTTTCTTGATTTCTCCATGTCAGCTTCCTTCTCCTTCTCTTTTTCAGTCTCCACAGCCAACTCCTTCTCTTTTTCCACTTCTGTCACTTCTGTTTCTTTCTCTTTCTGTTTCCTCTCTGCACTCCTCTTTCATTTTGCTTTCACTGACTGAATCTCCCCCTTTTTGGTTGCATTGGTTGCAAGGGTTTGATTGTCAGAAAGCTTTTTGCCCACAACTTCCTCGATTAAGGGTTGTATTACTGAGGAAAGCCTCTCATCAATGGTTTTTATCACTATATCAGTGATTATAGGTGTGATGAGAGGTATGGAATTTTGAAAGATAGCAGCTATTTGCTCAGGGGGTTCTGTTCCTGAGAAATAGTGCAGAAGCAGAGGCAGGTGGCTGAGTATTTGGGAGTGGCTCTGTGTTTGGACACCTTCAGAGATCAAGGTGCCATCTGTGGGGTTTGAGAGGCGGATGGTCTTTGATCCTCAGAAGTTTTGGCAAGCAGCTCTTTGAGTCTGCTCACCTCCTCTTCCAGGATGGTGTTTTGGGCTAACACATCATAAAAGAAGCCCAGGTCATCATCAGTAGTTACTAAATCACCTGACCTCCTGATATAATCAGGATGAACATGCACTGAGTGTAGATCAGTTGTAGCATGTGCCCCTTTGTCTTGGAACTGGGGACTTCCTGCCTCAGGACTATGTCCTTCATCAGCAGTTGCCTCTGGTAAGGTCTTAGTGATGTGTACCAACTACATCCTGATCATATGCTGAAGCAGGATAAGTGGTAGCCTCACCAGAAGTTCCAATCTCCTTTTCTACACTAGGAAATGGAACATTGTGCTGTGGGTTATCAGATGCACTTTGATCCTCCCCCTCAATGGTAGAGGTATGCCCAGTTGTAATTGCTATCTGGGGAGGGGGTGAGGAGTGCAACTGACTCAGCACTTATGCAACAATTAATGTAGGACTTTGGGGGGCAGTTGCATGTGGTGATTGGGTAGAAGCAGATTGCACCCGGGGTGAATGGTGCGCTTCAATGGTAACCCTCTCAAGTGAGATAGGTTCCAGCAGTGTGGGTTCCCAATATTGGTTGCAACAAGATCCTGTTGAGAGGATAATGTGCGGCTTTGGCAGGTTGAGTCTTTGACACAACTGGGGGGTTAATACTAGTATGTGGTCCTGTGTTTGTGGTACAGGGCATCCTCAGGGGACACATCTCCTAAGTAGCCTTTTTGGCTTTTTGGATTTGGGTTTGGTGGGGACTTTGGATCTGGAGGTGGTGGCTGTGGGTTCCAACTGCGTGGGTTTTCGCAGCTTGGCAGCCTATTTCAGTGTTTGGTGAGAGTTGTGCCTGGAGTATACTTCAGGCAATACAACCATTGTAGGGACTCCAAGGCCAACAAGTCCCTCAGCTTTCAGCTGATTCTCTATGATAGCCATAATGAACTGAGGATATAATATCCATTGATTAGAAAGAGGTTTTGAGGCCATATCCTTAAGTTCAAGAAAAAAAATTTCAGAAAATTTTAAGTCTTGTTGCTCAAGGATAGAGAATAATACCTGCTGCCACCTGGTAGACATTTGACCCCAAGAGGATGTCTTAGGAGCTAAGCAAATGTTAACCATGTGAAAGATAAGACGTTCTGCATCATGGAAATGCTTCTTCAGGATGGTAGAGGCACTGAGGTTCCCTGATATCCATGGTGGGCAAAGGATAAATCAGTTGTGCCCTTTGGATACCACAGCGGGGAAAGTGGCATCATCCAAGTTAGGGTTTGGCGAATGATTTCCGGAGTGATGACCACTTGATGGTTGTTGACGAACGACTGGAGAGAGTCGGTGTTGTTCTCCCCAGTTATAAGGGTGACGTTCATCCAAAACTGGTGTAAGGATTCGGCATGAATGGTGGGATTTAGAAGGAAGGCTGTTTGGTAGGGAGATTGGACCATTAGATCAATGGCGTTATCAAACTTTGTCCAGAAGGGTGATTTTGTGAGGTAGGCAACACAGTTATGGCGTGGTTTGAGCTGCATGGTCGCCATTAATGAGAGAGAAGTTATGGAGATTTGAACGTTAGGTTTGGAGAGGATGAAGCGCTAAGGATTAGGTATTGGGTATTTATAGGGTAAGGGTTAGAAAACGACCGAAGGGTTGGTGTTAGTCATCAGTAGTTGTAAACGACTGATGACATGGTATTACCCTTCAGAAGTTGAAACAACTGAAGTCTTGGTTTTAGGCATCACCAGTTATAAAACTACTGAAAACCATGGTTTTGACGTCAGATGTTTGAAAACAACTGAAGACATGGTTTTAGTCATCAGTAGTTATGAAACTACTGAAAATCTTGGTTTGCGCTACAGGTGTTGTAAACAACTGATAACTTGGTATTAGTCATCAGTAGTTGTGAAACCACTGAAGATATGGTTTTGTTATCAGTTGTTGTAAACAGCTGATGACTTGGTGTTAGTCATCAGTAGTTGTGAAACTACTAAAGACATGGTTTTGTCATCAGTTGTTGGAAACAGCTGATGACTTGGTGTTAGTCATCAGTAGTTGTGAAACTACTGAAGACATGGTTTTGTCATCAGTTGTTTAGGATGAAACAACAGTTGTAGAAACAACTGAAGAGAAAGTTCTCATCAGTAGTTTTCATCAATTCATAGCCTTTCAGCTGTTTCATACTATCCACAACACTTACTCATCAGCCTTTTAGCTGTTTTCAGTTGTTTCATATGACATCAGTACTTATCTATTTTTACTGACATCAGTAGTTATAACTATCCAAAGGTTATAATATCCACAACACTTACATCAGCATACCAAGGTAACACTAGGTTTTGGAAAGTTGAACTATCCAAAGGCTTAGTAAAAATGTCTGCAAGCTCATCAGCACTAGGCACAAACTTAGGATCAATCAGACCTTTTTCAAAACAATCCCTAATAAAATGATGTCTGATCTCTATATGTTTGGACCTAGAGTGCTGGACTGGATTTTTGACAATGCACAGAGCTGAAGCACTATCCATTAATAATGGAGTCTTAGTCTCTGTAATGCCATAATCCAAAAGTTGGTTCTGAAGCCAGAGTACCTGAGAAGTTCAACTTGCAGCTACAATGTACTCTGCTTCAGCAGTGGATGTAGCAACAGATGTTTGTTTCTTACTCTACCAAGAAATCAAACAGTTGCCTAGGAATTGACATCCACCAGAAGTTAACTTTCTAGTTAACTTGCACCCTGCATAGTCACTATCTGAAAAAGCAAATAATTTGCAAGAGTGACCAGTGGAATACCATAAACCTAGAGATTGTATACCTTGCAAATATCTAAAGATCCTCTTGACTGCAATCAAATGAGACTCTTTAGGAGCAGCCTGAAATCTAGCACAGACACAAGTAGCAAACATGATATCTGGTCTAGAAGCTGTTAAATACATCAAGGACCCAATCATACATCTGTAAAGTGTTTCATCAACAGCTTTACCTTTCTAATCTGCATCCAGTTGTGTGGTGTTGCACATGGGAGTAGAACAGGGCTCACAATTTTGTAAATCAAACTTATTCAAAAGAGCTTTTGTATATTTTGACTGATGAATAAAGGTTCCATCAGCCTTTTGTTTGATTTGCAATCCTCGAAAGAACTGTAATTCTCCCATTGCACTCATTTCAAACCTCTTTTTCATTAATTTGGTAAAATCATCACACAACTGGGGATCAAAGGATGCAAAAATAATATCATCAACATAAATTTGAACAAGTAGTTTATGCTCATCCACTTCTTAATAAAAACAAAGTTCTATCTATGGAGCCTCTAGTGAAATTATTCTTGAGAAGAAAGTGGAAAGTGTCTCATACCAGGCTCTAGGAGCTGTTTCAACCCATAAAGAGCCTTATCAAGTTTATACACCCATTCAGGATGTTTATTATCCTCAAAACCTAGTGGTTGACACACATAAACTTCTTCTTTTATTTTACCATATAAAAATGCACTTTTGACATCCATTTGAAAAACCTTAAGATGGTGGAATGCAGCATAGGCTAAGAACAATCTAATTGCCTCTAGTCTGGCTACAAGGGCAAAGGTTTCATCATAATCAATACCTTCTTCTTGTGAAAACCCCTGTACAACCAGTCTAGCCTTGTCCTTAACAATAAGCCCATTTTCATCAGTTTTATTCCTAAACACCCATTTAGTGCCTATTGCACACTTACCTGGGGGTAGAGGAACCAGTTCCCACACTTGCTGTTCTTGAACTGAAGTAGCTCAAGTTGCATGGCTTCAACCCATCCATTGTCTCTTACAGCAACATGATAGTTCTTTGGCTCTAGCTGACTGATGAAGAGAGCATAGAAGCAGAAGTTAGACAATTGACTTCTTGTTGAAACTCCACATTGATATCACCAATGATTTGAGACATTGGGTGATTCTTCAGCTCTTGATAAACAATGATATATGTGTAAGTGTTTGTAGAACCTTCAGCAGCAACAGATGTTGATGTAGACTCTTGAAACCAAGAATTTGATGGTAACTCAAAAGATGTAGAGGAATGAGAAATCTCATCAGCATTTGTTGTGGATGGAACTGCTGAAGCTACAGGAACATCAAGTTTAGCAGACTCAGGCAGTTGGTCACTAAACTTGAATAGGTGAGTATTGATATTATCATCATCATCATCAATACCACCAGGTGGAAGACATGCTGCAGAAGATGCTTTATCCACATGATCTGCAACAGCTGGAGGTTGATAAGGAGCATATTGCAGTATGTCCATTGGAGATTCATTAAACTTCACATGAAAAGTCTCTTCAACTATCTTTGTTCTGCAGTTGAAGACTCTGTATGCTTTGCAAGTAGATGAATAACCAACAAAATACCCTGCATCCACCTTAAGATCAAATTTTTGGAGTTGATCCTTTGTGTTGAGAATAAAACAGGGACACCCAAATGCTTTGAAAAATGAAATTAGAGGAGCCAAGTGATGTAGAACTTCATATGGAGTCTTCATCAACCTCTGATTACCAAAGCTCTATTTTGCACATAGCAAGCTATGTTAACAGCTTCAGGCCAAAAGGTCAGTGGCAAACCAGAGTCGGCCAACATAGACCTTGCAGCTTCAATTAGGGTCCTGTTCTTTCTCTCCACTACTCCATTTTGTTCTGGAGTCCTTGGAATGCTAATTGCCTTTTTATTCCCTTTGAAAGATAAAATTCATCAAGTGTATGGTTTGTGAATTCAGTTCCATTGTCACTCCTATTTACACACTTGACTGAAAGGGAATACTGCTTTTCAACATATAACACAAAGTTGATAATCTTTTGAGCAACCTCATCCTTTGAATGTAGAAAGAAAGTCCATACAAATCTGGAGTAATCATCCACAATTACCACATAGTATTTCTTCTTTGCCAAGCTCATCACTCTCACAGGACCAAATAGATCCATATGTAGTAATTGCAAGCAGGCACTGCACTTAGGCTCTTCAATATGAGGAGAAATGAAACTTTGTGATGTTTTCCTTTTAAACAAGTAGTGCAGGTTTCATCACAGTGGAACTCCTTTATTGGTAAACCTCTCACTAAACTATTGTGGATCAGCTGATTCATGTTTTTGAAATTAACATGACCCAGCCTTCTGTGCCACAATTTAGATTCCTGAGGAGAGGCTTTGGAAAATAGGCAAGGATGGCCTCTGAGATCTATTTTCTTGGAAAGATCTAAGGCATACACTCTTCCTGTCCTGTTGGCCCTCAGGAGAGTGTGATCATCCAACACCTTATTATCAAATCAAATTCAAACTTTGGATGACAGAATCTAGCAGTTCTGACTGGTGAAAAGAGCAACATGGCCTTTATCACACATTTGACTGATACTCAAGAGATTGTACTTGAGATTTTCCACATGATTAACATCATCAAACTTTATTTCTCCACTAGAGACAAAGCCTTTTCCAATGATGTAACCCTTAGCATCATTGCCAAAAGAAACAAACCCCTTCTTTCATTGAGAATAGTCATGAAGAAGAGGGCTGTCCCTGTCATATGCATAGATCCCCCACTGTCTACATACAGATGCTACTTTGGCATGTTGAAGAACCCTGCAATCATAAACATTAGTTAGTTTTTGAGATCCAAACTTTTTGGTTTTGGGTCTATTCACATCAACAGATGGTAAACTAACAGACTTGCTATGAATAATAGCCTGAGGGGATGGAGATGGTGAAGAAGAAGAATCCTTTGGCATGGATTTTCTTCTTGTGGTTTCAACACAGGAGCATCTATTTGGTTAACTCTCCCCAATAGATGTTGAACCATCATAACAAGTTGTGTCTGATTTTGTGATAAAGCCTTTAGCTCATCAGACACATCAGTGCTTGAGTTTGATGGGTTCCTGTGTTGTCCCATCTCTCTTTGAGCAACCTCAGCTGTTGCCTGTTTAACCCCTTTCTTTTTGGATTTCTTTTTTGATTTTGGGGTCACAGGTTTTGATGTTGCTTGTACAAATTTGATTTCAAACTCAGTTTTCATTTTATCCATTTTCTCTTTAATGTTTTCATTATGTTTGAGTTTGGAGCCCTTTTTATACCAGCAATCATGAGTAAGATGATTGAATAAGCCATATATTTCACATGGCTTTTTCTTCATCTTAAGTTGATCATCTGCTGAAGAAGATGAAACTACTGAAGACTTGTTCTTCAGCAGCTGCTATCAGTACTAGCAGTTTTCTTCCTTTAGTACCTGCTTTCTTGATATCTTCTTCAGTAGTTTTCCCACCCTTTCTACTTGCAGTTTTCTTTCCTTTAGTACATGTAGTAGTTTGGGCTTGTTCTACAGGTGTTATGACATTCTTTTTAGTACTTTCAGTACTTTGTGAAATACCACCTGGAGTGATCAATTTTGTGATCATGTGAGTGTCAGCGTTGAACCATCAACATCAGCTGATAGGTTCTGAGAGGAATTAATGTTGGCTTCTACTTCTGATGGTGCTGTATCACATAGTAGATCACATGATGAAAGGATTGGTTATTGCTTTCACCATCAGATTCTACCTCTGCTCTGGGAGTAAAAATGTAGGAGGAGCAGTGTGATTATAACCAATGCCCAACTTCACATTGGAAGCAGATTGCTTACTAAGAAGCATTTCAAAACCCTTGCAAGAATTACCCATTGATCACACTCTACCTGGGTAGTTGCAAGTGTTTCTTTGAGGTCTCTGTACTTCTCTAGAAGTATCTCTTCCCTAGGCTTATCATCAGTGATTTGGCATTTAAGTTTGTAAATCTCATCATTTTATCATTAATCACAGACTCAAATTCAGCTTTGCTTTTGGAAATTGTTTGTTCTAGCTCAATGTTCTTGTTAATTAAAGCTACATTTGCTTCTCTAATAGATGCAAATACGGCTATGCATGTTTCAGAACATAGTTTGGCTTTTGCCTCAGAGGATACCTGTGATACCTGTGGTGTAAAGGCATTAGAGGATGAAGTATCAGACTCCAAAGCCATAAGAGCTAGATTCCAAAAGGACTGTCACCACCATGTTGACCAGCACTAGAGAACAGTTGTTCATGACGAGACAAATCATCTAGTAAACTGCTCCAGTCAACAACTCCTGGGGTGAAAAAGCTGTGTGGTTAGGTTTTGGTGTGATGAGATGGGAAGGTTGAGGTTCAGGCAATGCTTGTGGTTGTGTGCAATAGGAGCTTGAACCGGATTTGGCTGAGGCATGTAATAGCAAGGAAAAGGATATGACATTGGACCCTGGGGGACAAAGTATACAGGAGATACAGGGTGTGAATGATGACTAGAACCAGCATGATGTTGCCCTCTGTTTTGTGGACTAGTGCTAGGAAAAGTCACAAAGGGTGCAGAAGAGTTAGATCCAGTTGATCTACACTCTCTTGCAAAGTGTCCAAGCCTTTGGCATTTGTGACACCTCAACTTACTCTTGGCAAAACCAACTTTGGTTTTGCCAGAGAGTCCAGGAAATTTCTTGCCAGTTCTCTTGTAGAACTTCTGAGATCTGATATTAATCAAGGCCATTGGCTCAGAATATCCATCTTTCTAGATCATCATCAGCTATTCCTTTCAAATCGTCCATGATGAAGCATAGATTGTTACTATTACTGCCAGAATGACTATCAATACCAACAAATGCATGATGAGAACTATTTGAAGAGAAATCAATATGCTCATCATAATTGCTTTCAGATGCAGCATATTCTGACTCATGACCAACCAGGTAGTGTCCCTAGTACAAAGTCATCAGTGAGCTTTCCGATGATGACAGTTTCCTTTTCTGCTCTATCTCTCTTCGAATGTAAGCAGTTTCCCCTGAATTTGGTGTGAGAGATAGGCTATCCAGATTTGCACTAGAGCGTAGGACAATAGTGTATGTGTCCCATCTCTCAGGTAGTGATCTGAGGAATCTGTTATTCATCTGGCTGTTGGTGTATTCCTGTTTCACCATTTTCAGCTCAGAGATCAAACATGAAAAACGCTCAAACTGTTGAATCAGTGTCTCACCCTTCTATGAGAGAATGTCTCATATGTTGGGTGAGGATTTCTCTGTTGTTTGCTAAGACCTCATCAGTTCCACTGAATTGTTCCTTCAGTGCATTCCAGAGGTCATGAGCAGTTTCATGATGCATAAGCCCTGAATAGATTCATTCGGCAGTGCCATGACCACAATTCCATGGGCTTTAGCATCAATCTCAAACAATTTCCGATCTTCATATGAGTATTGTTCCTTCTTCTTCGGAACCATTTAATTGGTTTCCGGATTGTTCACCATAGGCTTATATGGTCCATGTACCACAGATGTCCAACAACCTGAATTGTTAATAGACAGGTGATAAAGCATCCTTCGTTGCCATATGTTATACTCAGTCCTAACCAGCATCGGAGACTTGGTTGAGGGAACCGGTATTGTGAGGGTCATTAGAAGGAGTAGTCATCTCAGATTCAACCAAATTCAATTAAGCTATAGCAGATTTAGAACCAACACAACAAACCAAATTGAACCAAGAGAGATCTCAAAATGATAAACGAAAGCAGCAGAAAATCAATAATCTATAACCATTCTTGCAAATGAGCTAATTCAATCAAACATAGATATCAAATAGCAGTTTCAATGATCAATTGTTAGATCGATCAATGATTAACCAGCTCTGATACCATTTGTTAGGATCAGTGATCTACGTTTGATTGATTTGAGAGTATAGCAGCGGAAAACAAACAATGAATTAGCCATTCACAAGAACACAAAAGATATCCAAGGTAAGAACAAATGGTTATAGACAGAGAGAATTCTGCAAAATATATTTCATTCAATATTTGCTTTCGTGGTAACAGAATGTCACAAATACAGTTAGGTCAACACCTCTTATATAGGAGATGTGACGTTTGCTGATGTCACTTGATAGTGACGTCTACTGATGTCACTTGATAGTGACATCTAACAGAATTTATTCAAACTACTGATAGTTAACACAACTACTGAAGATGTCAAACAGCTGACATCTTCTTACAAAAATGCTAAGTGTTAACTATCACTACAACAACAGAAAAGAAACTACTGAAACTACAACGACTGAAGAACTGCTCTTCAGTCGTTTTACAAATACTGAAACAAAAGAAACTACTGAAAGGAAACCATCACAACAACTGAAGAATGCTTCTTCGGCTGTTGTAACAAACTCTGAAGGCTTCAGTACTTGTACTTGAACTTCAGTTGTTGTCATCAGCTGATGTCTTCAGTCTTTGTACTTCAGCTGTTGATCTTCAGTACTTTGTTATTCAGCTGTTGATCTTCAGACTTTGGTCTTCAGCTATTGAAGTCTTCAGTACTTTAGTCTTCAGCTGTTGAAGTCTTCAGTACTTTAGTCTTCAGCTGTTGATCTTCAGACTTTGTCTTCAGCTGTTGAAGTCTTCAAAACTTTAGTCTTCAGCTGTTGATCTTCAGACTTTGTTACAACAGCTGATCAAGTCTTCAGCAGTTGTTGTGATGTCTGTAGGACTTAGAGGTTTTTCTGATCAGCCTCATTGGTTCTTTTGGTCCAATAGTAGGCTTAACTTGGAAGAAAATATACATGCAGTGATGAAATAAAGACTTATTCAATTGTGAAACACTCATCACAAAGTACAGGTATGTATTGGCTTATCTGAATGCATGTGTGTGTAGTAGCCTAAACATACCAGGTAATGATACTTTATGAATCTCTTTCACCACATCACGTTTCATTTTTGTTTTACTGAGCAAAGGACTGATGAAACTTGTACATAGTGCACATGTTATGATCCAAAAGATTCCTAATGTGGAACACATCCAAAATTGGATGAATCAAAAAGTACATTCCAAGTGAAGGAACAAAAGAATCCTATCATGGATCACCTTCCAAAGTGAAGTGAAAAGAATCCCAATGTGTATCAACATGAAAAAGGATCAAATTAAAAGAATCCCAATGAGGATCAGTGAAAATGAGATTTCATAACTTAAGTAACTTGGTAAGAAAAGCTGTGAAAAAGTTCTACCATGCATTGTACAAGGAGGGTTGATCATTCCATGCTTATGTGTGTGAGGTACACATTGAATAATTAAATCAACCAAAACATGATAAAAGTCATTTGCATCAAAATATCACCAGGTATGAGTTTATGAGGACAAACATACCTTCAATCTTCAAGTTCATGATCATGTCCATTTAATCATAAAGGATACACAAGTGTAATGTAAAACTTATATGATCCCAACAAAGAGATAATTCTTTTCATTATTAAAATCAAATAATATTCTAAGAATTTAAATCTTTAAAATTTCTATCCAAATATGGATATAAACTTTAGGGGGAGTAATAAAAATTTTTAAGTAAGTCCAAATTTTGTTTATTAACTTAACGTTGAAAAACAAAACAAAAAGATTTTGGTTGGTGTTGTTGCAATAAGTCATACCATTATATCTCAGCTTATGCAGATTCTTAGAAGCATGATAAGTTCAAGATCTATCATAACTGGGAAACTTGTATCAATTGTGATATAGAAGTCAATCCAAGCAAGAATTGACAACTTCAACAGTCAACATCATAAGAAAAATCAATCAAGGACAAATCATAATAAGATGAATAATCAATTCAATCACATTAACTTTTGATTAAGTCCAAAAGCTAATGCCAGTAAGTGCATTGATTAATGCGGGTGAAGGTAACCCATGCATGTAACTAATGCGGGTAACAGTATATTTTCAAGTGCAACTAATGCGGACAATGATTTTACTCTACCGCATTAGTGTGTGAAGTAAATGAGGATTTTACTCTACCTTATTTGCTACAGGAGTCAAATGCGGATGAACATATCTCTCTCGCATTTGCTACAGTGCAATGCTGAGCAAGTGTTGTCAACCGCATTTGGTGTAGTCGCACAAATGCTGATTGACTTTGTTCTATCGCATTTGCTACTGTGTAGAAATACGGATAGGATGAAACAAGTAACAATCTACCGTATTTGTTATAGTGAATGCTGATGAACATAATCACAAGTTATTCTTCCACATTTACCACAACACAAATACGGATAGTCAATGGTTTCAAGTTCTAACTTCCGCATTTGCAACAGTATACAAATGAGAAAAGAATAAAAAATAAGAAACAAAACATCCGCATTTACAACAATAGCCAATTGGAGAGAGTCAAAGTCAAAATTTTTTCTTCCGTATTTGCTACAATTAACAAATGCGGATGACCAAAAGCCAAAAAATTTATCAACTATAAATAGAGAGAGAATCTTTGTTGTAATTATTCTCTCTAATTTATCAACTTTCATATACACAATACAAAAACATTTATGAGTAATTTTCTTGCATTGAATGTTCTTTGATTTTTTGTTTCCGCCATTCAATCACTGACTTGATTACCATATTCGATTCACAGTAAAAATCTCACTCTTACTCAACCCCAGTCATTGGCCTATAGAGCTCCTTTTATAGTTGTTTCTCTAGGGGCATTGCACTCTCTTGAGAAGTGGACAACCATGCCACAGTTGAAGCATTTCACCTTGGATTTATCATATCCAAGTTTTGTATCATCATTTAGGCTCAGCTTTCTTCCTTTTCTGAAGAATTTCTTGGCTCTCATGGCAATCCTGGCCATTTGCCATTGTAGATCCATTTCTTGCACACCATCTGGATCCATTTCCTCTAGATCTTCTTGAATTAGATGAGCAGAAGTAAGTCTTCCTCCCAAGTAGGCTTCAAAGCTTGCAACAAAGTCATTGTAAGTTGCTACCATGATTTCCAAGTCATGATGTCTATTTTGGCTATCATGATGTCTAAAGTAGTACTCTCAAGATCAAGAGTATTTTTCAGCATGGTAACATTCTGTTTCTAGCTTTCAGGGAGACTGTGAAGCATTTTCTTGTTTAATTATTTAATCTTGTAAGTGACTACCATGATTTCCAAGTCATTTACTAACTGTACAAATCTGTGTAGTTGTTTAGATATTGATTCTCCCTGGTGTGGTGGAATGTTTCATACTAATTAACAAGCTTGTGTTTGTTGATTTCAGCCACCTCACTACTCCTTCACACATGATTTTGAGTGCATCCCATACAGCTTTTGCAGTTCCATACTTCTCCAATCTTTTCAGCACATCTGTCTTTAGTGCTTGATTCAAAAATGAGTAGGCTTGAGGTCTATCATGATTTTCTTGTAGTCTTCATCATCTAAGGTCAGATCTTCAATGGGTATTCTAGCAGTTCTGTATATTACAGCTTGATCTACACACAGAGTAACAAGGATGTGTGGCCCCTTGCATATTGAGATCCAAAAATCAGGATCTACACCTATGATGTAATTCCTAAACCTGATTTTCCACTGTTTAAACTCAAATTTATGTTTAAGCATTGGACGTTTAGGTGTATGACCAAGTTCTAAGTAGCTGTTAGAATCCTTTTAACTAAGTGTTTAACTCGTATAATATAGATTTTATGATTTTAAGATTGATTAGTCCAACTAGTCCAAAGAGTTCAAACGGCTTTCAGAAGCAGATCTACGATTGTATTGAGTTTCTTGCTGTTGTGAGTATTTTGGTGAGTATGTGTTGACAAGAGTATTTTCTGCTATTCACTAAGTAGAGAAGATGATATACTCTACTAGCAACTCGATTACCAAATCAATCAACTTCTATTCAGTTCTTGCGTAGATCTAAAAGAGAATCAAGAGCCAAAGCTCTGATACCAATTGACTGGGTTGAGTAAGAGTGAGATTCTTACTATGAATCGAATATGGTAATAAAGCCAGTGATTGAATGGCGGAAACAAACAATCAAAGAACATTCGATGAAAGAAAATAACTCATAAATGCTTTGGTATTGTATATATGAAAGTTGATAAATTACAGAGAATAATTACAACAAAAATTCTCTATCTATGAGCCATCACCTGAAGTACGAGGTTATCTATTCTATTTATAGGCAGACAGATGCCTTTTAGAAAAATGACTAAACTACCCCTGAACTATTACATCAGAACTAGTCTAAGTCTTCATCCGCATCTCTGCTTGGTCATCCACATTTACAAATGCGGATGAGTTAACTTGATAAGCATTTCTTCACTTGATCATCCGCAATAGTATGTCGGTTATCCGCGTTGGTTAATGTGGATGAACAAATATTTATGTGCATTTGTTTGTCATCCCCATTTGTCTAATGTGGATGAGCAAAGTCTTGTCCTCATTAACTTTTAGTCTTCCGCATTTGTCAATGCGGAAGAGCAAATACTTGTCCGTATTTGCATTATGTCTTCCACATTGACAAATGTGGAAGACAACACTTGTTCTTTTTCTTAGCAGAATTTCATCCGCATTTCTTCTTGGACTTAAGGGATTCCAGCAGAGCAATCATCAAATCACCCATTGAGTTGGCATGTATGATCCTTTCACGATGCAACAATATTAAAGAAAAGAATGCCATCCAAAAGAGCCAAGTTTCCGCCCCGTGCCATCCTGAGCAACTTTACATGTCATCTAGAAATTGCATAAAAAATCAGCATTGCGGAGTGAGTTCTAGTTTTAAGTAAAACATATTTTACTTTCATTAAAACTGTTCTTTACTTTTGTATGTGGTCACACATCATACGTACACATAGATAATATCATTATTATCTTCATCATTTATTTGTTAACTTTTATTCATACGTTCATCTTTACTTCTTTATATTCCATCCAAAACCATGAACTTTACCCCACCGTCATGCATAAAGCAAGTACTTGGCCGAGGTCTATCATAGACCCCTCGTCATGGTGCCCAGCCGCCTGACCACAGTACCTAGGGTAAATTCAGGTGTAACATTGTCATGTGCTATACCCCACCATCATGCATAAAGCGGGTACTAGGCCGAGGTCCATCATTGAGTGTGTTTCTCAATACAGTGCTTGCAAGACTTTCTTTACCATCTTTTATTCATTAATGCATGCACTCTTACATTATGTTCCTCTTTTCATTATCTTCCACTTTACGTTACATAATACTTTTCATTTCATTCATTAATCATTCAACATAACGCGACGGGAAAATAATCATATGTAATAGGAACATAAACATAAACATACAACATCACCATACACGACATCATCATACATACATAACATACATCATACATACCATCATGCATAAACATCCATCATACATCATCATACATGCCCATCATCATCAATGACCTCAAAAGTCAACTTACATGAACCCCCAGGAACCTCCCAAGTCGAAACCTACATCTACATTTTCCCCCGGAAATTAGAAAATATTCTAAGTCTTCATCCGCATTTCTTATTGTTCATCCGCATTTCTTGTTGTTCATCTGCATTTCTTATTGTTCATCCGCATGTCTTATTGTTCATCCGCATTTCTTATTGTTCATCCCCATTTCTTTTTGTTCATCCACATTTCTTATTGTTCATCCACATTCTTTATTGTTCATCCGCATTTCTTTATTATTCATCTACATTTCTTTATTGTTCATCCAAATTTCTTTTTGTTTATCCATATTTCTTTTTGTTCATCCGCATTTCTTTTTCTTCATCCACATTTGCATTCGCAGATGAGTTTCTCTCGGATGGTCATCCGCATTTCCTCCACTTTTCTGCATTTGCCAATGCGTAAAAGCAAAATTGTCCACATCACTCATGGGTTTTGTAGAACATTACCAAAGTCATATTAACAATTTTATTATGAAAAAACGTAGTGGAGATAAGGTCAAAAACGTGAGTATATGTAACATATATATACTTGTTAAAACAAAACCCAAGACAAGGATCTATGTATATCGAAGAACATACTATCAAAAACAAAAATCACCACATAAGCTACCTTTAGAATCGTGGATTGAAGGGCAAGATGATGATGTTTGAAAGCCAAGACTACAAAGTAGGAGCCCTCAAGGGATGATACCCACAAACCTTTCTAACACTTTGCTTGTTAGAATGCTCCACCAAGGATTGCTTCTTGTTTGTTCCTCAAAAAAAACCAAATCACCAAGCTGTTTTCAGCTATTCAAAAACCCGAATATAATGTTGGAGTTTTTGAGGTTTCTTATGATGTCTTTTAGAGAGGAGTGTTCTACAAAGATGGAGTGTAATTGAGGAGAAAAGCACGCAAATAACCAAGACCAAGGCAAGGCCTTAATGGTCCCTTTATGGGCGGCCGAATCTCTCCTCAAAAGGGGTTTCCCCTCAAAAACTTTTATAAAAAGTTACACTTTAACCTTTGTTTTATAAATCAAAACCCTTTTAATTTTATAACACTAGAACACTTTCATTTGTCATTGTTTAACTAACTTAATTTAATGAAACAAATGAATTCTCATGAACAAATCATCTTCATAATGTTGTTCATTTACAAAAGCAATATTTTAGAAAACCCGTTTTTCTAAATTGGTGCTAATATTTATTCGTTTGATCTCGTCAACGAACAAAAATTAATTGCTGTTTGTTTGGCTTGTATTGGGTGTGACCCGATTTGGATTATAACGTACTAACCACATCAATCTTATATGTGTCTTGGGCATATAAGATCCAACATTCTCCCACTTGCACAAGATTCATAGAAATTTGATGTAAGTAGTAAATACCGCCTAACAATGGTTTACTACCATTAATACGTATGAGTAGGTGCCATTCAATAACATCATCTCCTTCAAGTACCATACTTGAAATGTTTTAGGTGAATAATAATCCATTCTTTTGTTACAGATGTCATTTTAAATCCCAGAGACACAGAATTGTTATTCTCTCATGATTTAGCTTTACCCGGCCTTAGACATCTAACTCTCAACGAATAAGAGGAACAAATTCCTTCTTGACTACATATGTCTCTCACAATTACCTTATATCATACCTGAACCTAGCCTTACGTACTGTTAATGTTTCAGAACAGCAAAGCACTAAGTCAAATATGATACTTGGTGAATATCAAAACTCAATATGTATCTCAGGTCTGAGGATACAGTGATATTCACCTTTACTCAATATTTCTTATGACTAATCATAAAGATTCTATGCAGAAATAATAGAGAGCGGGTCAGTCCTATATCTATATCCCATAGATATCAATGAACCTTCGTATCAACCTTTTGCTCTATATTCATACTTTATGAATATCCACCAATCCAAGTTCATTATAGTCTTACATTCATAGTTGTTCCCACAATTATGATCGACTACGAACGTTTAGAATAACTTGCTTATTCACGGATTTAAACATGCTAAACTAGAAGAACAAATGAAAAATACAACCATATAATTAAGTTAAATAACATAAGTTCCAATATCCAAATACAAAATTTGAACTCCAATCACTAGAATATCAAAGTCCTAAGGCACAAGTATGACTTTCATGCTTTGACCTATCTAGGAGCTTCGTAAAAGGATCCGCAATATTTTGATCGGTGTGTACTTTGCGAATACATATCTTTCCCTTTTCAACTTCATCCCTTATGTAGTTGAATCTTCGTTCAAGGTGCCGAGTCTTTTGATGAGCACGAGGTTCCTTGATTTGAGCAATCGCACCCTCGTTGTCACAAAAGATCTCTAGGGGGTCTTGAATGGTAGCAACGACCCCTAGATCAGCAATGAACTTCCTGAGCCACACAGCTTCTTGAGCTGTCAATGAGGCGGCGATGTGTTCTGTATCTGTTGTAGATAGTGCCACTACATCTTGCTTTGAGCTCTTCCAAGAGACCGCTCCTCCATTCATAATGAAGACATATCCAGACTGTGATCGAGAGTCATCTCGATTAGTTTGGAAACTCGCATCCGTGTAACCCTTTACAACGAGCTCCTCCTCACCAGATCCATATATTAAGTACATATCCTTAGTGTTTCTAAGGTATTTCAAAATACTTTTAACAACCATCTAATGACTGTCACCAAGATTCTGTTGAAATCTACTTGTCATGCTTAGAGCACATGACACGTCTGGCCTAGTACATATCACTGCATACATGATGGATCCAATAGCAGATACATATGGGACTCCATTCATTCTTTCTTGTTCAACCTTTGAACTAGGGCATTGAGATGAGCTCAATATAGTCCCCTTTTGAATAGGTACCAAACCTTTCTTAGAATTCTCCATCTTGAACCTTTTCAAGATCTTTTCAATGTATGCACTTTGGTTTAAACCAATCAACCGCCTTGATCTATCCCTATAGATCTTTATTCCCAAAATATAGGTGGCTTCACCAAAATCCTTAATGGAAAAACAGCTTCCAAGCCAGGTTTTTACACCTTCCAAGGTTGGAATGTCATTTCCAAATAGTAGAATGTCATCGACATATAATACAAGGAAAGTAATAATGCTCCCACTAGCTTTCTTATACACACAAGCTTCATCAGCGTTATTGATGAAGCCAAATTTCTTTACTTCATCAGCAAAACGGTGATTCCAACTTCTTGACGCTTGTTTCAATCCGTAGATTGACTTCTTCAACTTGCATGCCTTGTTGGGATGTTTTGGATCGACAAAACCTTCAGCTTGTTCCATATGGACATCTTCCTCAAGATATACATTAAGGAAAGCAGTTTTGACATCCATTTGCCAAATCTCATAGTCATAATATGCTGCTATGGCAAACAATATCCTGATAGACTTTAGCATGGCTACAGGTGAAAAAGTTTCATCATAATCAACTCCTTGAGTTTGAGTGAAACCTTTTGCTACAAATCTAGCTTTATAGGTGTCCAAGGTTCCATTCATATCGGTTTTCTTCTTGAAAACCCACTTACTTCCAACTACCTTGGACTGAAGAGGTGGTGTAACCAATTCCCAAACTTGGTTATCATACATGGATTGCATCTCAACGTTCATGGCTTCTTGCCATTTGTCAAAATCAGGTTTTGACATTGCATCATGGTATGTGGTTGGTTCATCCGAATCTACCACATAGCATCCATCCATGAAAAATCCATATCTCTTAGGAGGAACACTAGTTCTACCAGATCTACAAAAGTTTTGTGTATCTTGATCATCCATATGATCATTCTCAACATCCTCATGTTGATTGCTAGTATCGACCAAATGTGTATCGTCTTGTGAATCTTGAACCTCTTCAAGTTCCATTGTTCTTCCACTAGTTTCTTCTGAAAGGAACTTAGTTTCCAAGAACTCTGCCTTTCGAGCAATAAACATTTTCTGTTCAGTTGGATCATAGAAATAATGTCCAATACAATCTCTAGGATATCCAATGAAGATACATTTTGTGGATCGGGCTTCTAGTTTGTTTTGAGTGTATTGCTTAGGATAAGCCTCACACTCCCAAACTTTTAAATATGATAATGATGGAACCCTTCCATGCCATACTTTGAAAGTTGTCCTTTCCACTTTCTTGGTTGGGGGCATTTTTAAAATACGGGCCGCGAGAGCAATGCGAAACCCCAAAAGGATAGTGGTAGTGTACTTCTAGCCATCATAGATCGAACCATATCCAATAGAGTCCGATTCCTCCTCTGAGATACACCATTATGTTGTGGTGTTCCAGGTGGAGTAAGTTGTGAGACAATCCCACAACTTCTAAGATACTCTTGAAATTCACTACTTAGGTATTCACCTCCTCTATCTGTACGAAGAATCTTGACCGTTTTGTTGAGTAGATTTTCAACATCATTCTTGGATATTTTGAACATTTCAAAAGATTCATGTTTGTGTCTTAACAAGTACACACCCATAACGACTATAGTCATCGGTAAAGGTATTGAAGTATCTTTCACCATTCCTAGTTATTCGTTTAAAAGGTCCACATACATCCGAATGTATGATCCCTAATAAATCATTTGCCCTTTCATTAGTCCCACTAAAAGGGGCCTTTGTCATTTTACCTTGTAAACAAGACTCGCATACATCAAATGAATCAATCTCTTTAGTTCTTAAAAGACCATTCTTTTGATGTTTTTGCATACGATTCTTGTTTATGTGACCAAGGAGACAATGCCAAAGATAGGAATCACTCAAATCTAATTTGAGCCTTTTGGTGGTTGCTTGGTACATTGAGCTATCATATGTTGTATTATTAAGAACCAATTCATAAATACCATTACAAGGTATAGCCTTAAAATAAAACACATGATTTAAAGAAACATGAATATCATTGTCAACAAACTTGAAATCATAATCACATTGTCTTAGACGGGAAAGATAAATAATGTTCCTAGTCAGCTAGGAGCATACAAAACATTTTTTAAAATAACTTCCAAACCACTTGGAAGTTTCAAAATATAGTCTCCTTGAGCTTCTACATGAACCTTTGCACCGGTGCCCATAAAGAGACTAATTTCCCCTTTTGAATAATGCTCACTTCTTTTGAACCCCTGAAACAAATTGCAAATATGAGTTCCACATCCGGTATCTAATAACCATGTGTTAGAAGAAATAACATTTAGCTCAACATGTATCATAAAGATTGTACCTAAGGTTTGCCCCGCATCCTTCTTCGATCTCAATTCTTTGAGATAGACCGGACAATTGCGTTTCCAATGGCCTACCTCACCACACTCAAAACACGGGTCTTCATGAGCAACCTTTTGCTTCTTTTCTTTCGGTTTGGTTGGTTCCACTTTAGCCTTACCCTTACCCTTTCCCTTGATGTGCCCCTTCCCTTTAGCAACACTTGCCCTAGGGTTGGGGAGGATCCTTTTCTTACTACCTTCTTCATTGATCGTAAGGACCGATAGAACCTTTCTACCCATGCCTGCCACGGCCATTTTTAGCATTGAATGAAGCTCACCAATGCTCTTGTCCCATCCATTCATGTTATAGTTCATAACAAGCTATCAAACTTCTTGGATAGGGAGTTGAGGATCAAATCTGTTGCCAACTCGTTGGACACACGACAGTTAAGCCTTTCAAGATGATCAATGTGGCTCTTCATCTTGAGAACGTAAGATTATACCGATTGGGTCTCATTCATCCGACATGCATGAAGTGCTCGAACCGTTTCGAAGCGCTCCACCCTTGATTGTTGTTGGAACATTTCCTTCAACTGGGTGATCATGTCATAGGCATTGTGGTTCTCAAATCCCTTTTGCAAATCGGGAATCATACTCGCTAGCATGAGACATGAGACTTGCACCGAGTCCTCGGTGTATTTGACCCACTCGGCAAAGGCCTCTACGTTATTCTCATCCGGTTGATCGGGAATGGGATCGTCTAACACATAGGACTTCTTTTCTTGTTTGAGAACGATTCTCAAGTTTCGATACCAGTCCATGAAGTTCCCATGATTTAGACGTTCCTATTCAAGGATAGTCCTTAGTGATAGGTTACGGACAGTCGGGATTGAGTTGTTGTTGTTAGCCATCTACAATTTTACAAAGTTCAATATTTAGTATTTTGATATAAAGTATTAATTATTAATACCCTTTTATGTCTCATAGACAATTAATAATTAAAGTGTAGAACCCAACGTTATATTTAAATATCGGTTAGGTGACCTTTATCCCTTTATTTAAATTAACAAGGTAGTCAACGTTTGACAATTGTAACCTATTACAAATTCTAGTTGTATGGAATGAGTTTAAACATCTTATGTTTTGTTTGGCATGTTTATCCCATCAACACCGTTTGTACGTCATGCTTCGATGATCCTAATGCATGATTTCCAAATCAAGTCGTCCTACTTAGACACACTTGTGATCTTACATATATAAGTGGTTAGGTGACCTTTATCCCACAAATATGGTAATTTCACCTCAACTTTACAAGTTTCTACATTTATGGTTAGGTGACCTTTATCCCATAAACAAGTTGCAAGTGAATTGAGTGTTGTTTAAAAGGATGGTGTTACACTTGTTTAGAAAAGGGTTTTGCGGTTCTAAAATCTTGTTTTTAGAAAACCTATTATACCATACTATTTGTATGCATTCATATGCATGGTATTTTATTAAAAAAATTATTTTCATGATTCCTTTTAACAAAACTCATTTTTATTAAATCATTAACCCTTATAAACTCATTTTATTAATTCCTTTAATGATAGAACCAATATTATGCTTGTATTAATTTTAGTTCATTAACTAGTTTATCTATTTTCAATTAAAATGTCAAACTCATCCAAACAACCAAATAATCAACCAAAAATAAAATATAAGTGCATAACCATAGCCACCTATTTTGAACACACTTGATTGCCATAACAGTGTGTCAAGAGGTCATTTCTAGGGTAAAAACATGACACAATGTTGTGTTGATGAACTCCTACTTGAACTTGCATCCAAATGCTTCAAGTATTCCTTTTGTGTTGTGATTCCACCACCATCTTTAGGCACCTTCTTTGTCTTAAAAATCAGCCCCAAAATGCTTGTTACATAGGAAAAATCCTAATACATTTTTTCTAGGAAAATAAAGTGCACACTAATCTACTTATTACATACCAAATGAAACAAATAAATTACATAGCCTTTATTACAACCAAATGAAATGACAACCACAAACAATCAAACACAAGGTCATTGCTAGGTTTTATGCACTAAAAACACATCCAAATATGTATATAAAATTCGAAATTGGCAGCCCCTTTTGAACCCAAAATCTCGGCCAACATAAACCAAGAACAAGTGGGTTCCAAACAAACAAACCATCTTATAATTTTAATTTTTCAAGATCCTTACATGCATATAAAAGTAATATCTTGAAAAACAAAGGGACATCCATGTGAGAAATTTCCAGCCCACTTTTTATAAAAAAAGGACCCGAAAATTTCAATTTTTGAAGCATGTATCCATATAACCGGCTTTTGATGCCATTGATGGTTTTGTAGAACATTACCAAAGTCATATTACCATTTTATTACGAAAAAACGCAGCGGAGATAAGGTCAATAACGTGAGTATATGTAACATATATATACTTGTTAAAAAAAACCCAGACAAGGATCTATTTATATGGAAGAACATACTATCAAAACAAAAATCAACCACATAAGCTACCTTTAGAATCGTGGATTGAAGGGCAAGATGATGATGTTTGAAAGCCAAGACTACAAAGTAGGAGCCCACAAGGGATGATACCCACAAACCTTTCTAACACCTTGCTTGTTAGGATGCTCCACCAAGGAATGCTTCTTGTTTGTTCCTCAAAAAAACCAAATCACCAAGCTGTTTTCAGCTCTTCAAAAACCTGAATATAATGCTGGAGTTTTTGAGGTTTCTTATGATGTCTTTAAGAGAGGAGTGTTCTACAAAGATGGAGTGTAATTAGCAGAAAAGCATGCAAATAACCAAGACCAAGGCAAGGCCTTAATGGTCCCTTTATGGGCGGCCGAATCTCCCCTCAAAAGGGGTTTCCCCCCAAAAACTTTTATAAAAAGTTACACTTTAACCCTTTGTTTTATAAAATTAAAACTCTTTTAATTTTATAACACTAGAACACTTTCATTTGTCATTGTTTAACTAACTTAATTTAATGAAACAAATGAATTCTCATGAACAAATCATCTTCATAGTGTTGTTCATTTACAAAAGCAATATTTTAGAAAACCCATTTTTTCTAAATTGGTGGTAATATTTATTTGTTTGATCTCATCAATGAACAATATTTATTGGTGTTTGTTTGGCTTGTTATTGGGTATGACCCGACTTGGATCATAACGTACTAACCACATCAATCTTATATGTGTCTTGGGCATATAAGATCCAACATCACTTCTAATTTTCCGCATTTGTTAATGCGGAGAACAAAACAGTTCTTTTCCCGTAGACTCTTCATCCACATTTCCTCTAGTCGCATAACCTTCATCCGCATTAACTTTAGTCGCATGGCCATCTAGGCGCATGAGAACATTTCAGGCGCATGAGCCCTATTTGGGTGCATGAAGTTTTGGATGTATGAAGACAGTTAGGCAGATTTCCATACTAGGCGCATGAACCCTATTTGGGCGCATGAGCAGCCTATTTCATACTTAATCATCATAATTTAGTCCCCAACCATGCTCAAACTTATTCTAAGCTTAAATCATGCATTCTAAGCCTTAGAAACATATTCATAACATCATCAAACATAAACATAGCCCAAATTCACATCCCACCCGCAACATACACACATACATACATACGGGTACAATACCCACTTTTATAAAAACGTACATACATGCATTTTCAGCCGCAAAATCAGTTAAAAACACGTAAAAGAGGGGTTATAGAACTCACCTTTGCAGCTCTTTGGGTAAGACTTCTTCAAGCCCGTTTGCAAATTGAGCTCAAACACCTAAAACCCACCAAGCACACACAGCCAAACATACTTAAGCATACAACTGAGGATGAAACCAGTTAAGAACATCTTAAACACATGAATTCTTACCCTGAATTCGATCTTTTCAGCTCTTTTTCTTCAAAATCCAAGAGTTTCTGCTCTCCTTCACTTTCTCTCTCTAAAATCCAAATGATGTGAGTGGGTGTAGACAATATGGGCGGCCATGCCACCTTTTACACCCACTTTTCAAACATTTTGTCCTTTTTTACATATTTAACCCCTCGACTTTTGTTGAATTCATTTTCTTTCTTTTCTTCCATTTATTCTTTGGTTTGAGTCTTCAAAAATATCAGGTGTTACATCTAGAATCAAAGGTCAATGAATGTAATAAAGCCATAATCGCAGCAGGTAAGAACATTGCCAGCTTCACGCCTAGGATTGAAGTCCCAAAATCAACACCCTTTATAGGCAAGCGAGAAGCAAGGGTTGTTGACGACTTCCTGTGGGAAATGGAACGATACATCAATGGTGTAGGTATTCTTGATAACGTTACGAAGATCAAGACTGCCATACTTTATTTGAAAGATACAGTAGGCCTATGGTGGTGATGTAAACATGGAGAAGTAGAGAAAGGTACGTGCATCTTAAACACATGGCTTGATTTCATTAATGAAAATAAGAAGCAATTTTATCTGGAAAATGCAGAAAATAAGGCAAGGAGCCAGTTACACAATCTTAAACAAAATGGATCTATCAAGGACTATATTAAAGAATTTACCACATCGGTCCTTGAAATTCTGAACATGACGAATAAGGACTCCCTCTTCTACTTTCTTGATGGCTTACAAGTGTGGGCAAAGACCAAGCTTAAACGACGTGGCGTTCAAGACTTATCTTTGGCTATCGCTATAGCTGAAGGACTGATTGATTATAGCCAAAGAGAGTCATAATCTAACGATCAAAGACCAAGCCACGAGAAAGGTGGGGGAGACAAACCAACTTCGTCTAGGGAAAACGCTGCCCGAAAGCCACCTCCAACATGGAAATCCCAGGAAATGAGGCCCTTTGACAAAGACTACAAGTGCTTCATTTGTGATGGTCCACACCAAGCCTAGGACTGCATAATGAGGGCTAGTCTACATGCCATGATTGCAAGGGAGAAAAGTTCACACGAAGATGGTGATGCTTGCATGGGCTCAATGCAAGAACTTGGTGCAATCAAAGCCAAGATGGGGGTACAACCAGTACAGCAAAGGATTGCAATTTGTTCAAGCCACTATCAAAGGAAACCAAGTACGAGCCCTTGAAGACACGGGCGCCTCCGATAATTTAATCTCCATAACGATTCCAAATGATTACGCATGCAATATGTAAAAGGGAGTGGGGCCATGAAAACAGTGAATGCAAGTGCCAAACCAATACATGGGGAGGCAAAAGGAGAAAAGATTTTCCATTTAATCTGCATAAGAGACATATGTGTTAGTTTTGATGAGAAAGCGTGTGCATAATTGATTAGTTTGACTTCTAGTGGTCAAAGATGAACGTTTGAAGTATATCAAATGGTGAATTTGTTGTAGAACAATCTCATTTTCTTTGTTTTTCAAGTTTAGATAAACTATTTATTAGATGTTACTTCATTGATTTGTTGCACATTTTCATTTTTCATCAGACTATGTTCTTGTGATGAACAAAACTATTAAGGTTTTTCATGATGGTTAAAATTTCTCTTAGTTTGCATGTACATTGATATTGAAAATGTATAACATATCTTTGAATAAGTTGGATTTTGTGTGTTCTTTATTATCATTTGGTTCTTCGTTCACTTTTGGTTCAACAGTTTGAAAGGTAGGTCATGTAAAATTTATGGAAATTTCACCTTTCTATCATTGCTACTGTTGTTTGGACTCGAGTATAATAAGAGGTTGGTTTGAACACACTGAATTCTTTGGTTGTTGATGATGAAGATGATCAAAGAAGGTTTGATGTGTTTTTGCGCTCGTCTCACTATGTAGTCTCTCAAATTTGAAATGTATTAAATGACCGTTTGAAATTCCTTTAAATAGTCAAATAATGGCTTTTACAAAATTTTACAAGTTTCACAGCAAATGTGGTCACATTTTTAAAACACTTTAGCAAATGCGGAAGAGTAAATTTGAAGTCTTTGGGTTATCCACATTTGTTTACTGTTGTAAATGCGGAAGTGAAAATTCAATAACTTTGCTATCCGCATTTGTTTACTATTGCAAATATGGAAGAGTTAACTTTGTGATTTTGGGCATCCGCATTTACATACTGTAGCAAATGCGGAAGTTTGTTACTTCTGTTTTCTTCATTCCGCATTTGTGCAATGTTGCAAATGCGAAAGAACTAAGTTCATCAGCATTTGTTCACTGTAACAAATGTGGTTGACAAAACTTATTCACTTAATTGTAAAAAATGCGAAAGAACTAAGCTCATTGTAGCAAATGCGGTTGAATAAAATTTGTTAGCATTTGCTCACTGTAGCAAATGCGGATGATCTGACTTTGTCAGCATTTGCTCACTATAGCAAATGCGATAGAATAAAATCCACATTTACTTGATCATCATTCATTGATAGAGATTAATCACTTAATTATTTCTGCTTGAAAATACATGATCATTGAAGATATGTATCCACAAATGCGGATGAATAAAACCAACGCGAAAGTGTAAATTTCATCCGTATTTAACAAATGCGATTGAACACTTAAAAGTTTATCCGCATTGACAAATGCGGTTGAACACTTGAAAATTATTTTATCCACATTGACAAATGCAGTAAAACAATTTTCGTTCCGCATAGGTTTTAACACTTCAAAATTTCATGTATACTTGTAACACACTAATGCGGTAGAGTACAATCATTGTCCACATTACTTTCACTTGGAAATAAAAAGCTACCCGCATTGGTTATAAGCATGGGTTACCTTCACCCGCATTAACCAATGCACTTACCTGCATTAACTTTTGAACTTAATTATAAGTTAGTGTGACTATTTTGATTTTTCATGTTATGAAGAGATGTCATTGATTGATTTTTCTTATGAAGTTGTTGGCTACACTTTTCATGGTTACAAGAATTTGCATAGGCTGAGATACTATGGTATACCTTCTACAACAACACATGCATTTTGTTTTTCTTTTGTTTTTAATGTTTTTAAGAAAGTAATTTATGATGGTAACAATCTATAAAGATTTAATCAAAAAAAATAAATTACTCCGCCTAAAGTTTATATCCACATGTGGATAAGAACTTTGAAGATTTAAAAACTTTTTGACAATTATATACATGGATTATTCATAATGAAGAGAAGTATATCTTTTGTTGGGATCATATCAATCTTACATTGCACATGTGCATCCTTTATGATAAAGTGGACATGTTTATGAACTTGATGATTGAAGGTATGTTTGTCCTCTTAAACTCATACGCGGTTGATATTTTGATGCAAATGATATTTATCATGTTTTTAGTTGATTTAATTATTCAATATGTACCTCACACACACAAGCATGGAATGATCAACCATCTTTATACAATGTATGGTAGAACTTTTTCACAACTTTCCTTACCAGGTTACTTAAATTATGAGAACTCATTTTCACTGGTCCTCATTAGGATTCTTTTAATTTGATCCTTTTCAAGATGATCCACATTGGGATTCTTTTCACTTCACTTTTGAAGGTGATCCATGATAGGATTATTTTGTTCATTCACTTGTAATGTATTGCGTTTGTAGATTCATCCAATTTGGATGTGTTCCTCATTAGGAATCTTTTGGATCATTACATCTGCACTATGTGCTTATTTCATCAGGTCTTTGCTCAGCAAAACAAATATGAAACTTCATGTGGGTGAAAGAGATTCATAAAGCATCATTACTGGTGTGTTTAGGTTACTACACACACATGCACTCAGATAAGCCAATATATACATGTACTTTGTGATGAGTGTTTCACTATTGAATGAGATTTTTAATTCATCGCTGCATGTACCTTCTTTTCCAAGTTAAGCCTACCAACATATCTGGTAAGTCATGACAGCCTTACAAATTTTGAAATTAAGCATAGTGAATGATATAACGACTGTAATATATCATTTCCCACATGACATTCTATTCTTCATAAAATTGATTCCCTTTTTGTGTTTTTCTAGTATTTTTGACTTGTTTTATATGTTTTGAATTATTTTTACTCAAGGTTAATCATGCCAATTGACTGAACCAGGAATTCAAACCTACCAGGTTCAATTGCCTTAGTAAACAAATCAGCTAATTGATTTTCAGTGGGTACTTGAATCAATTTGATTAACCCTTTTTTAGCAGTCTCTCAAAAAGTGATATCTAATTTCAATATATTTTGTTTTTGAGTGCTGAACTGGATTACTGGTTATGAAAATAGCTGTAGTGTTGTCAATGTGAATTGGTGTATGCAAGAAGTTATAACCATAATCAAGCATCTGGTTTTGAATCCAGAGTACATGAGAGCAATAGGTTGATGCTGCAATGTACTCAGCTTCTTCTGTTGATACAGACACGTTTGTTCGCTTCTTGCATTGCCAAGAGACCAGTCTGGGACTAAGAAATTGACAACCGCCAGAGGTGGATTTTCTGTTGAAGTTGCATCCTCCATAATCACTGTTTGTGAAGGCATAGAGATTGAAGTCTCATTCCTTCAGATACCATAATCCAAGTGCTGGTTTGCCCTTCAGATATCTGAATATCCTCTTGACTGCATTCGTATCTGATTCTTTTGGATCAGCTTGATATCCGGCACACACACAAACACCAAACATAATGTGAGTCCTACTGGCTGTTAGATACATAAGTGAACCGATCATTGATAAATAGTGAGCCTAATCTACTGATTTGCCTTTAGGATCAGGTCCAATCTTCATTTTAGTATCCACAGGAGTTTTGATAGACTGAAAATCAGCAAAGTGAAATTTCTTCAACATGGTTTCCATGTATTTTGATTGATTGATGAAGATTCCATCTGTTGTCTGTTGGACTTGCACCCCTAGAAAGAAGGTGAGTTCCCCCATAGCACTCATTTGAAACTTTGAGTGCATAAGGTCTTCAAATTCTTTACAGAGTTGCTTACTTGTCGAGCCAAATATATGTCAACCACGTAGATCTAGACTAACAACATGTCTTTTCCTCTTCTTCTTCCGCAGAGAGTCTGCTCAATCTTTCCTCTTTCTTATCCATGTTCAAGAAGAAAAGATGACAGAGTCGCATACCACTTTCTTGGAGCTTGGTGAAGACCATACAGAGCTTTGTCAAGCTTATAGACTCTGTGAGAGAAATCTGAATCTTCATATCCCGGTGGTTGACTCATATAGACCTCTTAAGCAATCTTTCAATACAAAAGGCACACTTCACATCCATTTGATAAATAGTGAATTTCATGGATGCAGAATATGCTAGAAAGATTCTGGTTGCTTCTAATCTGGAAACTGGTGCAAACACTTCGTCATAGTCGAGTCCTTCATCTTGAGTGTATCCCTACGCCACTAATCTTGCTTTGTTTCTAATGACGATTCCTCTATCATCGGTCGTGTTTTTGTACAACCATTTGGTTCTGATAGGATATTGTCCTTCGGGAAGATCTACCAGTTGCCATACTTCTTGCTTCTTGAATTGGAGCAATTCTTCGTGCATTGCTTCAATCCAACTATTGTCTTGAAGAGCCTCTTTGATATTTTTAGATAATGTTTGATAGAGAGAGCATAAGAACAAACAGATGTTTGCAATACCAGACTTGCTTCTTGTCACCCTCTCATTAAGATCACCAATAATGGTTTCAACTGGATGATTCTTGTGTATTCTAGTGGTTGGAATGAAGTCACCAGCAATAGTTACATCAAGATTGGAGACATTCAGTATGGTCAAGGCACATTCATTTAGTACTGTTGTTAAATATGAAGGTTGTCAGACTCTGTTTCAGCTCCTACTTCAGCTTCAACAGCATTGTGATTACTTTCATCATTTGATATTCTTTGTGTTTCACATGGAGGAGTGGCTTGTTTCTAATTTCTGATCTCAGTTGAAAGGTCATCTGAGTGTTATGGTAACAAGCTTGGACATCCTTCAGTTGAAACACTCTGATTTAGTGATGGTTATCTGATTGGATGAGCTTGGAGAGGAACATCTTCATTCATGTATTTAGTAGATGTAGGAGGAATTAATGGAAAGTCATTTCTTCTTTCTACAGCTGAAGACGTGTCATCTGAGTGGAGATTTCCTGCATGAGACAAGTGAAATTGATCAAATGATTTTGTAAAAGAGTCAATATCAAACAACCAGTCGGGACCATTTGTAGATTTGGGAAATGAATGTTCCTTGAATTGAACATTTGTTGATTCATTAATAATGTTTAATCTAGGATTAAACACTCTATATTCCTTTGAAACATAAGAATAACCTACAAAGAATCCTTCATCAGACTTAGATGAAAACTTTCCCATATTGTCTCGGGTGTTTAATATTAAGATAGGACTACCAAATGATTTAGAAATCGAATGAATGGTTTTCTATGAAAAAGCAGTTCATATGGAGTCATGTTGCTTTCTTTTACAATTAGAGTATGGTTTTGTACAAAGCATGATGTGTTAACGGCCTTTGCCCAAAAGGTTATTGGCAGCTTAGCATCGACTAGCATCGTTCTTGCTTCTTCAATCAGTGTTCTATTTCTCCTTTCAGCTACCCCATTTTGTTGAGGAGTTCTAGCTATACTGAATTGATGAGCAATGCCTTTGGATGTACAAAAAGAACTCATGTCTTCATTTTTTAGTTTAGTTCCATTATCACTTCTGATTGTTTTGACCTTAAGATCAAGTTGATTTTCAATTTGTGTGATAAAGTTTTGAATTATTTGGGATGCCTCGTTTTTATTAAGTAAGAAGAACACCCATGTGAATCATGAAAAGTCATCAATGATCACCAAGCAATACTTTTTCTTTCCAATACTCATGACATAAGTTGGTCCAAACAAATCCACATGAAGTAGCTTCAGTGGAATATTGTTTGTGTTCATCAGCTTGGATTTATGAGAAGATTTGTGTTGTTTTCCTTTGAGGCACCCTAACAGTGATCAACAAAGTGAAATTCTTTTTGTGGAAGACCAATGACATGGTTTCTTTTGACCAATTTGTTCATGTTTTTAAGTTTGTGTGCCCCAAATGTCTGTGCCAAAGCTGTGACTCATCAAATGATGCTTTTGACAAAAGACATGTTTCTTCTTTAGTTGATGCAGAACACAGGTTTAAAACCTAAGTATTATTCTTCCTCCCGGTCTTTAGAACAACCCATTCTTTAGAGATCTGAATTCCAGGTTTCCGAATGTAGCAATGAGTGTCTGTAAAAGTTGAATATTTCTTGTCACAGATCTGAGACACACTTAACAGATTGAAGTTCAGTTGTTCACAGTAGTTCACTCTGTCAAAGCTAGCATCCCATTTGTCACGGATCCTTCACCTATAATTATCCACCTTGAGAATCTCCACCAAATGCCACCGTAGTTCCCCATATGTGCTTCAAGTCATGAAGGAGGGGACGATCTCCAGTCATGTGTCGGGAAAATCCAGTGTCCACGTACCATAAGCTATTGGACCTATATGGATGACCATGCAATCATAAAAGAACTAGTTAGAATGTGGAACCCAAGCCATGGTGGTCTTGGGTTTCCCATTCCTATCCATTATCGTGACTTCTTCGTATTTTCCTCTAAATTGTGATCTATTCAGAGGTGACCTGGAAGATTGCTTATGATATCTTGCCGGAGTCTTCTCATCAATATCAGTAGAAGAGTCAGATAAGTAGTGAAACCTTTGATATCTGTTATTTTGAAGAAATTTAAGTTGTTTTTGATTTTCAAAGATCATTTTGGGTTTTGAGAAGTCAGACTTTTGATTGATGAAATGGTTGTTTCTTTGACTTTTCCATGTTTCTTTTGTTTACTCATGTCATTTAGTGATCTAGATGTTCTAGATTGATTGTTATGTAAATGACTCCTGACCTGAGTTTTACCTCATGATGTTGTTGAGATGGGTTTATTTTGGGGAATTCTCAATCCCTTCTGATTGAAGTAACAATAAGATGTATTGTGATTGTTCATATCACAGACTGAACAATATTTGTTGAAATAACAATTTTTGGTTGAGGGGTTGTTCATATCACAGATAAAGCAGTATTGATTAAAAAACACTTTTTGGTCTTGTGATTGAACATATTACAAATGTCACAATACATTTGTTTGTTGCTTGAATCAGATTTTGATTTGTGTGTCTCAGCTGATTTTCTCATTTGCTGCTGAGCCACTTTATGTTGCTTAGGGGATGAATCAAAATCAACCCTTTTTGTAGTTTGCTTCACAACACTATATTTATTTGATTTTCTGGGCTATTTTTGTTTCTTCAACCCATTTCTCACCTCTTTCTCAAACTGGTCAACGTGTTCTTTGTTGCAAATATCAAACCCAACTCCCTGTCTTAGTTTTGAAGACAGAGGGTCTGATAGAGTTTTATGTGTTGAACTCAGTGATTCTTTTTGTATCTTTTTAGTGAAACCTTTTTTGATTTGCTTCAATTGCTTGCAGATATGATCTCATTATCAGAACTGCTCTCAGTAGTGGGTTTCACTGACTTCACATACTTCATTTAACCTTTTAGAACAGAAGGTATGAATTTTATGAAAGGAACAATTGCTTTGAAGGGGCTTGAGGGTGTTATAACATTCACTGCCTTGTCTGAGCACTCTTTGATTTTTATTGGCTGACCAAACTTGATTTTATCCTTGTTTGTTTCAATATAAACATCAAGTTTGTTTTGAGGATTGGTTACTTGTTTCTATGGATTTTTGTTCCATAGTTTTAGTTTTTCCTCATTAAGTGAGACAGATTCAGGCATGACAGTGTAGTTGTCATTGTATGGTGGAGGACATGAATTATACCCAATCCCTGACATGTCCTTTGAATCCTTTTGAGAATCAAGCATCTCTTGCAGCTTGACTGAAGACATTTGAACCTTTTCAAGTTTCACCTTAGTCGGTGTATGTTCAGCCTTAGATTGAGCTAACTATTCAGTAAGTAGCTCATTCTCAGCTGCAAGAGTGTACTTTTCACTAGTTTTTCAATTTCAGAGATAAGAGATTTAATTTTGATTTCAAAGCCTTTTATCTTACTTTTCATCATATCTGACTTCACCTTTTCTTCTTTAATTTTATCAACTAGTTTACGGTTATGCTCTCTATAACCTTGCAATTCAGTAACACATTTTTCACTACAAAGGTTAGATTTTACCTGAGTAGGCATTTGACATGGACCATCGTTGAAGTGAGCCATAAGTGCATGATTTTGAAATTGAGGCTTGACTTCTTCTGCATACATGCTTTAGTCACATACTCCATCTTGCTTTATCACGAGAGCATTGGCGGATGACTTACTACTTCCATAAGCTTGGTATGTCAGTTGAGGTGGATTTTAATATGACTGGTGTTGTTGTGGATGATGATACTGCAGCTGTTGATTGTTGGAGTGAATGCTTTAGTTGGATTGTGATGATGATTGGCCTTGAGAATTTCTTTGAATGTTGTTTCTCTTAGGGGCATTGCATTCTCTGGAGAAGTGGCCAGCCATACCATAATTGAAGTATTTGACTTTGGATTTATCATATCCAAGTTTTGTATTCTCACTAAGGCTGAGCTTGTTGCCTTTTCTGAAGAATTATTTGCTCTCATGGCAATCATGGCATTTTGCCATTGCAGATCCATTTCTTCCACATCATCTGGATCCATTTCTTCTAGATCTTCTTGGATCAGATGAGCAGAACTGAGTCTTCCTCTTAAGTATGCTTCAAAGCTTGCCACAAAGGCATTGTATGTTGCGTTTTGTTCTTCTGAACATGTGTCTTCAAGAGTGGTTGCACGAACAGTAGTGACTCTAGATGCTTGAGATGATGTTGATGGATGATTGGTTGGTGGAGTTGCAATGAACCCTGTGTTGTTCAGTTGATCTCTTGATGAGATGAAATCATCCTCCTCATTGATGAAGGCATTTTCCACATAATGAGATTCTGATGGAAATTTGTAAGCCTCAATCACTCTTGGTCTACCAAGATATCTACTTCTTTCATCAAGTTCCCATGCTTCTATTTTGGCTATCATGATATCCAAAGTAGTACTCTCGAGATCAAGAGTATTTTTCTGCACTGTTACATTCTGTTTCCAGCTTTTAGGGAGGCTGTGTAACATTTTCTTGTCTAATTCCTTGATCTTGTAAGTGACTCCCATGATTTCCAAGTCATTTACCAACTGTACAAATCTGTGCAGTTTTTTGGATATGGACTCCCCCTTGGTGTGATGAAATGTTTCATACTAATTAACAAGCTTATCCTTGTTAACTTCTGCTACCTCACTGCTTCCTTCACACATAATTTTTAGTGCATCCAACATAGCTTTTGCAGTACCATACTTCTCCAAGCTTTTCAGCACATCCATCTTTAGTGCTTGTGTTAGGATGGAGTAAGCTTTCAGATCAATTTTGATTTTCTTATAATTGTCATCATCAAGAGTTAGATCTTTAATGGGTATCCTTGTAGTTTTGTAAATTGCAGCTTGATCTGCAGACAGAGTGACAGGGATGTGTGGCTCTTTGCATATTAAGATCCAGAAATTAGGATCTACACCTATGATGTAATTCCTAAACCTGATATTCCATTGTTTAAACTCAGATTTGTGTTTAGCATAGGAGGTTTAGGTGTATGACCAAGTTCTGAGAAACTGTTAGAATCCATTTTAACAAGTGGTTTTTGACTTGTTTTAATTACCGATTAGATGAATTTTGAAGATTGATTAGTCCAACTTGTCCAAATAGTCCAACAGATTTGAGATTGAGATCTGTTACTTTAGTGAGTTTCTTGTTGTTGGTTTCAGCTATGTTCTTGACAGAAATCGCTTGAGTAGTAACAGGTTTATGTGAATGTTTTGGTAAGAACTTGTCGACAGCAATATTTTCTGCTGTTTACTAACTAGAGATGATGGAATACTCTATTAGCAACTCAATCATCAGATCAATCGAATTGTATTCAGGTCTTGGGTAGATCTGAACAAGGATCGAGAGCCAAAGCTCTGATAGCAATTGACTGGGTTAGTGAGATTGAGATTCTCACTAAGGATCGAATATAGTGACTGAGTTAATGATTGAATGGCAGAATCAAACAATCAAGAAACATTCAATGTATAAATACTCATAAATGCTTTTGTGTATATTAATAAGGTGATTGATTACAAAGACTGCTAGGGTTTAGCAAGAAAAGTAATAATACACCTATAGAATACAAATATTCTAGTTGACTAAATTTTGTCCCCTCATGTACGAGGTTATCCATTCTATTTATAGGTAGACAAGATGCCTTTACAAAATCTCTAAGCTACCCCTCACCTATTACACCAGAACTAGTCTAAGTCTTGATCCATATCTCTGCTTGTTCATCCGCATTAGCAAATGCAGATGAATTGACTTGATGAGCATTTCTTCACTTGATCATACGCATTAGTATGTTGGTCATCCGCATTGGTTAATATGGATGAATAAATACTTCTACGCATTTGTTCTGTCATCCACATTCGCAAATGCAGATGAACAAAGTGTTGTCTGTATTACTAATTGGTCTTCCGCATTGGTTAATGCGGAAGAACAAATACTTGTCCGTATTTGCTTTATGTCTTCCATGTTGACAAATGCGGAAGACCATACTTGATTTTTCTTGTGCAAGATCTCATCCGCAATTCTTCTTGGACTTATGGGATTCCAGCAAAAAACCATCAATTCACCCATTGAATTGGCATGTATGATCCTTTCAGGGTGCAACACAACCGAAAACATCCAAATTGTCTCTTGAATGCATGCCAAGAGTACTGAAGTAGATTGCTTCAGATTTTTCACCCTCTAACTTAAAATATTCTAAGTGAGAAATCTTCCAAGCCAAGACCAATATCTTCCGAAGCCAAACAAGAAGTGTTCCAAAGTTTCAAGACAAAGTCTTACAAAGCCAACTATTAAAGACAGAATTCTTCCGAAGACTTTTGAGTACATGTTATTATCTGATGTACTTTTACCATAAAGCTGGACCACCTTTCTCGTGCAAGTCTATGGCCTCACCAACTTTCACAAGTTGGTGAAAGGTCCATGCTTTAGGTAAACTATACATTGAGGTCTTCATTTTAGTACCTTCTACTTTATGTACTTTTATTCTTTTTGTAATACATTAGGATGTGAGCTATGGCATGTCATAGTCACTAGTCATAAGGACATGTGTCTTTTGACTCTATATTGATTTTGTTGTTGTCTAGAACGTGTATCCAGCTGGCATTCAAGGTATGGCTGATTTAGGATGTACTATAAAGTTTCTCTGGTCCCTTGTATCGTTCCCAATGCTTTGTAAACACCTGTAACGAACTAGAGAGCAATATACATCATTCTTGAAAACCAAACACTTGTCTAAATTGTTCTTGTTCTGTCTCTTAATTGCTTGTGTGTTAGGGACCTTGTATGTATGGAGTACTAACTAATTTTGTGTCCTACCGGATCAAATAGTGTAGAATCCTATTAGACTGGTGATCCGATCAGTGAGAACGATAACCTGATAGATATAAGATTGAACTAAATGTTAAGAATGAGTAGGAATCGATCAGGAACGAACTATGAACATGGACAGGGTGTTTGGGACGCTCTGGACGGCTAGGGTTTTTTTGTATTCCAAGTATCTCTCAAAGTGTTCTCTTTTTCCACGCATTACGTGGTATTTGTAGATTAGTGATTTCCATTCGTACGACTGAACCATTAGCATAGTTCAGTCGTGCGACTGAATCATGCGACATGTTATTGAGTCATACGCACGACTGATGGTTCAGTTGTGCGACTGAATCAATCATATGTCTCAACTGGTTCAGTCATGCGACTGGTCCATAATCATGACTTATTCATGCGTATGGTCCATAAGTATGGTCTATTAGCATGAATAATCACCCGACTAGGTTGAACACATTACTTAATCATTATTGACAAAGAAGTATGTGCAACAACCTCAAACCTATATAAGAAATTCATACATATGAATTGAAGATAAATAAACATCAAAGCATATATTCATATTTCATTACTTCGTCGAATTACATATGTGTAAGACAGAAAGAATTTTACATTTAAGCACGTAAACTAGGAACAACATGTATCTCCAAACTCCCCCTTGGACCTAGTTTGCCTTATCGTCTAACATTCTTCACATGCTCTTGAAAATTCTAGTACTTCTCTTCTCTTGTGACTCCTGCATGTATCTCAAATGCAAAGCAGAGTCGTATAACATTTGGAATTGAAGAGCTTGTACAATGTTTTGCATGTCATAGAATGTTGGCCACTTGTATAAAGTATAGACATCTTCAGCAGACAAGTTAGTAAGTCACATTGGGTCGAATACCCAGATAGTCTCTATCTTTCCATGTTTGTTCAGAACTATGACGGCTTCCCCTGTCCTCCAATCATAATACCACCATTTGAAGTGTGGAGTGAAGTCCTTAGGCATTTCCTGTTAGGGAATCTTAGACATTATGCATGGAGGACTCCACTTCAGCACTACTTTAGGCTTTCCAGATATAGGATCAACTTCAGACTTATGAATGAACCTCTTAGGTTGTTGAGGTCTAATGTTTATACATCTAGTGTGGTATTCCTTCTTCAATGCCACCTCAAACCATCTTGACATCTTTCTTGGATTAGCATACAATAGATCTAAGCATGCCAGTCGGTTGAGCTCAAAACTAGGAAGAGTCTTCAGATCATGTGGATATCTGAAGTACTCTATCCCTTTCTACCTTTTCATAGCATAAACATCAAAATCTTGCTTGACACTTTCTGATGGCTTTTGACTCTACAAAGCTTGGTGTAGGCATTTGGCTTTGGGGGTATGCGTTAGGCTTTCATCTCAGCAAAACAAGCTGCCGCTCAGCTTTCTTAATATCAACATTAGCATCCGAAGCTTGGGCTGCACTTTCATATTTCTATTTCTCTTTCTCCATCTCCTCTAACTTATCAAAAGTACCACTGCCAAACATTTCACCCAAGTTGGGGAAACATGTCCTTCCGGGTGAGTGTACTCTCGATAATACTCTTTTGTGACATCCTCTATCTCTACCTCATCCACATCTTTTAGCTCATCATTACTCACAACATCAACTTCTGAAGCATCTTTGACAAGCTCGTCAGATTTCAGTTTGAACATTTTAGCGAGGTGCCCGTCTGTGAGATCATGGATGATCTCTCCTTCCTCTAGAGTGTAGCTCACAGATCTTCTGACAATCCCTTGCAAATCAAGAATCATAGTGAGTTGAGTCTTGACTTACTAAAGGGGTACCGAATCATATTCATCTTGCTGTTGAGCTTCATCTGTTTGATTTAAACATTCAATACATCACACATTAGTCATTAATCAAGACATTTAAACATAAATAATCCCTAATTACATTTTTCTAATACATAATTCAAGTACAACAGTTTTCAAATAAATAAATATCTAATCATTACTTTTGTCTTGATCTGTAGTCTCTTCAGCTTGAGGAGCTAAGGACGAGGCACATTGATCTTGATTTCTCTTGGTACACCTCTCCTTTGCTAATTGATTTGAGGCTGATGCAGACGCATCACCTTCTTAATCATCCTCATCATCATCATCTCCTCCTTTTCCCTTCCACTTCCTTCCACTCCCTCGTCATCACCATCATCTTCCTCAGATTCATCTTCATCCACATCATCATCATCATCCCCATCATGACCATCCTTGATCTTTATCTGCTCATTATTTAATCCCTTTAGCTTAGCAAAATCTTCTTATTCTTTTTCTTAAGTTCTTCAATTTGCTTCACCGAAGCCATCACTAGTTCGTTTTGACTTATTAGTAAGTGGTGGGCTCGGCTTAATGCTCTCTCGTACTAAGCGTCCTCTCACTTAGCTGAGCGATTTGCTTGAGCCGCATTCACCACCATCAGCTATTGACCAGAGTAGCCCTCAGATCATTGGTAGCAATAAGCTTAGCACCATCGGTTCAAGCTAGCCAACTACTCCTCTAACCCAACCATGGGTAGAGTAGGTCCAGGTGTGAATGTGGACCGGGTGGGGGGACCGACTTAGTGAGTGGTTGTGGTAGTGATGGATGTGGTGAAGATGGGAGGAAGGATGGGAATGGATTGTGGCGGAGTAGGTGTATGAGTGGTGGATGGAGTGATGGCTGTGGTAGTAGGTGTGGTAGTGGTTGTGGCTGTGGTAGTGGTGGTAGATGTGGTAGTGGTGGTTGTTATGGCAGTGGTGGTAGTAGTTGTGGTAGTGGTAGTAGTGGTTGTTGCAGTGGTAGTGGTAGTAGAAGATGTGATCATGGTAAATCTTGGTCTCTTACTTTTTTTCCCATAGGGATGGGCCATCCTTTTCTTCTTGGATCCCTTGAAGACAGGGGCTCCCCCTGAGTTGAGTGGCACGTCTAGGGTGCAAGTAGGATGAGTGACATCTGTAGCAACACCCTTCGATCCAGCTTGGCGTCTACCAACCGCCTCTTTGCTTTTGTCGGTGGCCACAACCCCGCTACTAACTGTCTAACCAGTGGCTCATTGTCAGACTCTTCCTCTTCATTGAGCAGGAAGTCTTGGTGGAAGGCAGCCTTCTCTGTTCCACCCAGTGCATCACCACCTTGACCATCATCATAGTTGCCATCATCATCGTCTTCTTCATTGGTGGGTAGCTCAATTGGCTCAACATCGGAGTCGCTATCATCGTGACGCCAATTCTTGCGAGAGGGCACCACATAATCTTCACTGGCCAAATGCCCGAACAATCTTCTAAGCGGGGGCTTCACCTGCTTCCCCCAGTAGACCTCCATCCTACCCAATGTAGTTTCATCCATAACCTCTAGAATTACAGCACCATCTCTCTCTTTTGGTAGTGAAGGAAGCTTCTCATCAATAATCATCTGTAAAAACCGCAGGTACATGCAGAAGCCTTCCTTGCCCTTTGCCTCGATGTTCTCTATCATGTAGGAGAATAGCATGTTGGAGAAACTGAACGGTGGTTCAGCACCAGAACAACATGTGCATTATGGATTTGATCAGACATCACGTCAAACTGTCCTCTCCTTGATGCTATGCACTTGAGAATGACATGAGCTAAGTACTTGAACGGGGGCATAGGTTGCGCTTATTAAGCACACCTGCGTTGATGTCCCCACTGTACTTCACACGTAGAAGCATCCCCGAACGGTTAGAGGATGTAACTTGTTGGGTGGGCACCATCCTCACCCAGATCTAAGACTCGCCTTGGCTCGTCTGCAGTAATATGAATCTCTTGTCCAAAGATCGAGCTCCGAATACTATGGGGCTCAGAGGACCTGTCAACTGTAGCACCTTCCCAGAAGGTCTGCTGTAATGATCTGTATGGCATGCAGGGTGTAGTTATGGCCTTAAAGATCCTCGATCTCCTCAGAAAGGCTATGATCCTAGTAAACTCTGAAGCATTCCAACTAGTAGCATCTAAGTGAGCACAGATGTTGTGCTTCATGCTCATTGTCCACCTATGAGCCATGTTGCTACAACACAGGAAACAAATACGTTAGATTTATGCATAACAGAAGACTGTAGGAACTTAAACGGTTTTTATCAAACTGGTTCAGTCATGCGACTGAACCATACGACTGAACCATACGACTGAACCATACGACTGAGTTTTAGTCGTATGTATGAGCTCATTCATACGATTGAGCCTATGGTTAAGTTCAGTCGTGCTTTTGAGCCTACGACTAAATATAGTCGTATACTTCACCATGCAGTTGAGTCAGTCGTGCGACTGAACCCATACGCATGATTCATTCGTGTGATTGAATCGTGTGCCTGGCTTAATCGTGCGACTGAAGTTCATCTGCATGACCACTCGCATCCACACTGTTGAACACCCTAGATTGGAATCTTTGTCAAAGCTTTATTATACACTTCGTGTTTAGAGTCATTTGAACCGCAAGGACACGAAATATCACTTAAAGTCTTTTAGATCAACTTCAATGTTCGTTTAAGTGCTCTATTTTTAGGTTTTAGTCTCGGTTCTAGGTTTTAGCATAATCGGTCATTAAAGATGCGATTAAGATGTTCTTTGGCATCAATTTCAGTCACCCAGTACCAGTAGATGAGTAGAACACACGTTACAATCTCAATGAGTTGGTAATGACAATCAAACAAAATTTGGCCAGAGTATGTGTGCATATGGGCAATTTCAGAGAACTTTGAAGGGTGGTAAGGGTTACGACAGACTGACCCCCTTATTTATACTATTTTAAATTTCAGTCGTGCGACTAGACCCATAATCATGCTTTAGTCGTGCGACTGGGCCCATACCCATGCTTCAGTCGTGCGACTGGGCCCATACTCATGCTTCAGTCATGCGACTGGGTTTCAGTCATGCGACTGGGTTTCAGTCATGCGACTGGCTCATACACCTTCATCCACTGGTACGATTGGTTCAGTCTTATGATCCAATCGCACGGTTGTCCCATACTCATGGTCCAATCGTGTGACTGGCTCATACTTATGGTTCAATCATGCGATTGGCTCATACTTATGATTCAATCATGCGATTGGCTCATACTTATAAGCTTGACCTTATACACTTTCAAACACTTAAATGTATAAGTTTTGATATAAAACATTTTGCCCTTTGGTCATCTCAGACATGACCCTTTTAAGTTAACACCAATTTGATCACCTCATACGTGATTATTTTAGTTTGAAACTAATTGGTCACCTCAGACGTGACCTCTTTTAGTGAGTGATTCACAGAATTTTTCTAGTTGAATACTCCGACATCTACACTAAAAAAACCAGAAAATAGAAAACAAATTGAAATTTAAAAGAACAAACAAGACATATTTTTGTTGTTTTGGGTTTGTGTAGAATAGCTTCAAGTTAATTTCATCATTTCTGGAAAGATTTATTATGGAATCATATAGGAATATCATAATCATTTGAGACCCTTTTAACATGCACTTTGATGCTAGATTCTTATTTTGCCTGTGATTCAATAGCACTTTCAAGAAATCATACTAGAGCTATAAGATGCACACACTACTTTTGACTTTCAAGAGTTGCAGTCACAATGATTGTCAGTATATTTGTCCACTAAAATCCATACACAGATTTTTGACTCACATTAGCAATGAGTTAGGTTTAATTATTTCAAGCAGCATTTGTGGATCCCACACATATATGGTAATAAACATTCCTTAGGAGATTTTTGAGCGGTCTACGGGTATTGGACCAGAAGAAACTATTCTAAGAGCTTTCCAAGAGATGCCAAGCCTCAGGTCAGTGCCATCACATAGCTGAAAGGCGCAAACAACAATGAATTCTAGAATATTTTGGTGATGCTTATCCTCAGGTCAGTGCCACCGCACAACAGAGAGGCACACAACCAATCTTCTTGTTAGAGCGTTTTTTCTTTTGCACACAATGCACCAACGACATTAGTCATTAGTTTGATTGTTTTTAGTAGTTTTCATGTGTTGTGCTCAATTTTATGGTTATCCACACACATTTGGGGCATTTATTTTGCTCGTCACCCCTTATTGGAACTACGTTGATTGTGTTAACCAACGATAAGATGAGAACCTATAGCAAATTGAACAATTTAGTTTGAATTTTAATTCACTAATGAAGTCTACTCATCTATTGTGTTGAATCTACCAACACATCATATAATGAACTAGCAATCTCTATGTCTACTTTCTCTATGTTACCTTAGTAGCCGACTAGTTTAACTATCATTTTTCTTTAGTTGTTCTTAGACTTCTTAGACTTGTAATTTGAATTTCGCATTTTGAGCAAATTAGTTTTGAAGTCCAAACCGATTTGTTCCCTGTGTACTATCATTTTCCATAAGCTTTGAATCAAAATCACAGATTTGATTTCACTTCTTTCAGCTAAACTGCCCTCCCCCTCGTATTTTTTTAAGTATTTAAATACTGCAACGAATTAAATACTAACCTAAAACTATTCTCCCCCTAAAATACTAATACCAAAACTTATTTTGTGTTTTTTGGATTTTAAAAGACAAGAAAATAAAAAAAATATATAATAGCTAAGAACCTAATTGTCGGACTAAGAGCTGTCATCTTTTGGAATCAAATCACTTTTCTTTTTCATGCCATTAAGCTCTAGAAGATATAAAACCCGTGGTTTGTCAAATGATTTTGTGTAGAGGTCGGCACGTTGAATATAAGTATTAATTTTAACCACAACAATTAATTGTTTTTCAAAATAGTCACGTATAAAATAGGGGTGTAAGAAAATTGTCAAATCACTTTACTTTTTCATGCCATTAAGCTCTAGGGTGTTGGCCCGGATATTTGGCTACAGAATTGCCATAGAATTATCAATAAAAATAGGGGTGTATGAAAATTGCAAACCATAGTCACACATTTGCTGTTAAATCCAAATGATTTGTGAGCAGCAACGTATTCAGCTTTACATGTTGACAAAGTAACTGATGTCTGCTTCATACACTGTCAGGTGACTAACCGTCTACCAAAGAACTGACATCCCACTCATGTTGACTTGTAATTCATTTTGCAACCACCATAGTCCGAGTCACTATACGCTGTAAACTCAAAGTCATCATCATGAAGATACCACAACCCGAGTGTTGGAGTACCCTTCACATAATGAAAAATTCTTTTAACCCCAGTGAGATGACTTATTTTTGGTTTTGCCTGATATTCGGAACAAAGACACATGGCGTACATGATATCAGGGTGCAAGGCTGTGAGGTACATGAGAGATCCGATCATTCCTCTGTACATGGTGGCATCAACCAAATCACCATTTTTATCTGGTGCCACATCATAGTTCGTGGCAAGTGGAGTTCTAGCTGCCGAAGCATTCTCCATGTCGAATCGACTAAGGATATCTCCTACATATTTGGTCTGATGCAGAAAGATTCCTTTTGGTGTCTCATCCACCTGTAAGCCAAGAAAAAACTTCATCTCCCCCATGGAACTCATCTCAAACTCTGCTTTCATTATAGGTTCGAATTATTTACATGATTCTTCATTTTTGGAACCGAAGATTATATCATCTACATAGATCTGTACCAGCAGTAAATCTCCATCCTTTTCTTTGATGAACAATATATAGTCAATACCTCCTATGCTAAAATCATGTTTCATAAGACGAGTTGAGAGTTTCTCGTACCAGGCTCTAGGGGCTTGATGGAGCCCGTAAAGAGCCTTTTCCAGTTTGTAAACTCTATTCCGATGATACAGATCTTGATATCCTTCGGGTTGACTGACATAGACTGTTTCACAGATATCACTATGAAGGAATGCACTATTTACATCTAGTTGATAAACTGTAATCTTCATGTAAGATGCATAGGCTAGAAACATACGAATAGCTTCCATCCATGCCACCGATGCAAACACTTCATTGTAATCTATGCCTTCGAATTGTCAAACCCTTGAACTACAAGTCGAGCTTTATTCCTGATTATGACCCCTTGGTCATCTTTCTACACTTTAGCACTCATTTAGTGCCAATCACCTTAGCACCTTTTGGTCTGTCCACCAGGGTCCATACTGCTAACTTCTTGAAGCATAGGAGTTATTCTTGCATTGCACTAACCCATGTCTCATCGTTTAATGCTTCACTCACATATTTTTGCTCAAATTGAGACGGAAAACATCGATATGCACCATTGTGAGATTTCGTGTCTATACTCCGGATCGAACATCCCGAATGACGTTGTCCAAAGAAGGTAAACATTATTCCGAGAACCGGGAGTGTGGAACAACAACCTTAGTATCCAGATTGTGAAACCCAGGTTCAGTATGTATAGCTGTGGGAGTATGAGGTTCAGAAGTGTCATAGGTATCAAAATTTGATGTTTGTGTACTTTCATTAGTAGAACGTATTCCTCCTAGTCCATATTTGCAGTCTCAACCGCTTTATCATCAGAGGAGAATCACTTACTTCAAGATTGGCTAGAAGTATTATCTAATGGAGTCGTTGATGTTGAGTCTCGTAGTGGAGTGTTCAGAACATCATACATTATCCTAGCACAAAGCTCATCATCATTATGAGAAGGTGGTAGATTGAAGGATTTAAAGAATCCATCATAGTCAAAGAAGAAAGATGGTCCTTTTCTAGCAAGCAAGGTGGTGTATCTTTGAACATCTACATTGCACCACACTTCTACCTCATATGTTGAGTTATTGTAAACACTCTTGTCTGGTATACTATATCCAAGGAAGATGCCTTCTAGAGCCTTCTCACTGAACATCCAAGTCTGAGTTTTGTTCAACAACATGCACGATGCGCCAAACGGTTCTAGATACTGCAGGTGGGTTTACATCGCTGGAGCAGTTCATAGCATGTTTTCCCACATCGTTTGACCACTAAGACTCTATTGAGCGTGTAACATGCATTAGCCACTGCCTTATTCCAGAATTTAATAGGCAAATTCGAGTCTGCTAGCATTGTCCTGGCAGTGTCTATCAAGCTCTGATTTCTCCTTTCAGCAACCCCGTTCATATGTGGAGTGTAGGCAGAAGTAAATTGCTGTACAATTCCTTTCTTTATAAATTATGCCTCCATCCACTGATTCTTGAACTCTATGCCGTTGTCTAATCGAATTTGCCTTACTCTCAGCTTGTAGAGTGATTCCAATGTAGTTACTAGATGTTTGAATAATTCAAAAGTTTATGATTTCGCTTTCGGAAACATCACCCAAGAGAATCTTGAGTAATCATCCGTTACTACAAATCAATACGGATCTCCAGCAATGCTCTTTGTACTGACAGGGCCAAACAGATCCCTGTGTAGAAGCTCGAGTGGCATATCAATAGAATTCACTTTCTTTGCATTATGAGACTTCTTAGTCTGTTTCCCTTTCTTCCATGCCACACAGAAATCCATAAGTTGGAAATTCTTGACAGTTAGTCCATTTACTAAATCATTTTGAACCAAATGATTCATCTTCCTTGGATTAATGTGTCCCATTCTCCTATGCCACAAGACTGAGTTCGTCTTAGTTGCCTTTGACAAGAACTGTTAGATCTCAGCATCTAGTTTGATCAATTAGATTGGATTTGCACCGGAATGAGCCCATGAAATAACAAATTTAAACAAGGAGACACAAAATTTATCAATGAAACAATGTTTGTTATAGAGAGAGAATTTCTGCCAAAAGGAATATATTCATTCAATACACGTTTCGGCTGTCTTCACGCGCACTGTTACAATTAGGTCATCTTTCCTTTTATAAGGGAAGCTGACGTCAGCTGATGTCACTTGACAATGACATCTAACTCTTATTTACTACTACTGAAAGTTAACACAACTACTGAAGATGTCAAACAGCTGATATCTTCTTACAAAAAAATACCAAGTGTTAACTATCACTACAACTACTAAAAGGAAACCAACACAACAACTGAAGAATGCTTCTTCAGCTGTTATGACAAACTCTGAAGGCTTCAGTACTTGGACTTCTTGAACTTCAGCTTTTGACATTAGCTGATGTCTTCAGATGTTGTCTTCAGTCTTTGTACTTCAGCTGTTAGTCTTCAGTACTTTAGTCTTCTGCTGTTGAAGTCTTCAGTACTTTAGTCTTCAGCTATTGATCTTCAGACTTTGGTCTTCAGCTGTTGAAGTCTTCAGTACTTTAGTCTTCAGCTGTTCATCTTTAGACTTTGGTCTTCAGCTGTTGAAGTCTTCAGTACTTTAGTCTTCAGCTGTTGATCTTCAGACTTTGTCAAACAACTGATCAAGTCTTCAGGAGCTGTTATGATGTCTTGTGGGACTTAAAGGTTTTTCTGCTCTGGCTCATTGGTTCTTATGGTCCAACAAACTACCCCTGAACCGATGCAGCCAAAACCTTTAAGCTTATTGAAGATGTCCCACTTATTATGGCAGAAAGATTGGTCTTTTTGTCTTCTGGATCAGCTCAGAAGTGACCCTTGTAAGCACAGGCCTGGGAAGAAGTCTCAATGATCTGTTCGCCAAAGGATGGATGGGAACTCTGTTTTGGGGAACTGGACACAGAGCTGTTACCCCATCCACGAGATCTACTTCCCAACTATGAGTCTGTAAGACTCCCTTGTATAGGCCTCAATGAAGATGACTTGTTCCTCCATGGTAAGCTCTTCTGCTTTTCCTTCATGAGTGACTCTGGCCCATAATACTCAGAGAGGTATTTGACCTGCTTCCCATTTTTTAGTTCCATAGTTGTTATGACTCTATATGCGAATTTATCTGGGTGAATACCCTCTAAGAACAACTGGAGCTCATTCTTTCTAACTTCCTCAAGCCTCCTATACACTAACACCTTTTTCACCACTTTATTCTCCAGCATCTTTTGTGGGGTCAGTTTAGCTTTATAGGCTTTCTTGAAGTCATCTAGGATCTCCCAAGGTGATACTACAAAAGCTAGTGAGATCACTTCATCTACAATCTTCTTTACTTGGCCAATGTATCTCTGTGGAATATTTTTCTTTTGAATCCTATGAGACACCCTGGGATCAGGCCAAATCCTCACTCTCTCTTTTTGATATTGAAAGGTATGTCTGAGAGTGTATAATCTCTGAGCATGTTTCTTCATATTGATGATTGAAGATGTGGCAGCGTATGCTTTGTCGACTCTTCTCAACAGTTTGTCATCATGTTGTTTGTGATGTTCTTCTTCTTGTAACTTCACTTTCACATTTTGCCTTTGAGATTTAGGAGTAATTGTTGGAGGGTGACTTATGGCCTTAGGCAACTGTATAACAGCTAAGATTGGCTGCATGTCTTCATCTTCATCATTATCTTCTTCTTCCTCTTCTGTGGTACATCATCGGCTATTGGTTTTATGGGTAAGGGAATTGGTTTAGTGGGTTGTGGTTGTGGTGGTTTTTGTTTGGGAATTTTGACAGGCTGTTCTAGCATTTTGGATGTAAGTGAGGCTTTAGATTGTTTGACCAGTTCAGTCCTGCTCCCAGCACCAGCTTCATTCAAGGCTTCAATGACCACCCTTTGGTATATACTTCAGACGAACAGATCTTGGTGGTTATTGCCAAGATGTTGTCCCTGGACCATGACTTGATTTCAATCAATGATCTTCCAAGATACTTAGCTATGACCTGATCATGATTTCCAGCCTTTCCCTTTCCAACACACTGTAACTTGCCCATCTTGCTTGGATTTCTTCAATCTCCAATCTTCTAATTTCTGAGTCAAGTTTTTTAGTGTCATGACCTTGCCTAAACAGCTGATCAATGATTTTATCCATTGATCGGCTGTGTTGGGCATCAGCCTCCATCACCATTTCCTCCAACTCCTTCTCCTTCTTTCCACTCTTCCTTTTCTTGTATGTGACATGAAAGTCTTTAGTACTTTCAGTCACTTTCTCCATTTCAACTTCCTTCTCGTTCTCCTTCTAAGTCCTCTACACCCAACCCCTTCTCATTTTCCATCTCTATCTCTTTTTCTTTCTCTTTCCCATCTTCAATCCTCTTTCGTTTTGCTTTCACTGACTGAATCTCCCCGTTTTTGGTTGCATTGGTTGCAAGGGTTTGATTGTCAGAAAGCCTTCTGCTCACAACTTCCTCTATCAAGGGTTGGATAACAGAGGGAAGCCTCTCATCAAGGGTTTTAATCAATATATCCGCGATAATGGTGTGATGAGAGGTAAGGAATTTTGAAAGATAGCAGCTATTTGCTCAGGGGGGTTCTGTCCCCGAGAGATAGTGCTAGAAGTAGAGGCAGGTGGCTGAGTGTTTTGGAGTGGCTCTGTGTATAAGAGACCTTTAGAGGAAGGTGCCATCTCTTGGTGTATTGGGGCAGATGGACTTAGATCCTGAGACATTTTGGCAATCAGCTTGTTGAGTCTGCTTACCTTATTCTCTAGGATGGTATTTTGGGCTAAAACATCATAGAAGAAGCCCAGGTTATCATCAGTGTTTGCTGAATCACCTGACCTCCTGATAGAATCAGGATGTACATGCTCTGAGTGTAGATCAGTAGCAGCATGTGCCCCTTGTTCTTGGTACTGGGGACTTCCTGCCTCAGGACTATGTCCTTCATTGGCAGTTGCCTCTGGTGAGGTCTTATGGATGGTACCAACTGCATCCTGATCATATGCTAAAGCAGGAGAAGTGGCAGCCTCACCAGATGTTCGAATCTCTGTTTCTACACTTGGAGATGGAACAGTGTAACCCTTGTGTTGTGGGTTATGAGAAGCATTTGGATCCTCCCCTCAATTGTTGAGGTTGAGATTGTTGATGAGATTGGGAAGGTTGAGGCTCAGGAAGAGCAGGTGGTTGTTGAGGAATGGTTACTTGAACTTGACTGGTTTGTGGCATGTAATAGTAGGGATATGGATATGGCATTGGACCCTGAGGGACAAAATATGCAAGAGATAGAGGTTGTGATTGATGACCAGAACTAACAGGATGTTGCCCTCTATTTTGTTGAATATTACTTGGAAAAGTCACAAAGGGTGCAAAGGAGTTAGATCCAGATGATCTACACTCTGTTGCAAAGTGCCCAAGCCTGTGGCATTTGTGAGACCTCAACTTACTCTTGTCAAAACCAACTTTGGTTTTGCCAGAGAGTCCAGGGAATTTCCTACCAGTTCTCTTGTAGAACTTTTGAGATCTGATATTAATCAAGGCCATTTGGCTCAGAATATCCATCTCTTCTAAGTCATCATCAGCTATACCTTTCAAATCATCCATAATGAAGCACAAATTGTCACTATTACAACCTGATTGACTATCAACACTCACAAATGCATGATCAAAACTGTTTGAAGAGAAATCTATATGCACATCATATTTACTTTCTCATGCAGCATATTCTAACTCATGACCGACCAAGGCAGTTTTCCCTGGTACAAAGTCTTCAGTGAGCTTTCCTGATGATGCCAGTTTCCTTTTTTGCTCTATCTCTCTTTCAAATGAAAGCAGTTTCCTATGAAGTTTGGTGAGAGATAGGCTATCCAGATTTGCATTAGAGCGTAGGACAATTGTATATGTGTCCCATCTCTCAGGCAGTGATCTGAGGAATTTGTGGTTCATCTGGCTATTAGTGTATGCATGTTTGACTATTTTCAGCTCAGAGATCAAACATGAAAAACGCTCAAACTGTTGAGTCAGAGTCTCACCCTTCCTATGAGCAAATGTCTCATATTGTTGGGCAAGTATTTCCCTATTGTTTGCTAAGACCTCATTAGTACCACCAAATTGTTCTTTCAGTGCCTTCTAGAGGTCATGAGCAGTTTCATGATGCAAAAGCCCATAATATATTTCATTAGGCAGTGCCATGGCCAGAATACCATGAGCTTTAGCATCAATCTCAAACAGTTTTCGATCCTCATCAGAGTATTGTTCCTTCTTCTTCGGAACCATTTGGTTGGTTTCCGGATTGTTCACCATAGGCTTATGTGGACCATGTACCACAGATGTCCAACAACCTGAACTGTTAACAGACAGGTGATGGAGCATTCTTTGTTGCCATATGTTATACTCAGTCCTAACCAGCATCGGAGGCTTGGTTGAGGAACCAGTATTGTGAGGGTCATTAGAAGGAGTAGTCATTTTCAGAATTCAGACAAATTCAAGGTAAACAAAGTAAACCTAGCTCAAAAACACTTAGAACCTCAAACAAAATGGCGAGATGCAACAGAAACTCAATCTCTATAACCGATTCTTGCAAATTTTCTAATTCGATCAAACGTAGATAGCAAAAGAACAGTTTCAATGATCAATGATCAATTGTTAAATCGATCAATGATTAACCTGCTTTCATACCATTTGTTAGGATCACAACATCTAGTTTGATCAATTAGATTGGATTTGCAGCGGAATGAGCCCACGAATTAACAAATTTAACAAGAACACATGAATTTATCAATGAAACAGTGTTTGTTATAGAGAGAGAATTTCTGCCAAAAGGAATATATTCATTCAATACACGCTTCGGCTGTCTTCATGCGCACTGTTACAATTAGGTCATCTTTCCTTTTATAAGGGAAGCTGACGTCAGCTGATGTCACTTGACAATGACATCTAACTGTTATTTAACTACTGAAAGTTAACACAACTACTGAAGATGTCAAACAACTTATATCTTCTTACAAAAATACCAAGTGTTAACTATCACTACAACTACTGAAAGGAAACCATCACAACAACTGAAGAATGCTTCTTCAGCTATTGTGACAAACTCTGAAGGCATCAGTACTTGGACTTCTTGAAGTTCAGCTGTTGACATCAGCTGATGTCTTCAGATGTTGTCTTTAGTCTTTGTACTTCAGCTGTAATCTTCAGTACTTTAGTCTTCAGTTGTTGAAGTCTTCAGTACTTTAGTCTTCAGCTGTTGATCTTCAAACTTTGGTCTTCAGTTGTTGAAGTCTTCAGCTGTTGATCTTCAGACTTTGGTCTTCAATTGTTGAAGTCTTCAGTACTTTAGTCTTCAGCTGTTGATCTTCAGACTTTGTCAAACAGCTGATCAAGTCTACAGCAGTTGTTGTGATGACTTGTGGGACTTAAAGGTTTTTCTGATCTGGCTCATTGGTTCTTTTGGTCCAACAAGAACCATTGAATAGTGTGATCAGTTGTGGAGGCTTTTTATAGATCCAAGACATACAAGTGGTTATATCTTGAAGCTAACATAAGAACCTTATCCTCCTCAATCATGTAGTCCTTTTTCAACATGTAGCACTTCTTGTTCTCAAATACAACTTTGAATCCTTTATGAGAGATCTGGGAGACTGAAAGCAAGTTGTTCTGTAGTTGTTGAATGTAGTTGACCTTGTCAAACTTGACTTTCTTGTTTCCCACTACGCCTTGAGCGTTGATGTAGCCTCCTTTTTCTCCAGCAGATGAGACACGTCCCCCTTTGATTTGTTTGATGTTGAAAAGGATGGATGAATTCCCGATCATGTGTCTAGACGCCCAACTATCAATAATCTACATGTTAGTGATAGCGCTGTAGCGGACACCATGCATATTCACAGAAACTTATTAGTTTAGATTTGGGACCTAAGCCTTAACTGGCTTGGGTGACCGAGAGGAATCACACATCATGAACTCACCACTCTCTTTTAGACAACGAGGCCATATCTTTCTTCTTCTTTTCCTCACTAACAGACAGTATACTTGATTTTTCTTTTCATAAACCAATTTTATGTAATGCCTGTTTGTGGTAAACAGACGACTGACTTATGGTTTGAACTTTAGGTTCACCAAAACTCTTAGGTGGAGTAATAGATTTCATTTTAGAAAACTTGGTTTTTCATCAAAAAGTTCAATTTTCTTTCTAGGCGTCTCATAATAAGGACAATTAGGAGAGATATGTCCTTATTTTCCAGAAATGTAGCAAGATCTCACTTCTACACATAGAAGAAAACTTTTATGTGGTGTTTAGTTTGGTAAACGTGTGAGATGTGTCTGGTTGGGTTTTGTCACTTCTTTTTTAGATGTTTTACCTTTTTTAACAAAATTAATTATTTTTACATTTTGAACATCTTTAACTTGCATTTAATTTTGACTTTGATGATTAACACGTTTTTGGTTAACTCGTTTAGTTATTTTTGGTTCTGAAATAGACGTTTATGAACCTTACCTTACATTAACCCCATTATTTCATAATCCAAATTCTCAACTGGCATTTTTCCTTTTGATTTCAAAATAGAATCCTTCTAATTGGTGCCCGATTTCATCGGTTTACCCGTGGAATCAAGATCACTAACCAGATGAGTAGACACCACGTGATCCTTTACTGGGATGTTATTGGTAGGTCTACATTTAGTACTCAAAAGGATCTCATGTGGTAGTGGAACTACCTTGTACCCCATACCTTCCCAAATATTTCATTCTTTCACTAAGTTTTGAAATATGTGACAAGAACTAGCCTAACTATGCAGTTTTTGTTTTAAAGAATTAACCTCGACTTCCCAGACTGCTTTATGCAGTTTTTGTTTTAAAGAATTAACCTCGACTTCCCAGACTGCTTTTTCCTTCTTGATTTCTTCCAAAGAATTTAAATAAAACTTTATATCTTTAGCTTGATTTAAGGCAACAACCTTGGTTTCCCTTAGTTGTTTTCCCAAAAGTTCTATTTTTTTCTTTGAAACTGCACTTATTTTGTTTTAATAAACGATTAGCTTCAGTGCAGAGTTGTAAATCATTTACTAAGTTATCATTGTGTTCTAACAACCTAGAAAATTTCAGATCAATGCGTTCCCTAAATTTTTCGCATTCAGAAAAAGCATGTTTTGCAAATAATTGATCTAAAGAACTTACTTGTGATGAATCAGTTAAATCAGCCGTCAAAGCAGAATGAGACCCTTCACTGGCTGGAGATTACTATAAGTTCTTACTCGACCTAGTGATTTACCATGTTCACAGGTTCTTCGGTATCTGGCATTGCTTGCTCACCTGTAGTCTCACCTTCACTAGCAGACCCATCATCCAGTGCTTTGACAAAGGCAATATTGATTCTCTAGGAGAAACAAATCGGAAGGACTAGTCTTGCCCTTCAACACCTTGACTAGTCAGAGTCTTTGTCTCTTTCCTTGAAGAAGCAGTTCCAATCACGTCTTTGTCTTGACGGTTGAAGTATGAGATGGGTTACCATTTTCAGTTTTATTCGGCTTTACACATTCACGTTTAAAATGCCCCTTTTCACCACAATTGAAAAACGTGACTTTGGTTTTGTCAAAACCAAAAGTCGTATCATTAGTGGCGACTAGATTTTGCCCCGTCTTCTTGACCAACTTTTTAGCTCTTCTCACTGCACTTGCTAAGGCTCACATTATATCCATTCTTTCGAGCTCATTCCTATCAACTTGCTCGTAATCCTCATCAGTAAGCTGAGAATTTCGAATCTTACTGGCAACCAAACCATCATTAGATATTCCCGAGATTCCACTATGATATTACCGAGATTCTAGGTCTTCAACTACGTAGTATTGGCTTCAGGAACTATGTATTAGGTTCCATATGACCCTAATGTTTCGGTTCCTGATGTAGTGGTTTGGGAAGGAACCGAGGAGCTAGACACGAATGTTGTTTGTAACGGTTCTTCTTAAATAGCTGGAGTCGGAACTGAGTTTTAAAGTGAATGATTCTGAACACATGATCCTTTCTTTGACTGGTAGTTTATTCTCTGTTCTTCCTCTCTTAACATCAAGATGAAGTCATTTATGTCTAACGTTGCATGAATGTCGTTCTATCTTATATTAGACACAAATGAATCCCATTTCTAAGGCAAACCATCCGCAAAGCTTGAATCTTTATCTTCCATTGATGTGGTTACGCCATGAGTGTGCAGCTCACTCATTAGATGATAGAGTCTATCAATATTATAATCTAAGCTCTCATTCCCTATCGAAGATAAATTCTCAAATTTCTTTCTTGAGACCTTAGCCTTCAATGCCTTCAATGTTGCATTTCCATCATATCTCTTCTCCAATGCCTCCCATAACTTTTTAGCCTGCTTCTTCTAAGAGAACCGATGAAAGATGTATTTTGGTATTGACTAAGTCAACGGGGCATAAACTTTCTTTTCAACATTGAAGAGAACCTTCTGAGATTCACTCATTCCTCCCAACACCAACTTGACTCCATTTGCACTGACTAGTACCGTGTAACCAGACTCAATGGATGTCCAAAGATTGGGATCAACTCCATTTAAATAAATCTCAAACCGATGTTTCCACTGTGAGTATTCATCTAACGTTAACAGCTTTGGCGGTTTATTATGATTACCAACCTCATTCTCCAGAAGTAGTAGGTTCTAGATGCGTGAGTCCTTTCCGGCAGAAACGCAGCAAATTGATCTTCCATTTTTATAAACTTGGTACTTGGAGAATAGGAAAGTTTCAATTATGCAAATGGACTTTGAGTATGGATCACTAGTGCAAATAAACTATGAGTATGGATCACACGATCGAATGAAGAGTGCGAATGAATTCAATTGTGCCATTGGATTCAGTCATGTGTATGAACAAGATGAATGGAGTTAAACGACTGGAGTTGTTCAGTGGTGTGAATGAGCTATGCAACAGAGTTCAGTCGTGCGAATGGAGTATACGAATGAGTTCGATCGTACGAATGAGAAAATCATGCGACTGAAAGCTGATGTTTTTGCGAAATCAAAGATTTTGACACTTTGACACAAAATACGATTTTTTCTAGGAACCCTAATCTGCTGTATTATGATAAATTGAAACTTTAATGCTAAAAAACATCGAAAAAACACCTTTTGAAGCAATGGGGTGACTTTCTTGACCAAAACGTTAGTTTTTGACACCAACCCTAATTGAGTCCAACGCAAAATCTACAGCCAAAGCTCGGATACCACCTGTTAAGGACCATGTACGAATGGAGCGCCTTTTGGTCTATCCACCAGGGTCCATACTCCTAACTTCTTGAAGCATAGGAGTTATTCTTGCATTGCACTAACCCATGTCTCATCGTTTAATGCTTCACTCACATATTTTTGCTCAAATTGAGACGGAAAACATCGATATGCACCATTGTGAGGATATCCTTTTTCCATGACTGAGGCATAATCAACTGAGTATAGCTGATTTCGTGTCTATACTCCGGATCGAACATCCTGAATGACGTTGTCCAAAGAAGGGTAAACATTATTCCGAGAACCGGGAGTGGTGGGAACAACTACCTTAGTATCCAAATTGTGGAACCCATGTTCAGTATGTATAGTTGTGGGAGTATGAGGTTCAGAAGTGTCATAGGCATCGAAATTTGATGTTTGTGTACTTTCATTAGTAGGAACGTATTCCTCCTGGTCCATATTTGCAGTCTCAACTGCTTCATCATCAGAGGAGAATGACTTACTTAAAGATTGGCTCGAAGTATTATCTAATGGAGCCGTTGATGTTGAGTCTCATAGTGGAGTGTTCAGAACATCATACATCATCCTTGCACAAAGCTCATCATCATTATGAGAAGGCGGTAGATTGAAGGATTTAAAGAATCCATCATAGTCAAAGAAGAAAGATGGTCCTTTTCTAGCAAGCAAGGTGGTATATCTTTGTACATCTACATTGCACCACACTTCTACCTCATCTGTTGAGTTATTGTAAACACTCTTGTCTGGTATACTATATCCAAGGAAGATTCCTTCTTCAGCCTTCTCACTGAACTTCCAAGTCTGAGTTTTTTTCAACAACATGCACGGTGCGCCAAACGGTTCTAGATACTCCAGGTTGGGTTTAAATCGCTGGAGTAGTTCATAACATGTTTTCCCACATCGTTTGACCACTAAGACTCTATTGAGCGTGTAACAAGCATTAGCCACTGCCTCATTCCAGAATTTAATAGGCAATTTCGAGTCTGCTAGTATTGTCCTAGCAGTGTCTATCAACCTCTAATTTTTCCTTTCAGCACCCCGTTCATCTGTGGAGTGTAGGCAGAAGTAAATTGATGTACAATTCCTTCTCTATAAATTATGCCTCCATCCACTGATTCTTGAACTCTGTGTCGTTGTCTAAGCGAATTTGCCTTACTCTCAGCTTGTAGAGTGATTCCAATGTAATTACTAGATGTTTGAATAATTCAAAAGTTTCTGATTTCGCTTTCGGAAACATCACCCAAGAGAATCTTGACTAATCATCCGTTACTACAAAGCAATACCGATCTCCAGCAATGCTCTTTGTACTGACAGGGCCAAACAGATCCCTGTGTAGAAGCTCGAGTGGCATATCAATAGAATTCACTTTCTTTGCATTATGAGACTTCTTAGTCTGTTTCCCTTTCTTACATGCTATACAGAAATCCAGGAGTTGGAAATTCTTGACAGTTAGTCCATTTACTAAATCATTTTGAACCAAATGATTCATCTTCCTTGGATTAATGTGTCCCATTCTCCTATGCCACAAGACTGAGTCCGTCTCAGTTGCCTTTCACAAGAACCATTGAATAGTGTGATTAGTTGTGGAGGCTTTTTATAGATCCAAGACATACAAGTTGTTATATCTTGAAGCTAACATAAGAACCTTATCCTCCTCAATCATATAGTCCTTGTTCAACATGTAGCACTTCTTGTTCTCAAATACAACTTTGAATCCTTTATGAGAGATCTGAGAGACTGAAAGCAAGTGGTTCGGTAGTTGTTGAATGTAGTTGACCTTGTCAAACTTGACTTTCTTGTTTCCCACTATGCCTTGAGCATTGATGTAACCTCCTTTGTCTCTAGCAGATGAGACACGTCCCCCTTTGATTTGTTTGATGTTGAAAAGGATGGACGAATTCCCGATCATGTGTCTGGACGCCCAACTATCAATAATCCACATGTTAGTGATAGCGCTGTAGCGGACACCATGCATATTCACAGAAACTTATTAGTTTAGATTTGGGACCCAAGCCTTAACTGGCTTGGGTCACCCAGAGGAATCACATATCATGTGTTAAATCAATATTTCAGATTCATTGAGCTTGGATCTTAGGATTCATCATGTTCAGATCTAGAAATCAAAATTAAGATGGGTGGACGTGTATGAATCATAGAACAAAGAGATGGATAATAATAATGTTATGATTTCATTGATGTTGATAAACAAGTTACAATGAGAATCATAGATGGATGGTAAAATCAAACCCACCCAAAGGAGATGATTTCTCCTTGGATGGTGATTTACACCATGAGAAACACACATACATAAGCCACACCTACATAAATACACTAGTGGGTCTATTTATACTAATATTACAACATGACCTAATTTTGACTTTCTAATTGTCTTGATGTTGACTTTGTCATGTTGAATTGTCTTGTTTTGTTGTAATCAACTTGGTCTCTGAATTTGTACAATGAGATCTTCAGTTGGATGTAATTATGATTTGGTAAGCTTTAGTTTATTCAATTGTTGAACCCGTCAATACTCCCCCTAAACTGATGCTTGCCAAACCTTGAATTTGAAGATCTTCTCTGTCACATGTCTTCTTGATCAATTGATGTTCTGGCACAATTAATTGATGTTCTCCCCCTTAGATTAAGCTCCTCCTAATATATTTCTGACAAAGGTTAGAATTACTTGAGAATACTTCTTGGTATTGGATATGGGTTGTATCACTTTTGGATTACAGTTCATATCACAACTCAAGGATTAGTTTGTATTAGGCATATGGTGAGGCTTTGAACTTCAACAAACTGCATCATGAACTTGAATTAATGTTGAAAAAACTTCCACTCTTTTGAAATAACTTTATAAATGACATTCTTCTGATAATGAGTACTCCCTTGATTAAAGTCTGGCTAATTGTCCGCTTAGTAGTCAGACACGGGTGCAAAACATCATTAGAAAAAATATGAGCCCAAGTACTTCAAAAAGGGCATCTGATAGTTGTACAAGTCCCTGGATGAATTTGTGAAAAAGTGACCAAAGTTGATTTCTATACTCTTTTTTTTTGCTTTCATGATCACAATGGACATGCCTGTTGATTGCAATCATCCATGTTCATGTTTTTCTATTCTTTTTGAAGTCTTGTTCATCAACTGTTCATAAGCATTTCTTGCAACACATCCGCATTTCTTTGCCAATCCGCATTTGTTTGCAAAGCATCCACATTTGTTTGCAAGGCATCCGCATTTGATTTCAATGCATCCACATTTAAATTCAAAGCATCCGTATTTAACTTCAAAGCATCCGCATTTGTGCTTAGAGTACCGGCATTTGTGCTTAGAGTACCCGCATTTGTTTATAAGTCAACCGCATTTGGTGTCAAGGCATCCTCATTTGGTGACAAGTCATCCGCATTTGGTGACAAGTCATCCACATTTGTGACAAGTCATTCGCATTTGTGACTTGTCATCCGCATTTGTGACAAGTCATCCGCATTTGTGACAAGTCATCCGCATTTGTGACAAGTCATCCGCATTTGTTGCCAAGTCATCCGCATTTGGTGACAACTCTTCCGCATTTGTGTATAACACATCCGCATTTGATGAAGCTTCATCCGCATTTGATGAAGCTTCATCCGCATTTGTTTTTGTTCATCCGCATTTGTTTTCAGACTTGAACAAAAATGATTTCACACTGTAGTGCAGGTCGGGAAATCAGCAGTAGCTTCCATTTCTTCATCTTTTCTTTCTTTTTAATGATGATCGTGTTTAATTGCATCGAATTTTGAAGGAATAATCCAGTGAATGATTATATTTCTTCAAATCGTACCATATTAGAACAGATCTGTGATTTTTCTTCTTGATTTTTGACATGAGCAAATGTGTTTTCTTTTTTTTGATGTTAATCTTGTTCAATTGCATTGAATTTTGAAGGAATAATCATGAGCATGTTCAAGGTTCTTCAAATCATACCATATTTGAACAGATTTGTTGGTTTTTCTTCTGATTTTGGGTATGAACAGGTGGTTTTGATGAACGGAGACTTTGTTTTTCATTTTTCTTCTTTTCTTCATTGTTCTTGACATCATTAAAGATGAAATAAGATCTGAAAACTAGATAAATCCAGCAACCAACATCTCTGCTACCATTTTGCTAAATCAATATTTCAGATTCATTGAGCTTGGATCTTAGGATTCATCATGTTCAGATCTAGAAATCAAAATTAAGGTGGGTGGACGTGTGTGAATCATAGAACAAGGAGATGGATAATAATAATGTTATGATTTCATTGATGTTGATAAACAAGTTACAATGAGAATCATAGATGGACGGTAAAATCAAACCCACCCAAAGGAGGGGATTTCTCCTTGGATGGTGATTTACACCGTGAGAAACACACACACATAAGCCACACCTACATAAATACACTAGTGGGTCTATTTATACTAATATTACAACATGACCTAATTTTGACTTTCTAATTGTCTTGATGTTGACTTTGTCATGTTGAATTGTCTTGTTTTTTTGTAATCAACTTGGTCTCTGAACTTGTACAATGAGATCTTCAGTTGGATGTAATTATGATTTGGTAAGCTTTAGTTTATTCAATTGTTGAACCCAAAAATACTCCCCCTAAACTGATGCTTGCCAAATCTTGAATTTGAAGATCTTCTCTGTCACATGTCTTCTTGATCAATTGATGTTCTGGCACAATTAATTGATGTTCTCCCCCTTAGATTAAGCTCCTCCTAATATATTTCTGACAAAGGTTAGAATTACTTGAGAATACTTCTTGGTATTGGATATGGGTTGTATCACTTTTGGATTACAGTTCATATCACAACTCAAGGATTAGTTTGTATTAGGCATATGGTGAGGCTTTGAACTTCAACAAACTGCATCATGAACTTGAATTAATGTTGAAAAAACTTCCACTCTTTTGAAATAACTTTATAAATGACATTCTTCTCATAATGAGTACTCCCTTGATTAATGTCTGGCTAATTGTCCGCTCAGTAGTCAGACACGGGTGCAAAACATCATCAGAAAAAATATGAGCCCAAGTACTTCAAATAGGGCATCTGATAGTTGTACAAGTCCCTGGATGAATTTGTGAAAAAGTGACCAAAGTTGATTTCTATACTCTTTTTTTTGCTTTCATGATCACAATGGACATGCCTGTTGATTGCAATCATCCATGTTCATGTTTTTCTATTCTTTTTGAAGTCTTGTTCATCAACTGTTCATAAGCATTTCTTGCAACACATCCGTATTTCTTTGCCAATCCGCATTTGTTGCAAAGCAACCACATTTGTTTGCAATCCGCATTTGATTTCAATGCATCCACATTTAATTCAAAGCATCCGTATTTAACTTCAAAAAATCCGCATTTGTGCTTAGAGTACCCGCATTTGTGCTTAGAGTACCCGCATTTGTTTATAAGTCAACCGCATTTGGTGTCAAGGCATCCTCATTTGGTGACAAGTCATCCGCATTTGGTGACAAGTCATCCACATTTGTGACAAGTCATTCACATTTGTGACTAGTCATCCGCATTTGTGACAAGTCATCCGCATTTGTGACAAGTCATCCGCATTTGTGACAAGTCATCCGCATTTGTAACAAGTCATCCGCATTTGTTGCCAAGTCATCCGCATTTGGTGACAACTCATCCGCATTTGTGTATAACACATCCGCATTTGATGAAGCTTCATCCGCATTTGATGAAGCTTCATCCGCATTTGTTTTTGTTCATCCGCATTTGTTTTCAGACTTGAACAAAAACGATTTCACACTGTAGTGCAGGTCGGGAATCAGCAGTAGCTTCCATTTCTTCATCTTTTCTTTGTTTTTAATGATGATCGTGTTTAATTGCATCGAATTTTGAAGGAATAATCCAGTGAATGATTATATTTCTTCAAATCGTACCATATTAGAACAGATCTGTGATTTTTCTTCTTGATTTTTGAGATGATCAAATGTGTTTTCTTTTTTTTTGATGTTAATCTTGTTCAATTGCATTGAATTTTGAAGGAATAATCATGAGCATGTTCAAGGTTCTTCAAATCGTACCATATTTGAACAGATTTGTTGGTTTTTCTTCTGATTTTGGGTATGAACAGGTGGTTTTGATGAACGGTGACTTTGTTTTTCATTTTTCTTCTTTTCTGAATTGTTCTTGACATCATTAAAGATGAAATAAGATCTGAAAACTAGATAAATCCAGCAACCAACAGCTCTGATACCATTTTGCTAAATCAATATTTCACATTCATTGAGCTTGGATCTTAGGATTCATCATGTTCACATCTAGAAATCAAAATTAAGATGGGTGGACGTGTGTGAATCATAGAACAAAGAGATGGATAATAATAATGTTATGATTTCATTGATGTTGATAAACAAGTTACAATGAGAATCATAGATGGATGGTAAAATCAAACCCACCCAAAGGAGAGGATTTCTCCTTGGATGGTGATTTACACCATGAGAAACACACACACATAAGCCACACCTACATAAATACACTAGTGGGTCTATTTATACTAATATTACAACATCACCTAATTTTGACTTTCTAAATGTCTTGATGTTGACTTTGTCATGTTGAATTGTCTTGTTTTGTTGTAATCAACTTGGTCTCTGAACTTGTACAATGAGATCTTCAGTTGGATGTAATTATGATTTGGTAAGCTTTAGTTTATTCAATTGTTGAACCCAACATCATGAACTTAACCACTGTCCTTTAGACAACGAGGCCGTATCTTTCTTCTTCTTTTCCTTACTATCAGATAGTATACTTGATTTTTCTTTCCAAAAACCAATTTTATGTAATCCCTGTTTGTGGTAAACAGACGACTGACTTATGGTTTGAACTTTAGGTTCACCAAAACTCTTAGGTGGAGTATTAGATTTCATTTTAGAAAACTTGGTTTTTCATCAAAAAGTTCAATTTTCTTTCTAGGCGTGTGGTAGTAAGGACAATTAGGAGAGATATGTCCTTATTTTCCATAAATGTTGCAATATCTCACTTCTACAGATAGAAGAAAACTTTTATGTGGTGTTGAGTTTGGTAACGTGTGACATGTGTCTGGTTGGGTTTTGTCACTTCTTTTTTTAGATGTTTTACCTTTTTTAACAAAATAATTGTTTTTACATTTTGAACATCTTTAACTTGCATTTTATTTTGACTTTGATGATTAACATGTTTTGGTTAACTCGTTTAGTTTTTTGGTTATGAAATAGACATTTATGAACCTGACCTAACATTAACCCCATTAATTTCATCATCCAAATTTTCAACTGGCATTTTTCCTTTTGATTTCAAAATAGAATCCATCTGTTTAGTGCCAGATTTCATCGGTTTACCCGTAGAATCAGGATCACTAACTAGAGGAGTAGACACCATGTGATCCTTTACTGGGTTGTTATTGGTAGGTCTACATTTAGTAATCAAAAGGATCTCATGTGGTAGTGGAACTACTTTGTACCCCAGACCTTCCCCATTATTTCGTTCTTTCACTAAGTTTTGAAATATGTGAGAAGAACTAGCCTAACTATGCAGTTTTTGTTTTAAAGAATTAACCTCGACTTCCCAAACTGCTTTTTCCTTCTTGGTTTCTTCAAAGAATTTAAATAAAACTTTATATCTTTAGCTTGATTTAAAGCAACAACCTCGGTTTTGCTTAGTTGTTTTCCCAAAAGTTCTATTTTTGTCTTTGAAACTGCACTTATTTTGTTTTAATAAATGATTAGCTTCAGTGCAGAGTTGTAAATCATTTACTAAGTTATCATTGTGTTCTAACAACCTAGAAAATTTCAGATCAATGAGTTCTCTAAATTTTTCACATTCAGAAAAAGCATGTTTTGCAAATAATTGATCTAAAGAACTTACTTGTGATGAATCAGTTAAATCAGCCATCAAAGCAGAATGAGACCCTTTAGTGGCTGGAGATTACTATAAGTTCTTACTCGACCAAGTGATTTACCACGTTCACAGCTTCTTCGGTATCTGGCATTTGTAGTCTTACCTTCACTAGCAGACCCATCATCCAGTGCTTTGGCAAAGGAAATATTTGATTCTCTAGGAGAAACAAATCAGAAGGACGAGTCTTGCCCTTCATCACCTTGACCAGTCAGAGCCTTTGTCTCTTTGCTTGAAGAAGCAGTTCCAATCATGTCTTTGTCTTGACGGTTGAAAGTATGAGATGGGTTACCATTTTAAGTTTTATTGGGCTTTACACATTCACGTTTAATGTGCCCCTTTTCACCACAATTGAAAAACGTGACTTTGGTTTTGTCAAAACCAAAAGTCGTATCTTTAGTGGCGACTAGATTTTGCCCCGTCATCTTGACAAACTTTTTAGCTCTTCTCACTGCACTCGCCAAGGCCCACAATATGTCCATTCTTTCTAGCTCATTCTCATCAACTTGCTTGTAATCCTCATCAGCAAGATGAGAATTTCGAATCTTACTGGCAACCAAACCATCATTAGATTGTACCACTTTTGCTAGAAATCCATATGCTCCTTAGCTACTTCCACTATGATATTACCGAGATTCTCTGTCTTCAACTTCGTAGTATTGGCTTCAGGAACTATGTATTAGGTTCCAGATGACCCTAATGTTTCGGTTCCTGATGTAGTGGTTTGGGAAGGAACCGAGGAGCTAGACACGAATGTTGTTTGTAATGGTTCTCCTTAAATAGCTGGAGTCGGAACTGAGTTGTAAAGTGAATGATTCTGAACATATGATCCTTTCTTTGACTTGTATTTTATTCTCAGTTCTTCCACTCTTAACATCAAGATGAAGTCATTTATGTCTAACGTTGCACGAATGTTATTCTATCTTATATTAGACACAAATTAATCCTATTTCTAAGGCAAACCATCCGCAAAGCTTGAATCTTTATCTTCCATTGATGTGGTTACGCCATGAGTGTGCAGCTCACTCATTAGATGATAGAGTCTATCAATATTATCATCTAAGCTCTCATTCCCTATCGAAGATAAATTATCAAATTTCCTTCTTGAGACCTTAGCCTTCAGTGCCTTCAATGTTGCATTTGCATCATATCTCTTCTCCAAAGCCTCCCATAACTTTTTATCCTGCTTGTTCTAAGAGAACTGATGAAAGATGTCTTTCGTTATTGACTACGTCAATGGGGCATAAACTTTCTTTTCAGCATTGAAGAGAACCTTCTGAGATTCACTCATTCCTCCCAACACCAACTTGACTCCATTTGCACTGACTAGTACCGTGTAACCAGCCTCAATGGATGTCCAAAGATTGGGATCAACTCCATTTAAATAAATCTCAAATCGATGTTTCCACTGTGTGTATTCATCTAACGTTAACAGCTTTGGCGGTTTATTATGATTACCAACCTCATTCTCCAGAAGTAGTAGGTTCTAGATGCGTGAGTCCTTTCCGGCAGAAAGGCAGCAAATTGATCTTCCAGTTTTATAAACTTGGTACTTGGAGAATAGGACAGTTTCAATCGTGCAAATGGACTTTGAGTATGGATCACTAGTGCAAATAAACTATGAGTATGGATCACACGTTCGAATGAAGAGTGCGAATGAATTCAATCGTGCCGTTGGATTCAGTCGTGCGTACGAACAAGATGAATGGAGTCAAATGACTGGAGTTGTTCAGTGGTGTGAATGAGCTATGCAACAAAGTTCAGTCGTGCGAATGGAGCATACAAATGAGTTCAATCGTACGAATGAGAAAATCATGCGACTGAAAGATGATGTTTTTGCAAAATCGAAGATTTTGACACTTTGACACAAAATACGATTTTTTCTAGCAACCTTAATCTGTCGTATTACGGTAAATTAAAACTTTAATGCTTAAAAACATCGAAAACACCTTTTGAAGCAATGTGGTGACTTTCTTGACCAAAACGTTGGTTTTTGACACCAACCCTAATTGAATCCAACGCAAAATCAACAGCCAAAGCTCGGATACCATTTGTTAAGGACCGTGTACGAATGCAGCACTTTTGGTCTGTCCACCAGGGTCCATACTCCTAACTTCTTGAAGTATAGGAGTTATTCTTGCATTGCACTAACCCATGTCTTATCGTTGAATTCTTCACTCACATATTTTTGCTCAAATTGAGACAAAAAACATCGATATGCACCATTGTGAAGATATCCTTTTTCCATGACTGAGGCATAATCAACTGAGTATAGCTGATTTTGTGTCTATACTCCGGATCGAATATCCCGAATGACGTTGTCCAAAGAATGGTAAACATTAATCCGGGAACCGGGAGTGGTGGGAACAGCTACGTTAGTATCCAGATTGTGATACCCAGGTTCAGTATGTGTAGCTGTGGGAGTATGAGGTTCAGAAGTGTCAGAGGCATCGAAATTTGATGTTTGTGTACTTTCATTAGTAGGAACCTATTCCTCCTGGTCCATATTTGTAGTCTCAACTGCTTCATCATCAGAGAATCACTTACTTCAAGATTGGCTAGAAGTATTATCTAATGGAGCCGTTGATGTTAAGTCTCGTAGTGGAGTGTTCAGAACATCATACATCATCCTGACACAAAAGCTCATCATCATTATGAGAAGGCGGTAGATTGAAGGATTTAAAGAATCCATCATAGTCAAAGAAGAAAGATGGTCCTTTTCTAGCAAGCAAGGTGGTGTATCTTTGTACATCTACATTGCACCACACTTCTACCTCATCTGTTGAGTTATTGTAAACACTCTTGTCTGGTATACTATATCCAAGGAAGATTCCTTCTTCAGCCTTCTCATTGAACTTTCAAGTCTGAGTTTTGTTCAACAACATGCACGGTTCGCCAAACGGTTCTAGATACTCGAGGTTGGGTTTACATCGCTGGAGCAGTTCATAACATGTTTGACCACTAAGACTCTATTGAGCGTGTAACATGCATTAGCCACTGCCTCATTCCAGAATTTAGTAGGCAATTATGAGTCTGCTAGCATTGTCCTGGTAGTGTCTATCAAGCTCTGACTTTTCCTTTCAGCAACCCCATTTATCTGTGGAGTGTAGGCAGAAGTAAATTGATGTACAATTCCTTTCTCTATAAATTATGCCTCCATCCACTGATTCTTGAACTCTGTGCTGTTGTCTAATCGAATTTGCCTTAATCTCAGCTGTAGAGTGATTCCAATGTAGTTACTAGATGTTTGAATAATTCAAAAGTTTTTGATTTCATATTCGAAAACATCACCCAAGAGAATCTTGACTAATCATCCGTTACTACAAAGCAATACCGATCTCCAGCAATGCTCTTTGTACTGACAGGGCCAAACAGATCCCTGTGTAGAAGCTCGAGTGGCATATCAATAGAATTCACTTTCTTTGCATTATGAGACTTCTTAGTTTGTTTCCCTTTCTTACATGCTACACAGAAATCCAGAAGTTGGAAATTCTTGACAGTTAGTCCATTTACTAAATCATTTTGAACCAAATGTATCATCTTCCTTGGATTAATGTGTCCCACTCTCCTATGCCACAAGACTGAGTCCGTCGCAGTTGCCTTTGACAAGAACCATTGAACAGTGTGATCAGTTGTGGAGGCTTTTTATAGATCCAAGACATACAAGTCGTTATATCTTGAAGCTAACATAAGAACTTATCCTCCTCAATCATATAGTCCTTGTTCAACATGTAGCACTTCTTGTTCTCAAATACAACTTTGAATCCTTTATGAGAGATCTGGGAGACTGAAAGCAAGTGGTTCCATAGTTGTTGAATGTAGTTGACCTTGTCAAACTTGACTTTCTTGTTTCCCACTAAGCCTTGAGCGTTGATGTAACCTCCTTTGTCACCAGCAGATGAGATACGCCCCCCTTTGATTTTTTGATGTTGAAAATGATGGATGAATTCCCGATCATGTGTTTAGACGCCCAACTATCAATAATCCCCATGTTAGTGATAGCGCTGTAGCGGACACCATGCATATTCACATAAACTTATTAGTTTAGATTTGGGACCCAAGCCTTAATTGGCTTGGGCGACCCAGAGGAATCACACATCATGAACTCAACCACTGTCCTTTGGACAATGAGGCCGTATCTTTCTTCTTCTTTTCCTCACTATCAGATAGTATACTTGATTTTTCTTTCCATAAACCAATTTTATGTAATTCCTGTTGTGGTAAACAGACGACTGACTTATGGTTTGAACTTTAGGTTCACCAAAACTCTTAGGTGGAGTATTAGATTTAATTTTAGAAAACTTGGTTTTTTATCAAAAAGTTCAATTTTCTTTCCGGGCGTCTGATAATAAGGACAATTAGGAGAGATATGTCCTTATTTTCCATAAATGTAGTAAGATCTCACTTCTACAGATAGAAGAAAACTTTTATGTGGTGTTGAGTTTGGTAAACGTGTGAGATGTGTCTGGTTGGGTTTTGTCATTTCTTTTTTAGATGTTTTACCTTTTTTAACAAAATTAATTGTTTTTATATTTTGAACATCTTTAACTTGCATTTTATTTTGACTTTGATGATTTACACGTTTTTGGTTAACTCGTTTACTTATTTTTGGTTCTGAAATAGACGTTTATGAACCTGACGTTACATTAACCCCATTAATTCATCATCCAAATTCACAACTGGCATTTTTCCTTTTGATTTCAAAATAGAATCCTTCTATTTGGTGCTAGATTTCATCTGTTTACCCGTGGAATCAGGATCACTAACCAGAGGAGTAGACACCATGTGATCCTTTACATGGTTGTTATTGGTAGGTCTACATTTAGTACTCAAAAGGATCTCATGTTGTAGTGGAATTAATTTGTACCCTAGACCTTCCCCATTATTTCGTTCTTTCACTAAGTTTTGAAATATGTGAGAAGAACTAGCCTAACTATGCAGTTTTTGTTTTAAAGAATTAACCTCGACTTCCCAAACTGCTTTTTCCTTCTTGGTTTCTTCCAAAGAATTTAAATAAAACTTTATATCTTTAGCTTGATTTAAGGCAACAATCTCTGTTTCCCTTAGTTGTTTTCCCAAAAGTTCTATTTTTTTCTTTGAAACTGCACTTATTTTGTTTTAATAAACGATTAGCTTCAGTGTAGAGTTGTAAATCATTTACTAAGTTATCATTGTGTTTTAATAACCTAGAAAATATCAGATCAATGCGTTCCCTAAATTTTTCGCATTCAGAAAAAGCATGTTTTGCAAATAATTGATCTAAAGAACTTGTGATGAATCAGTTAAATCAGCCGTGAAAGCAGAATGAGACCCTTCAGTGGCTGGAGATTACTATAAGTTCTTACTCGACCAAGTGATTTACCATGTTCACAACTTCTTCGGTATCTGGCATTGCTTGCTCACCTCTAATCTCACCTTCACTAGCAGACCCATCATCCAGTGCTTCGACAAAGGCAATATTTGATTCTCTAGGAGAAACAATCGGAAGGACGAGTCTTGCCCTTCATCACCTTGACCGTTTAGAGCCTTTGTCTCTTTGCTTGAAGAAGCAGTTCTAATCACTTCTTTGTCTTGACAGTTGAAAGTATGAGATGGGTTACCATTTTTAGTTTTATTGGGCTTTACACATTCACATTTAAAGTGCCCCTTTCCATCACAATTGAAACACGTGACTTTGGTTTTGTCAAAACCAAAAGTCGTATCTTTAGTGGCGACTAGATTTTGCCTCGTCTTCTTGACAAACTTTTTAGCTCTTCTCACTGCACTCGCCAAGGCCCCCATTATGTCCATTCTTTCGAGCTCATTCTCATCAACGTGCTCGTAATCCTCATCAGCAAGATGAGAATTTCAAATCTTACTGGCAACCAAAGCATCATTAGATTGTACCACTTCTGCTAGAAATACATATGCTCCTTAGCTATTTCCATAATGATATTACCGAGATTTTCGGTCTTCAACTTCGTAGTATTGGCTTCAGGAACTATGTATTAGGTTCCAGATGACCCTGATGTTTCGGTTCCTAATGTAGTGGTTTAGGAAGGAACCGAGGAGCTAGACACCAATTTTGTTTGTGACGGTGCTCCTTAAATAGCTGGAGTCGGAACTTAGTTGTAAAGTGAATGATTCTGAACATATGATCCTTTCTTTGACTTGTATTTTGTTCTTAGTTCTTCCTCTCTTAACATCAAGATGAAGTCATTTATGTCTAACGTTGTAAGAATGTCGTTCTATCTTAGATTACACACAAATGAATCCCATTTCACAGGCAAACCATCCGCAAAGCTTGAATCTTTATCTTCCATTGTTATGGTTACGTCATGAGTGTGCAGCTCACTCATTAGATGATAGAGTCTATCAATATTATCATCTAAGCTCTCATTCCATGTCGAAGATAAATTATCAAATTCCTTCTTGAGAGCCTCAGCCTTCGGTGCCTGCAATGTTGCATTTCCATCATATCTCTTCTCCAATGCCTCCCATAACTTTTTAGCCTGCTTGTTCTAAGAGAACTGATGAAAGATGTCTTTCGGTATTGACTAAGTCAACGGGGCATAAACTTTCTTTTAAGCATTGAAGAAAACCTTCTGAAATTCACTCATTCCTCCCAACACCAAGTTGATTCCATTTGCACTGACTAGTACCGTGTACCAACCTCAATGGATGTCCAAAGATTGGGATCAACTCCATTTAAATAAATCTCAAACCGATGTTTGTGAGTATTCATCTAACGTTAACAGCTTTGGCGGTTTATTATGATTACCAACCTCATTCTCCAGAAGTAGTAGGTTCTAGATGCGTGAGTCCTTTCCGGCAGAAACGCAGCAAATTGATCTTCCATTTTTATAAACTTGGTACTTGGAGAAATGACAGTTTCAATCACGCAAATGGACTTTGAGTATGGATCACTAGTGCAAATGTACTATGAGTATGGATCACACGTTCGAATGAAGAGTGCGAATGAATTCAATCGTGCCGTTGGATTCAGTCGTGCATATGAACAAGATGAATGAAGTCAAATGACTGAAGTTGTTCAATGGTGTGAATGAGCTATGCAACAGAGATCAGTCATGTGAAAGGAGTATATGAATGAGTTCAATCATACGAATGAGAAAATCATGCGACTAAAGGCTGATGATTTTGGAAAAATCGATGATTTTGACACTTTGACACAAAATACGATTTTTTCTAGGAACCCTAATCTGCCGTATTACATTAAATTGAAACTTTAATGCTAAAAAACAACAAAAACACCTTTTGAAGCAATGTGGTGACTTTTGTGACCAAAACGTAGGTTTTTGACATCAACCCTAATTGAATCAAATGCAAAATCAACAGCCAAAGCTCGGATACCACTTGTTAATGACCGTGTACGAACGGAGTACTAACTGATTCTACATTTTACCAGATCAAATAGTGTCGAATCATATTTGATTGACGATCCAATTAGTGAGTATGATAACCTGATTGATATAAGATTGAACTAAGTGATAAGAATGAGTAGGAATCGATAAGGAACGAACTATGAACTTGGACACTCTGTTTGGTACGCTCTGGACGGCTTTGTTTTTGTGTATCAAAGTATCTTTCAAAGTGTTCTCTTTTTCCACGAATTAGGTGGTATTTATAGGTTAGTGGTTTCCATTCGTACGACTGAACCATTAGCATGGTTCAGTCGTGCAACTGAGTCATATGCACGACTGAAGGTTCAGTCGTGTGACTGAGTCAATCTTATGTCTCAACTGGTTCAGTCATGCAACTGTCCATAAGCATGATGTATTCATGCGTATGGTCCATAAGTATGGTCCGTTAGAATGAATATTCAACCGATTAGGTTGAACACATTACTTAATCATTATTGACTAAGAACTATGTATAACAACCTCAAACCTATATAAGAAATTCATACATATGAATAAAGATAAAAAAACATTAATGCATATATTCATATTTCATTACTTCGTTACATTAAATATATGTAGAGATGAAAGACTTTTACATTTAAGCATGTAAACTAGGAACACATGTGTCCATTGTGTTTCTTAGTTTCATTGTAACTGGTTTCTAGTTCCCCATTTGATCTGTTAAGTGTTCTTGCAAACTCTCCTTATTGTAGTGTTATGTTGTAAGTGACCACCCTTAAATGGTCCTGCATAAAGACCAGCACAAATGTAAAGATAAAATGATTAGAGAACCAAGAGAAGTGATACCTGGCAATGTATGGCTAGTTGGGACAATAGTCAGAGAAATAAAAAAAACAAAAGTCTACTTGGAAATGTATGGCTAGTTGGGACAATCTATGGAAGACAACAGGATTATGGCCTAGAAATATGATCAAGAGTGGGATTGTGCAATAATAAAGAGATCATCTAGAAGGATTTAGTACTTCCGTGATGTAGAACAAGTCCTATGCATGCCTGAATATGACATCAAAGATCTACAATGCCTAGTGATCACTAACTACCCAAGAAGAAGAGACTTCTGTGTATTAGTGGGTAAGTTAAAGGCAAAATTTAGAGATGATGTGCTAAAAGAAGCTAAGAGATAGGATGATGAGCACAAAAGAATAAAAGAGAGGATGAAAAGATCAAAATCCAACTCCTCTACATTGGTAGATGATGCTTTTCAAAAGAGAGTTTAATGCCGAAACACGAAGGCAACAGCTATTAAATGTTTTCATGGAAATCAATACACATATCCCATAATAGAATTAGGATATGTTGAGAAAACAAAAGAACTAGTATTGATGAGGAATGAAGAGACTAAGATAACTGACTGAATAAGATCTTTGATCTAGTAGAAATCAAGCTAATCCATCCCAACTATACTTCATATTTACAAGACAAATTCTTCACAAAGTTGACTCATGAAAGAGCTCAGAATGATCTATGCCTATATGTTCATTTGATTCAAGTGATTGATAAAATGCATGAATAGGCTTACAAGAGAAGAAGATATGAGGCATGGCTTTTGAGAGGATCAAACGTCAAAGAAGTATCTGAACTGAGGATCTCAAAGCAAGATAACTTGGAGATAGTCCATAAAAATAATGTCTTGGAAACACTTACAACTGAAGAAGATGTTCAAGGTCTCAGTTTTGAAGCTTTATAGAAGATTAGAAAGATGAAGATCATCTACAAGTATAATAATAAGAAAAATGTTGTTTCATACTTCTATAACAAAATAATAGCAAGTGTCAAAGAGCTGTCAAGCCTGAAGAGCTAAATTAAAAGTTGCTAAGCCTAAGGTGGAGTATTGTTAGATCTAGGAACAATAGATCTGGATCATTTTTGTATAGGCTTAGAACTTTAATCATACTTGTAATGATTACTTCAAAATCATTATTTTGATGTATGCATTATGATATGGGTTAACCCATATGTGTGTTGATTTTATGTGTATAATTACATGTATAAACATTATACTTGGTGAATTTCTTAAATTGACTAAGTGTAAGGAATATCTACGGATGAACATTTTTGTTCTTCCGTAGATACTATTCTTACAAGACATCCACCTGAAGAACTTCTATGGATGAACAACAGTGCGGATAAGAGTACAAGACCAAAGATTCAATGATGAACAACTAGCTCTGAAGTTCAAGTGAGGACTCCCGTGTAAGAGCAAACTCGTTCAAGTGAAGAATCCTGTGTAAGAGCAAACTCGTTCAAGTGAAGTCTCCTGCGAAAGAGCAAAGTCCTGCAGAAGAGCAAAGTCCTGCAGAAGACAACATAGCTATGGAGACTAAACACTTGTACTTAAATGACAAAAGTGATGCAACTCAAAAAGTCGACAAGTCAATCACGAATCCCAAGAGATTTGGTGTTTCCTTAACAGAAACATAAAGGCCTAGTAGTCATCACATCAATATATCACAAACATCAACACTTTTGAAACAATCATTGTTTATAACATTCATTATTTGTTCATCTGTAATCATTAATACGTTTTTAATGAAATACTTTTGAATCGAATCTTGTTCATTTATTTATTGTGTTGATATCATTTTGTTCTTCATAATTAATATTTATTTAGTTTGATATTTATTTAATAAAGAATTAAACAATGTTTAATGATCATTCCATAATCATTAACTCGATTTCAATCTTACAGTGATAATACCTCATCACGATCCTTGGATTCATAAGAACTATAGCACTCATGTAGTTGATCATGTTTTTCCTATCAGTTTCTTGATCTAACTAAGGTTCTTGTGTAGCCACAGTCTCCTGTACAGGGCTTTCTTGAACTGTAGAGCGTGTAGGAACATGTTTTAACAGTCTTTTCTGTCCTTTTTCTTCCTTAATCTAAAGGATCAATCTTGCATCCACTACTTCCTTCCTCTATTTAGACATTTCCATGTCTGACAGTTCATTGAGTTCCTCTAATGGGAGGGAGATGACTTGATCAATATCATAGTTTTTTGTGTGTAAGTAAATAATACTGACCACTGATAACTCATCATTTTGGGTATCTAGTCTGGGGGCAGGCCTAACTGTGGCTTTCATGAATCCTGAAGACCCAATGGAACTATCTCCCTTTAGCTTCTTTTTCCTCTCTCTCTCTCTCTCTTTCCTCTTCCTTAATCTCCTTAGGAGTCAGTTTCCTTTTTTATGTCAGCATCATACCTCTACCCAATTATGTAGTTTGAAGTTCCTTGGGGTGAGGATGACATAGCCCTTCGAATACCTTCCTTAAAGGGACTCTGAGTCAGAGAGTCTAGAGAGTGCACATCAATGTGAATTGAGGAAGTTGCTGAGCAGGGACAATTACAGGCGAGGATGATGAGTCCTTAATGTCTATACTCTGTGACGAACTCCTAGGTTTTGTGATTGTAATGACTTTCTCCCCTAATTTTGGTAGCATCAGCCTCTTGCATAGGTGACCTACGAGTTCGGTCAATCACATCAGCAGGCTTTTGTCTTCCTAGATGAGCGCTCCTTAAACGTCTATTAGGTAGTTGTTCCCTGAGATTAGTTATCTTAAGTTGTAGATCATTGACCCTATTTTGTAAGTTAGTCACTTGAGTTTCCAAGTGACTAACCTTAGAGACTAGGTAAGTGCATGTTTTTGATAGTTTTTGCACGTTTAGTCTTAAATTCCACTCATCTTCATTAGAAGAATAAATGGGTGATGTGAGAACTAGACCAAAGTCCTCACTCTTACCACCAGCATCATGTTCTTGGCTGTTCGATTTCCCCTACTCACTAATAGCTTCAAGTGAAGTATTAAGGGATTGAGTTGCCATGGTTGAGGTCTTAATGATGTAATCACTTGCAGAAGTGAGAGCCTCATGTATATGGACCTCTTGAACATGTTTACGGAGATCCACCTCAGTGGTAGGTGGATGATGTGGGCTAGATATGGGAGAGGAAGGAGATCTCATCTCTCTTTAACTAGTGGAGGAAAAAACAGACTCATAGTACTCACTAAATCCCTTGTCTTCATCATCATGGAATTCAAGGCTTGGAATGGGTTGGTGGCGACATAAAGGCTTGGGATGTTAACTTTCTCCTGATGGTTATTCACTAGAGTGTTGAGACTCAATATGAAGGCTTAAGGCTGATGGGCTAATGAGCTTATGAGGCTAAGCATGAGGAACCTTAGCACTTATTCTTGATGAGATGGGAGTGGTTTACTCCTCAAGAGAAGTGGGAGCTCAAGTGTCCATTTCTTCATTTAAGAGTGATATGCAAGCTTGGCCAAGCTGAACAGCTAGTGCACGGGTTCATTTGGATTTTCTTTGGTATGTGAGGGTGATTTGAGGCTGTTCGAGTTGTTGAGAGGTAGACGGTGTGGGTTCAACACAAGCTTGTGTTGCTAGGTTGTCAGCTTGAGCAATGAGCTCTAACATTTTGGGGGACAAGGGCTATTTCTACCCGAGAGAAGGCAATAGTTGGCTTGTTCATGATTTTTAAGATGTTGGGCTTCATCTGCCCCAATTTAAGAATATTACCTGTTTCCCTCAACTGTGAGCCCGATTAACAGTTAAGAATGCATGGAACATATCAAGGAAACATTTAATACTCTAAGGAGTCCAGTTTGCAAGAAAATTTGTATAAACAAATTGATAGTACATGAACTTGACCCCTTGAAACATTCTATGAACCATGAATGATAATTCTTCATAAATCTAGTTCCACCCCCATGCTTGTTGGACTAGCTATGGATGACCATATGTAGCAAGTACTTCTACTAGGATAAGACCTTCCTATTCCTGAAGGTCTTAACAAATAAATCTCCCACAAAGTCCATCTGCTGAAAGGAGTGGTTAATAGCTTCTTTGGGGAAGGATAATTCACCTTCCTTATCATCTAGCTAAAGATGGTTGTTGATGATGGCTGGAGTGATGAAGATTGTCTTTCGGTGCATTATAGCATATAATGCCTTCTCTCCATCCATGATGATCTCTTGACAGGTCTTCTAGAATTCAAGATGATGATTGTCATAGAGAACAGGATCAATGGTTAGGGACGTAAAGTAGTTGGATAGATCTAGGAAATGACTAACCTTTGAGAAACTAGAATCTTTCTCAGAGTTCAATAGAGCAACTTGATTATATTGCATGTGAAGTTGTATGGAGAAATCAGGGTCGGTTCTATGGTTTAGGATGACCATTTGAGAAAGCTTAAGGGTGAATAAAATAAAGAACAAAGGTGGTTTCTCGGTGAATTTAGGTTTTGTAAAATTACAGAGGAAGAAGAGAGTGAAAGAGGGGGGACCACTGGGTATATATATGAATGGATCTCAGACAAAGTAAATGAAAGAGGATAAACTTTGTAATCACAATGTAGGTCCCACCCCTAGAAAAGCAATTTACTTTTGCCCAAAAATTAGTTTTCTTGGAAGTCAAAAATATTTCAAAGGTAATTTGACTTCAAAAGTTTTGATGAAAAGCTTTCGAAGTCAAAATAGCTTCGGAAGATATTCCAAAGAGTTTAGAAAATTTTTATTCGGAAGAGATTAAAACTTGGAAGGTTTGATAAAGCTTTCGAGAGTTAATTGCTTTCGAAAGAAAAGCGTTCTTTAAAACATACATGATCTTAAAAATAAAGTTAAGCTTCGAAAGATATTTTGGAAATTTCTTCTGATGGTAAAATTTCTTAATTAGTTGGTTGTTTTGAAGACTTAAATTTCTTCCGAAGGTAAATTCATATCTTCCGAAGGATAAATGATCAAACTTTTAAAAAATATAAGGAATGTCTTCTAAAAAGATTTTTCTTCCAGAGTAAACAAGGGCTTATGAAGGTGATAAAATAAACAACTTAGGACACATAGGTTTTAGAAATAATATGATTAAGTTTTATGAAAACCTGCTCAAAGTTAATCATTCCAATAGCTGAAACAAGATATTTAATGTCTATTTATCAAAAGCTTTGGTAAACAGATCAACATATTGTTCATTTGTACTAACTTTAACAAGTTTGATTAATTCCTTCTTAAAGTTATCTCTAATCAAATGATACCTAATATTGATGTGTTTTGTTATGGTGTGCTGCATAGGATTCTCTATGATAGAGATAGTATTATTGTTATTTATGTGGATAGGAGTCTCTTTGAAGTTGAATTCATAATCTAGCATCTACTTCTGAATCCAAAGCACTTAAGCACAGCAGCTTGCAGCAACAATGTATTCACCTTGCCATGATACTATCCTTCCACCAAGGAACTGAAATCTTGTGACATTTAGTAATTTTCTGTTACCAAACTCCGTTAGTTCCGTCAGGTCTTGCATACATGTGTCCTGAGCAAACACTAGTTGTCGGTGAACGTTGGTGACTTAATAATAATCTACGATAAACAATAATAATCTAATTGATAATGTTGATTATTAGTTGTGGTTATGTGGTTCATGATTTTATAGAATATTGAATGTTTGTTTTATAAATTTTACGCGATAAAATGAACGTGGGAAATATATTTTGTGTGTTGTGTGACTTATTGTAAATGTCTACGATTATTATTATTGGTTAATAATACTTGTGTTTTGTAGATAAAAACTATTTAAAAACTATTAGAAAGATTGGTTTTTATAAAATAAAATCAATTGTTTAAATTTTAATTACCTTTTAACTAAAAGTTACCATAATTAACCAAAAATCAATCCTAATCCCACCCCAAACCTTATTTTCGGCTGCAACCGCACCCCCACAACCCTTCACCTAGTGAATTTGATCCAAGAACAAGAACATAAGTCAAATTCCAAGTGGTTTCAAGTATTCCAATTTGATTCCAAGTGATTATTATCATCTAAGCACATCTAAAGGTTAGTTTTGATTAGTTTTTCATGTTGATTGTTCTTGATGAACCGTAGATTCAAAATTGGTGATGATAATATGAAATTGATGATTGTTAGATGTTGATATGATGTTAGTTAGGTTGTATGAATGCTAGATTGTGTTGATTAAGCAATAAATCAATGGTTTGATTATCTAGTTCATGCATTGCCATAAGAGGAAAATTTTTGTTCTTAGAATTCATGATTTGATGATGCTAAGATGTTAGATGTAATGCTTAGATGTTATTTTAATTGAATTGTGCAAAACAATCCATGAAATTGTGATGTTGATCATGACTTACTAAAAGTAGAAACTTTTGTGTATGATGTTTGGGAATTTGGATGTTTTGGAGGTGATTAGCATGTAGAATGAATGCTATGAACTTAGTTAGGTATATAATTGTTGAGATTATGGTTGAATTGGATGCTAGATCACTTTTGGGTATTACTTTCCCAAAAGGGAAACTTTATTTTTGTAGAACTTTGTATGTGATGATTTGGGCATGCTTATGATTATAGGATCATGATAGAATGATTGTTAATGATGTTAAATGTGATGGAATGTGAATATTGAGTTATACGAATGATTGGTTGATCGTGTAAGAAAAATAGGTTTGATGATCATATATGGAAATGAATTGTAGTTAGTGTTTAGATAATCATGATAAGGTTTGGAATTGGTTGTCACTATGTATGCTTGTAATGTGATTATGATTGTCACGATTTATGCTACTTAATAGGATTGACAGGTTTTAGGATGTGAGGTCGTGTGTGGCTTCACATGGCATGTAGTGCATGATTAGACATCACATACGAATGTTTGATGTGATGTATTTATAGTGATCAAGCATGATGATTATTTGAGATTTGCATGAGTTTATGATGATCTAATGTGGTATGATGACCTAGGTTGAACTTGGGTTGATGTTGTGATTTACATGGATAACTTACATGATATTCATGTATGATAAGTTAATATGCATGATTAAACAATATTCCAACTCATATGTCACCAATGGGTCAACTAGGTTAACGTTGGGTTTTTATGTTTTTTGTGTACATGTACTTATGTACTTAGGTGTTCTTTGTAACTTTTGAAAGGTTGTATTTGCACCTATTATGAGTCTCTTTATTCATTATCATTATACACCAGGTGAGTTCATGCCCCTCTATTTTATCAACCTTCTTCTGGGGGAGGTAGCATACTTGTACTCAAACGCTATTTTATTATTATAAGTTGTGTATGTTTTAACATAGTGCTTAATACCTTGAAAAGTCCTCACACTTTTGGATCATTAATAATTGTAACTACCGAGATATCTTGGGTAGTACTACTGGGTGTGACGAGCCCCACCTATGCGACTCGAGGTCAAACGGGTGCAATATTGTCCTAAACACAAACATCGTCACGACCTGGTAAGTCGTGACAGGAGGCAACAAATACAACACAGTCAACATCGCTCGTTAAATCACTATGATTATTGCTTGTCACATACCCTTTAGCAGGTCGTGGTGGCATTGACCGCGACACTTGAGTTTGAGCGTCAATGAGTTGGAGTGCTCAGTGATGAGAACTACACACTAAAGGATGATATACGTCGATTATGGCTAAAGATGGCCATAATTGAGGAGCGATTGTCAATGTCCATCAAAGGGAATTTCAAGATGGCTCGCAGAATGATGGATCGCATTGAGCGTATGGGCGAGCAGCATCTCCACAATGTGGGCGTCGAGAGAAGACTAACCGGATTAGAAGCACAACTCGTAGCACTACAAATCAATGCCAACCTTGCACCTGCCGAAGACCCCGATGAAGACCTTGAGGAAGAACCAGAAGAAGCCTCCCATAGTGGAGACAGTGATGGATCAACTTTGTTGGATTGATTCTCATTATTCTTATAACTTTGACTGCATAGCGTTTTTTAAACCTATGTGGGAAGGGTTGTTTCCCACACAACTAAAAACATGAATTTTGACATTGATTAGATATTTTGTGAGTTACTTACAAATTATTTATGATACGTTATCATTTTGGTTATAAATTTTATGGTTGTGACTATACATTATTTCTTATTATTTACTATACTTCAATGGGACTAATATGTTAGATGTTACTTGTTATGGTATTTGTGAATGTAATGTGAAAAATGGATGGCACAAGCAAAGGACATGGACGTGGCCGAGGGCATGACGGTGGACATGGTGCCGGAAACGTGAACATGACCACAGCTGAACTAGTTGTGCTAATAACCAACACGTGCAAGTGGCATTGAACACTCAGCCTGCACAGTTTGGAGGTAAACGGTGACACTAGTCATCATTTAAATGAATATTCCATTAGGTGATTAATTCTTTTGTTTGATTTCCTATACCTTGACACGTGAATAAAGGACCACCTGGATGCACATACAAAGAGTTCATGGACTTTAAGCCGCATACCTACAGTGGAGTCGAGGGAGAAGTAGGGCTTGTAAGATGGTTTGAGAAGACTGAGTCAGTCTTCACTAAATGCAAATGCCCACTGCTGGATCAGGTGAAGTACGCTACAAGAACACTACAAGGTGCAGCACTCACGTGGTGGAATGCGCAAGTGCAGACGCTGGGCTAGGCAATGGCAAATGCACTGTCGTGGGAGGAATTCAAGACTATGATGATGGAGGAATACTTTCTCCTTAATGAAGTTCAAAAGCTCGAAGCTGAGTTCTGGCAATTTAAGATGGATGGATCCAACAACAAGGCTTATACTACTAAGTCACATGAGCTAGGTACACTTTGTCCTAGCATGGGTAACCCGCTGAGTCAACGGATTGAGCTATACTTGTGTGGTTTAATTCTGGATATTCAGAGTATGGTGACTGTTGCAAATCTCCTTACTATTCAACACATTATACGACTGGCTCACAAGCTCACTGACCAAGCCATGGAGCATGGGAATTTACCGAAGTGGGGCGTTGTGGCAAGCGTGTCCGTCAACAAACATAAGTAAGGAAATAATGCTAGCAAGAGAACATCATCTGGCAATCAACCTCAACAACATCAACCTCAATAGCAACATCAATGTAGACGGTTGGATAACAATCACAACCTTAACCAATCATCTTTATCATCTCAAGGACCAAGTGGATACATGGGAAAAAATGCAAGGTGCTCCATGTAGGTGTGAAAGTTTCCGATGCCAACGTTGTGGGAAGGTTGGACACACAACAAATGATTGTCGTGGAGAACCGATGAAGAAACATCAACACCTCAACAGCCTCAGCAACCTCAGTAGCCCCATGAAACACCAAAGGTTTGATTTGAGTGTTGAAAGGAAAGGCATTTCAAGAAAAACTATCCTCAACTAAGAAGAAATGGGAAAGGCAATGATAATGGTGGGAGTAACGACAATGGTGGTAATGTTGATAACAATGGTGGCAACAGTGGTGGAGCCAACAGAGAGCCTCAACTAAGAAGAAATGGGAAAGGCAATGATTTGAGTGTTCAGGTGAAGCTCTAAACGATCCTACTACTGTTCCTGGTAAATTTCCTGTTAATGGTCATTTTGCTTCTGTATTGTTTGACACCAGAGCTGATAGGAGTTTTATCTCTACTAAATTTTGTAGCCTCTTAAGTGGTATTCCCACTGTCTTGGAGTCTAAGTATGTTGTAGAGTTGGCTAATGGTAAGCGAATCTCTATTACGCATATCCTTTAGAATTGCAAGATAGAACTCACTAGTCATACCTTTGACATTGACCGTATGCCCGTTACTCTTGGAAGCTTTGATGTGGTCGTAGGCACGGATTGGCCTTCACAAAAGCAGGCGAAGGTGATTTGTCATGAGAAGGTCATACGTATTCCCATGGTAGAAAGGGAAACGCTTTCGGTTAAGGGCGAGAAGAGTGGTGTTGTGATGGGCATCACATCGTTCATCAAGGCTCAGAAGTGGCTATGCAAAGGCCACGTGGTCATATTAACTCTCATCTCTAACCAGCACAAGAGGAAAAAAGGATGAAGACATTCTAGTGGTTCATGACTTTCCGCACGTGTTTCAGAAGATCTTCCTGGACTGCCATCTCACCGCCAAGTCTAGTTTCAAATCGATTTGACTCCCAGAGCTGCTCTGATTGCGAGAGAACCTTACCATTTAGCACCAAACGAACTACAGGAATAATCTGTGCAACTAAAAGAGTTGTTGGATAAAGGGTTTATTCGATTGAGCTCATCACCGTGGGGAGCACCTGTTCTCTTTGTTAGGAAGAAAGATGGTACATTCCGGATGTGCATCTACTACAGAGAGTTGGACAAGATCACGGTCAAGAACCGATACCTATTACCTCGTATCTATGATCTATTTGATCAGCTTCATGGATCAAGCTATTATTCGAAGATTGACTTGAGATCTGGTTATCATCAACTTAGAGTCCGAGAAGAAGACATCTCTAAAATTGTGTTCCATACTCGTTATGGTCATTGTGAGTTCTTGGTCATACCTTTTGGGTTGACAAATGCACTAGCAGTGTTCATGGATCTCATGAACCGTGCGTGCAAACCCTACCTTGATCAGTTTCTTATCATGTTTACTCATAACATATTGATTTATTCTAGGACCAAGGAGAAACATGAGGAGCACCAACATTTAATCCTAGAACTGCTTAGAAAGGAACAGTTGTATGCCAAATTTTCTAAGTGCGACTTCTAGATCCGTGAGGTGCAATATATGGGTCATATTGTTAACGATAGGGGAATACATGTGGATCCTACAAGGATTGAAGCGATAAGGAACTAGTCGGTACCAAGACGCCTAGTGAGATAAGGCAATTTCTTTGTCCGACACGATGCTATCAGCGTTTTATTAAGGGATTCACAAAGATTGCTCAATCTCTCACAAGTTTGACCCACAAAGGAACAACCTATGAATGGAGTGATAGTCAAGAAGTTGCTTTTAAGTTGTTGAAGTAAAACTTTATAGTGCACCAATATTAGCATTAACTAAAGGACATGAGGATTTTGTGGTTTATTGTGATGCTTCTATCTAAGGACTTGGTTGTGTCCTCATGCAACATGACAAAGTAATAGCTTATGCCTCGCGACAACTAAAGGTACATGAAAAGAACTACACTACTCCTGACTTGGAGTTAGGAGCAGTGGTCCTTGCCTTGAAGACCTAGAAACATTACTGTACAATACCAAATGCACTATTTACATTGATCACAGGAGCCTTCGGCATATCTTTGAGTAGAAAGAGTTTAACATGAGGCAACCACACTGGATGGAATTGCTAAACGATTTTGACTGTGCTATTAAATACCACCCAGGAAAGGCGAATGTACTCGTCGATGCCTTGACTAGAAAGGAAACTGCTAAACCTCAACGAGTTCGTACCCTACAATTGATGATTAGCATTAATTTGTCCGAGCAAATTAAGGAAGCCTAGATGGAAGCCTTGAAAGGTGAGAACGTTAGATCCGAATGTTTACGCAGGATGGATAAATGGTTAGAACTCAAACACGATGGAATACGATATTTCATGGATAAACTTTGGGTACCTTTCTATAGGAATCTAAGAGAATTGGTTATGAGTGATGCACACAAGTCTAAGTATTCCATACATCCCGGATCTGACAAATTGTACCATGGCTTGAAGGCGAACTACTGGTGGCCTAACATGAAGGCAGATGTAGCTACATATGTGAGCAAATGCCAGACATGTTCTAAGGTTAAATTGGATATCAAAACCATCTGGGTTACTGCAACAACCTAAAATCCTCGGGCTCCTAGTGGTTGTGAGACGATATGGGTGATCGTGGATCGACTCACTAAATCAACTAACTTCTTGGAAATCAAGGAGAGTGATAAAATGGACAGGTTAACATGAATTTACTTGAAGGAAGTTGTGTTGAGGCATGGTGTGCCGATCTCGATTATCTATGATTGTGATGCTCGTTTTACGTCCCATTCTGGCAATCGTTATTGAAATCTTTGGGTACGCGTCTAGACATGAGCACTACCTACCATCCACAGACCGATGGTCAGAGTGAACGTACTATTCAAACCTTGGAGGACATGTTGCGTGCTTGTGTGATCGATTTTAGGAAGAAATGGGAAGCTCATTTACCGTTGATTGAGTTTTCTTAGAACAATATTTATCATACTAGCATCAAAGTACCACTATTTGAGGCATTATATGGGCGAATGTATAGATCACCGGTTTGTTGGGCGGAAGTTAGTGATAGTCAGTTGATTGGTCCTGAATTGGTACATGAGATCACAGAGAAGATAGTGCAGATACGAAACCGCATGGCTATGGCGTGAGACAGACATAAGAGTTACGCAGACAAATGACGTAAACCTTTGGAGTTTTAAATAGGTGAAATAGTCTTGCTCAAAGTTTCGCCGTGGAATGGTATTATTCGATTTGGCAAGAGAGGCAAGCTTAATCCAAGATATGTTGGACCATTTGAGATTCTGGAAAGAATAGTTTCGGTGGCATATCGATTGGACTTGCCTGAGTCACTAAGTGGCATTCACAATGTATTTCACGTTTCAAATCTGAAGAAGTGCCTATCTAACGAGATGCTAATTGTACCACTCTAGGAAGTAGAAGTAGATGATCAATTACGCTTTGTGGAAGAGCCCATTGAAGTAATTGATCGTGTGATCAAGACTCTCAAGCAAAGCAAGATACCTATAGTCAAAGTCCGTTGGAACTCAAAACGTGACTGGAATTCATGTGGAAACGCAGGCAACAACCGAAGGCAACAACCGAAGGCAAGTATCCTCACATGTTTGAAACGAAGGCAACAACCGAAGAAGGTACTGAGAAATTTCGGGACAAAATTTATTCAACATGGGAATGATGTGACAACTCACTCGATTTCGTTATGCCAATACAGTAAACCAAGGACGTAACACAACCACATAACACAATTTTCGGGACAAAATTCTTACAACATGGGGATAATGTGACATCCGGTAATTTTCCGTTACCAAACTCCATTAGTTCCGTTAGGTCTTGAATACACGTGTCGTGAGCACACACTACTTTCTGTTGAACATTGGTGGCTTAATAATAGTAATCTATGATAAACAATAATAATGTATTTAATAATGTTGATTATTAGTTGTGGTTATGTGCTTCATGGTTTTATAGAATTTTTAATGTTTGTTTTACAAATTTTACGCGATAACGTGACAACGTGTGAAATATATTTCGTGTGTTGTTTGACTTATTGTAAATGTCTAGCATTATTATTATGGTTAATAATAATTGTGTTTTGTAGTTAAAAACTATTTAAAAAGTATTAGAAAGATTGGTTTTTATAAAATTAAAATCAAGGGGTTTAAATTGTAGTTACCTTTTAACTAAAACTTACCATAATTGATAATATTTATTACTTGTGAATATAGACTAGCTATCTATTTCAATACACTTCTTATGCTATACAATTGATAATATTTGTTTTAAACACAAACTCTTGAACTCACCGACCATTGTGTTGACATTTTTTATGCTATTCTAAGGAAGTTAGCTCTGCTTGCTATTAGGAGCACAACACCGGTCCAACATGTATCCTAAGACTTTATTTCATAGACATATTTGTTTGTCTTTTATTTATGGGTTTTAAACATTTGGATGGCGCGTGTTTTTCCATATTATGTATTTAATTATTTTGGGTTTGTCTTATTTACAAAATGCTTCCGCATGGTTTTAAACGTTTGAACTTTTGGTTGGTCTTGTTTTGAATGTGGCATATAGTATCATTCTGAGTTACTAATGACTGTAATCATGGTTTGTTCACACTCCTCGCGTAAAACGCCGCATGATGATTGTGAGGATGTGACACATCTTCTTGATTTAGACTTTGTAGTCATATTGCAGCCACCATAGTCATTTTCTATATATGCATACAAATTGAAGTTAGAATTCTTTGGATACCAAAGGCTAAGTGGTGAGTTAGCTTTGAGATATCTTAAAATTCTCTCGATAGTGATTAGGTGTGACATCTTAGGATTGGCTTCATATCTTGCACAAATACATGTGCCAAACATGATATCAAACCTACTAGCTGAGGTACATAAGAGACCCAATCATAGCCCTATAAAGATGTTCATCCACACACTCCACTTCAAGATCAGATCCAAGAGAGTGGTTTCTTGCTATCGGTGTCTTAGCAACCTTACAATCAGTCAAGTTGAATCTTTTAAGTATGTCCTAAAGATACTTTGACAGACTTGAATTCTTAGAAAGAAATTGAGTTCCCCCCATGCCACTCATTTCAAATCTATCCTTCATCAACTTCTCAAAGTCTTTGTAGACCTTTGGATTAGTTAACACAAAGATGATGTCATCTACATACACTTGAACAACCATTAGGTCAATTCTTGTTCCTTTGATAAAGAGAGTTCCATTTATAGTACCCCTCCTGTAACCATGCTGGTAGAGATACTGAGATGGAGTCACATACCACTTGGCGCTTCATGCAGCCCATAAAGAGCTTTCTCAATCCGGTAGACATATTTAGGAGGATTAGGATCTGTGTTAGGGATGGTGTACGTACGGAGTACTAACTGATTCTACGTTTAAACCGGATCAAATAGTGCAGAATCTTATTTGATAGGCGATCCAATTAGTGAGAACGATAATCCAATCGATATAAGATTGAACTAAACGCTAAGAATGAGTAGGAATCGATCAAGAACGAACTATGAACTTGGATTGGCTATTTGGGACGCTCTGGACGGCTAGGGTTTATGTGTATGCGTAATATCTCTCAAAATGGTTTTTTCATGAATTAGGTGGTATTTATAGGTTAGTGGTTTCCATTCGTATGACTGAACCATTAGCATGGTTCAGTCATGCGACTGAATCATGCGATTGAGTCATACTCCCGACTGAAGGTTCAGTCGTGCGACTAAAGGTTCAGTCGTGCGACTGAGTCAATCTTATGTCTTAATCGTACGACTGATCTAGTCTCTTGGTTTAGTCATGCGTCTGGTCCATAAGCATGATGTATTCATGCGTATGCTCCATAAGTATGGGCCATTATGATGAATACTCATCCGACTAGGTTGAACACATTACTAAATCATTACTTACATAGAATTGTGTACAACAACCTCAAACCTATATAAGAAGTTCATACATATAAATTAAATATAAGTAAACATCAAATCGTAAATCATATTTCATTACTTCATCAAATTACACATATGTAAGACATGAATGACTTTTACATTTAAGCACATAAACTAGGTAGACATGTATCTACAAAGTCCCCCTTGGCCCTATTTTACTCTATTGTCTCACATTCTTCACATGTTCTTGGAACTTCTCTTCTCTTGTGACTCTTTCATGTGTCTCGAAAGCAAAGTAAAGCCTTATAACATGTTGAAATTGAATAGCTTGTACAATATCCTGTGTGTCGTAGAACAGTGGCCACTTGTATAAAGTATAGACATCTTCAACCGACAAGTTAGTGAGCCAAATTAGGTCAAATACCCTAATAGTCTCTATTTTCCCATCTGTAATCAAAACTATGACCGCTTCCCATATCCTCAAGTCATAATACCACCACTTGAAGTGTGGAGTGAAGTCTTGAGACATTTAACGTAAGGGAATCTTGGACATTGGGTGCGGAGGACTCCACTTCAGCACTACTTTAGGCTTTCTAGATATAGGGTCAACTTTAGACTTATGAAGGAACCTCTTCGGTTGTTAAGGTCTAAAGTTTACCCATTTGGTATGGTATTCCTTCTTCGGTAAAGCCTCAAACCAACCTGACATCTTTCTTGGACTAGCATACAGCAGATCTAAGCATGCTAGTCGGTTGAGCTCAAAACCAAGGAGTGTCTTCAGATCATGAGGATATCTTAAGTACTCAATCCCCTTTTCCCTTTTCATAGCATAAATATCCAAATCTTCAAAATATACCGATGCTATAATCTTGCCTGACACTTTCTGATGTCATTTGACTCTATAAAGCTTGGTGTAGGCATTTTGCTTTTGGGTTGTGCGTTGGGCTTTCATCTCTGCAAAACAAGCTGCCCATTAGCTTTCTTGATATCAACGTTAGAATTCGAAGCTTGGGCTATGCTTTCTTCTTTCTCTTTTTCTTTCTCCATTTCATCCAACTTCTCAAAAGTACCACTACCAACTGTTTCACCCAAATTGGGGAAAACATGTCCTTACGGGTCAGTGTACTATGGATAGTGCTCAGCTGTGACATCTTCTTTTCTTGGTCTTCAGCTCTTGCCAGATGTGTACACCACACAATCTTCAATCAGTTCCTTAAAAGTTAATGATCGGGCTGAAATTAGCACACTTCTTCCATACCACCACCAATTTGCATAGCATTATTCCAATGATTGTCCAAAACATCATCTTCTTCCTCTCCATCAAGTAGGGGAAGATTAGGTGAGAGCACTGGAATAGGTTGTTTAACATTAGTGCAACGTATGTATTTTTGATTTGGTTGGACATCTCATCAACTCCTCCATGCTTGGAGGCTATGCACTTTAGGATAACATAAGCCAAGTACTTGAACTGGGGGCATGTGTTGCTCTTGTTCAATATGCCCGCATTGATGTCTCCGGCATACTTGATCCTCAGAATAACATCTACTTGTGCAAATATGTTGTGCTTGGTGCTCATCATCCATCTTTCATCCATAATGCTACAACACAAGAAATATATACATTAGATTGGTTGCTAGACTTAACAGGTGAATTTTGAAAAATTTTGGTCTATTGATTCAATCGTGGGACTGAACAATACAACTGTGTTCAATCGTACAATTGACCTGTGACTGAGCTTATTCGTACAATGAGCCATGCCATTGAGTCAGTCATGCGACTAAACCCACACGCATGATTCACTCATGCGATTGAGTCTTACGTCTAGCTCAGTTTTGACAACTGAAGTTCATTAGCATGTAGATTCATATATCTCACTGTTGAACACCATGGATTTGAATCTTGGTCAGTGCATAACATTGCACTTTGTGTTTAGACACATTAGACTCGCAGAGACTCCAAATAACAATTAATGTCCTTTAACTCAACTTTTATGTCCATTTATGTGCTCTATTTTAGGGTTTAGTCTCGGGTCTAGGTTTTGACATTTTCAGCCCTTAAAAGTGCGATTAAGACATTTTTGGCTGATTTTTGTTGCAAAGTACATGTAGATGAGTAGAAAACATGATAGTATCACAAATGAGGCAGTTCAACCGGGCAAACGAGATTTGGTAGAGTATGTGTGTGTATGGGCGATTTCAAAGAACTTTGAAGGGTGGTAAGGGTTACAACCAATTGACCCCCTTGTTTATACTATTTTAAATGTCAGTCGTGTGACTGGATGCATACTTATGCTCCAGTCGTGCGACTTGACCCATACTCATGCTTCAGTCGTGCGAATTGGTTTGAGTCGTGCGACTGGCTCATACTCCTTCATCCATTCGTAGAATTAGTTCAGTCTTGTGGTCTGATCGCATGGTTGTCCCATACTCATGGTCCAATTGCATGGTTGTCCCATACTCATGGTCCAATCATGTGCCTGGCTCATAGTTATGGTTCAATCGTGCGATTGGCTTATCCTTGTAATTCAATCGTACCATTGGCTCATACATATGAGTTTGACCTCGTACACTTTCAAACACTTAAAATTTTAACCTTTGATATAACATAATGACCTTTTAACACAATTTGATCACCTGAGATGTGATCCTTTTAGGTTGGAACTGATTGATCACCTCAGACGTGATCCTTTTAATTTAAAAACCAATTGTTCACCTCAGAGATGGCCCCTTTTAGTAAGTGATTCGCAGATTACATCCAGTTGTATAGTCTGACATCTATGCAACCAAAAGACTGGAAACTAGAAAATAACTTTGAAATTTAAAAAAAAACAAGACATATTTTGTTGTTTTGGGTTGAGCAGAACAACTTCAAGTTAATTTGATCATTTCTGGAAAGATTCATTATGGAATGATACAGGTATATGGTAATCATTTGGGAACTCCTTTAATATGCACTTTGATGCTAGATTCTTGTTTTGTCTGAGAGTCAATAGCGCTTTCAAGAAATCATACTAGAGCTATAAGATGCACACAATGATCTTGACTGTCAAGAGTTGCAGCCATGATGATTTTCAGTATATTTTTCCTCTTAAATCCATACATAGATTTTTGACTCAAATTGGTAATGAATTAGGTTACATTATTTCAATAACCATTTGTAGATCCCACACTTATATGGTAATCAACATTCCTCTGGAAATTTTTGAGCGTTCTACAAGTATTTGACAAGAAGAAACCATTCTAAGAGCTTTCAAAAAGATGCCAAGCCTTAGGTCAATGTCGTCGCACAGCAGAGAGGCGTAAACAACAATGAATTCTAGAATATTTAGGTTATGCTTATCCTCAGGTCAGTGCCACCGCACAGCAGAGAGGCACACAACCTATCTTCTTGTTAGAGCATTTATTTTTCTTTTGCACACAACCCACCAACAACATTAGTCATTAGCTTGATTGCTTTTAGCAGTTTTTCCATGTGCTTTGCTCATATTTATGGTCATCCGCACACATTTATGGTGTTTATTTTGCTCGTCACCCCTTATTAGAAATGTGTTGATTGTGTTAAATAGGGATAAGATGAGAATCCATAGCAAGTTGAATAAGTTAGTTTGAATTTTAATTCACCAATGAAGTCTACTCATCCATTGTGTTGAATGTACCGACACATCATATAATGAACTAGCAACCTCTAGGTCTACTTTTCTCTAGTTACCTCAGTAGCAAACTAGTTTAACTATCATTGTTCTTTAGTTGTGCTTAGACTTCTCAGACTTGTACTTTGAATTTTGCATTTAGAGAAAATTTGTTTTGAAGTCCCAACCAATTTGTTCTCTATATACAATCATTTTCCATAAACTTTGAATCAAAATCATAGATTTGATTTCACTTCTTTCAGCTAAACTGCCCTTCCCCTCGTTTTTTAAATATTTTAAATACTGCAACGAATTAAATACTAACCTAAAACTATTCACCCCCTAAAATCCTAAACCGAAAATCTTTTTGTGTTTTTGGATTTTAATAGACAGGAAAATAAAATAAAGGAAAAGAAAATAACTAATAAACAAAGAAACTAATTGTCGGACTAAGGACTATCATCTTGTTGAATCACGTCACTTTTCTTTTTCACACCATTAACCTCTAAAAGATATAAAAACCTAGGTTTGTCAAATGCTTTTGTGTAGTGGTCGGCGCGTTGAAAATCAGTATTAATTTTAACAACATCAATTAATTGATTTTCAAAACAGTCACGTATAAAGTGATATTTAATATTGATGTGTTTTGTTTTAGGATGTTGGATCGGATTTTTGGTTACAGCAATTGTAGCAGAATTATCAACAAAAACAGGAGTGTTAGGAAATTTCAAACCATAGTCGCGTATTTGCTGTTGAATCCAAATGATTTGAGTACAGCAACTTGCAACAACAACTTGCTATAGCAACGTATTCACCTTCACATATCGACAAAGCAACTGAGGTCTGTTTCTTAAACTACCAGGTGACTAAGCGTCTACAAAAGAACTAACATCCCGCTGATGTTGACTTGTAATTCATTTTGCAATCACCGTAGTACGAGTCACTATACGCTGTAAGCTCAAAGTCATCGTCATGAGGATACCACAACCCGAGTGTTGGAGTATCCTTCAGATAATAAAAAATCCTATTAACCCTGATGAGATGATTTACTTTTTGTTTCACCTGATATCTAGAGCAAAGAGATGTAGCATTCATGAGATTATGACACGAGGCTGTGAGGTACATGAGAGATCCAATCATTCCTCTGTAAATGGTGGCATCAACCAGATCACCATTTTCATCGGATGCCACATCATGGCTCGTGGCCAGTGGAGTTCCAGCTGCCAAAGCATTCTCCATGTCGAATCGATTGAGGATATCTCTTACATATTTGGTCTCATGCAAGAAGATTCCTTTTGGTGTCTGATCCAGCTGTAAACCAAGAATGAAATTCATCTCCCCCATGGCACTCATCTCAAACTCTGATTTCATTACAAATTCGAATTCTTTACATAATTCTTCATTTTTGGAACCGAAAATATGTCATCCACATAAATCTGTTCCAGCAATAAATCTCCATCCTTTTCTTTGTTGAACAATGTATAGTCAATAACTCCTCTGCAAACACCATGTTTCACAACACCAGTTGAAAGTTTTCATCCCAGGCTCTAGGGGCTTGATTCACTATTCACATCTAGTTGATAGACTTTAATCTTCATGTAGGATGCATAGGCTAGAAATATTTGTATTGCTTTGATCCTTGCCACCGGTGCAAACACTTCATTGTAAACTATGCCATCGACTTGTCGAAATCCTTGAACTACAAGTTGATCCTTATTCTTGATTATGACCCCTTGGTCATCTTTCTTGCACTTTAGCACCCATTTAGTGCCAATCACCTTAGCCCCTTTTGGTTTGTGCACAAGGGTCCATACTTCTAGCTTCTTGAACTGTAGGAGTTCTTCTTGCATTGCACTAACCCATGCCTCATCGTTTAAGGCTTCACTCACATATTTTGGCTCAAATTGAGACATAAAACATGAATATGCACCATCGTGAAGATATCCTTTTCCCATGACTAAGGCATAATCAGCTGAGTATAGCTGATTTTTTGTCTATACTCCTGATTGAACATTCCCAATGACGTTGTCTAAGGGATGATAAACATTAAGTCGAGATCCGAGAGTGGTGGGAAACACTACTTCATTATCCAAATTGTGAAACCATGGTTCAGTATTTGTAACTGTTAGAGTATTAGGTTCAGAAGTGTCGGAGGCATCAGGACTTGATGCTTGTGTATTTTCATCGATGGGAACCTATTCATCCTGGTCCACATGTTCAGCCTCAATTGCTTCATCATCAGAGGAAGAGTAACTTACTTCAAGCTCTCCCCCTGATGGGCTAGATGTATCATCTAATGGAGCCATTGTTGTCGCGTCTAGTTGTGGAGTGTTCATACATCATCTTGCAGAAAGCTCGTCATCAGTTTGAGAGGAGGCAAATTGAAGGATTTAAAGAATCCATCATTGCCGAAGAAGAATGAGGGTCCTTTTCTAGCCGGGCGTGGTGTTTTAAACTCTCTTGTCTGGTATGTTGTATCCGAGAAAGATACCTTCTTCTACCTTCTCACTAAACTTCCCCGTCTGAGTTTTCTTCAACAACATGCACGGTGCACCAAACGGTTCTACATACTCCAAGTTGTGTTTACGTTGTTGTAGCAGTTCATAACATGTTTCCCATGTCGTTTGACCACTAAGAATCTACTGAGCGTGTAACAAGCTTTAGCCACTGGCTCATTCCAGAATTAAATAGGTAGTTTCGAGTCAGCTAGCATTGTTTTGGTTGTCTCTATCAAGCTCTTATTTGTCCTTTCAGCAATGCCATTCATATGTGGAATGTAGGTAGAGGAGAATTGATGTACAATTCCTTTCTCTCTACAGTATGCCTCCATCCACTGATTCTTGAACTCTGTGTCGTTATCTGATCGAATCTGTGTTACTTTCAGTTTGTAAAGGGATTCCAAAGAGTTACTAGATCTTTCAATTTTTCAAAAGTTTCTGATTTGGCTTTCAGAAACATCACTCATAAGAATCTTAAGTAATTATCCGTTACTCCAAAAGAATAAAAATCTCCAGCAATGCTCTTTGTGCTGACAGGGCCAAACAGATCCATGTGTAGAAGCTCGAGAGGCATATCAATATAATTAACTTTACTTTCCTTGTGAGCTTTCTTGGTCTGTTTCCCTTTCCTACATGCTACGCAAAAGTCTGGAAGCTGGAAGTTTTTGACATTTACACCATTCAATAAATCATTCTGAACCAAATGATTTATCTTCCTAGGATTGATGTGTCCCATTCTCTTATGCCGTGAGACTAAATCCCTCTCAGTTGCCTATGACAAGAAGCATTGAATAGTGTGATCGGTGTGGAGGCTTTTGATAGATCCAAGCCATACAAGTCGTTATATCTTGAAGCTGATATAAGAACCTTATCCTCCTCAATCACATAGTCCTTCTTCAACATGTAGCTCTTTTTATTGTCAAATACAACTTTAAATCATTTATCACAAATCTGGGAGACTGAAAGTAAGTTGTTCTGTAGTTGTTGAATGTAGTTGACCTTGTCAAACTTTACATTCCTGTTTCCCACTTTGCCTTATGCGGTGATGTAACCTCCTTTGTTTCCAGCAAATGAAACATGTCCCCTTTAATTTGTTTGACGTTGAAAAGGAGGGACGAATTCCTTGTCATGTGCCTGTACGCCCCACTATCGATAATCAAGGTATTAGTGATAGCGCTATAGTGGACACCCTGCACATTCAAAGAAACTTATTAGTTCACATTTGGGACCCAAGCCTTAACTGGCTTGGGTGACCCAAAGAAATCAGACATCATGAACTCAACCCACTATCATTTAGAGGGTGAGGGCATATCGTTCTTCTTTTCCTCACTATCAGACACTATACTGGACTTTTCTTTCCATAAACCAGTTTTATGTAAGGCCTGTTTGTAATTAACAGATGACTAAGTTATGGTTTGAACTTTAGGTTCACTAATACTCTTAGGTGGAGTACTTGATCTTATTTTAGAAAAACTTGATTTTACATCTTAAAGTTCAATTTTCTTTCTGGGTGTGTCATAGTACAGACAACTAGGAGAGATATGTCCTTGTTTTCCACAATTGTAGCAAGATCTCGCTTCTACAGATTGAAGAAAATTTTTATGTCATGTTGAGTTTGGTAAAGGTATGAGATGTTTCTCGTTGGGTTTTGTCACTTCTCTTTTCGATGTTTCATCCTAATTAACAAAATCAATTGTTTTAATGTTTTTAACATCTTTATTTTTCATTTTATTTGGATACTTTTCTGTTGGGGTTAATTGGTTTAGTCATTTTGGGTTCTGAAATCGACATTTATGAACCTGACCTTACATTAACCCTTTTAATTTCATCATCCAAATTCTCAACTGGCATTTTTCCTTTTGATTTCAAAATAGAATCCTTTTGTTTAGTGCTAGACTTCACCGGTTTACCCGTGGAATCAGGATCACTAACTAGAGGCGTGGACACCACAAGATCCTTTACTGGGTTGTTATTGATAGGTCTAATTTATTATTTAAAAGGATCTCATGTGGTGGTGGAACTACTTTGTAATACAAACCTTCCCCATTATTTTGTTCTTTCACTAAGTTTTGAACTATGTGAGAAGAACTAGCATAACTATTCAGTTTTTGCTTTAAAGAATGAACCTCGACTTCCAAAACTGCTTTTTCCTTTTTGGTTTCTTCAAAAGAATTTAAGTAAAACTTTATATCATTTTATTGATTTAAGGCAACAACCTCGGTTTCCCTTAGTTGTTTCCCCAAAAGTTCTATCTTTTCTTTAAAACCACACTCATATTGTTTTAATATACGATTACCTTCAGTGGAGTTGTAAATCATTTACTAAGTTATCATTGTGTTCTAATAACCTAGCAAACTTCAGATCAATGCTTTCTCGAAATTTTTCACATCCAATACAAGCATGTTTTTCAAATAATTGGTTGGTAGAACTTACGTGTGATGAATCATTTGAATAAGCCATCAAAGCAGAGTTAGACCCTTTGGTGGCTGGAGATTGTGAACTTTTGGCTCTGAGCTCTTCCTCAACCAAGTGATTTACCACGTTCATAGCTTTTTCGGTATCCGACATCGCTTGCTCAGCTGCAATCTCACCTTCACTAGTAGACCCATCATCCAATGCTTTGACAAAAAAAAGAAATATTTGATTCTCTAGGAGAAACAAATCGGAAGGACCAGTCTTGTCCTTCAACACCTTAATCAGTTAGAGCCTTTGTCTCTTTGCTTGAAGAAGCAGTTCCAATCACGTCCTTGTCTTGACGGTTGAATGTAGGAAATGGGTTTCCATTTCTTGTTTTCTTGGGCTTTACACATTCACGTTTAAAATGCCCATTTTCACCACAGTTGAAGCAAGTGACTTTAGTTTTGTCCAAACCAAAAGTCGTATCTTTCGTGGCTACTTAATTCTACCCCGTCTTCTTGACATACTTGTTAGCTCTTCTGAATGCACTTGCTAGAGACCACATGATGTCCATTCTTTCCAGCTCATTCTCGTCAACTTGCTCGTAATCTTCATGTGCAAGATGACAATTTCCAATCTTCCTGGCAACTAAACCATCATAGGATTGTACCATTGCTACTAGAAGATCCATTTGCTCTGTAGCCACTTCCATTATGATATTACCGAGATTCTCGGTCTTCAACTTTGTACTATTGGCCTCAGGAACTATGTATTGGGTTCCACATGACTCTGACGTTTCTGGTCCTCAAGCAGTGGTTTGGAAAGGAGTAGATGAACTAGACACAAATGCCATTTGTAACGGTGCTCCTCACTCTGCTGGAGTCGAAACTGAGTTGTACTTCATCCGTAGTTCCTCCTCTCTTAACTTCAAGATGAAGTCCTTTATGTCTAACGTTGCAAGAATATCGTTCTGTATCAGATTAGACACAAATGAATCCCATTTCCCAGGAAAACCAATAGAAAAGCTTGAAACTTTATCATCAATTGATGTGGTTACGCCATAAGTGTGCAGCTCACTCATTAGATGATAGAATATGTCAATAATATCATCTAAGCTCTCATTCCCTATTGAAGAGAAATTATCAAACTCCTTCTTGAGAGCCTTAGCCTTGAATGCCTTCAACGTCGTGTTTCCATCATACCTCTTCTCTAGGGCCTCCCATAACTTTTTAGCGTTCTTGTTCTCAGAAAACTGATGAAAGATATCTTTCGGTATTGACTAAGTCAACATGGCATATACTTTCTTATCAACATTGAAGATAATCTTTTAAGTTTCACTCATTCGACCCAACTTCAACTTGACTCCATTTGCACTTACTAGTACCGTGTAACTAGTCTCTATGGAAGTCCAAAGATTGGGATCAACTCCATTTATGTAAATCACAAACCGTTATTTCCACTGAGAATATTCATCTAACGTTAACAACTTTGGAGGTTTATTATGATTACCAATCTCATTATCCAGAAGTAGTAGGTTCTGGATGCGTGAGTCCTTCCCGGCAGTAAACGTAGCAAATTGATCTTCCATTGCTATAAACATAGTACATGAAGAACAAGACAGTGTCAATCATGTGTATGAACTTTGAGTATGGATCACTCATGCGAATGAACTATATGTATGGATCACTCTTTTGAATGAGGAGTGCGAGTGAATTCAATCATGCAATTGGATTCAGTCGTGTGTATGAACAGGACGATTGGAAGCAAATGATTGGTGTTGTTCAGTCATGTGAATGAGCTGTGCGACTGAGTTTAGTCATGCGAATGGAGTATACAAATTAGTTCAGTTGTACGAATAAGCTAATCAGGCAACTGAAGGCTACTGTTTTTGCAAAATCGAAAGTTTTGACACTTTGACACAATATACGATTTTTCTAAGAACCTAATCTGCCGTATAGTGAAATATCGAAACTTTAATGCGAGAAAACATTGAAAACACCTTTTGAAGCAAACGTGGTGACACTTTTTATTAAAACGTAGGATTTTGACACCAAACCTAGTTGAATCAAATGCAAAATCAAGAGCCAAAGCTTCCATACCACTTGTTAGGGACCGTGTACGTACGGAGCATTAATTGATTCTATATTTAAACAGGATCAAATAGTGCGGAATCTATTTGATTGGTGATCCAATAAGTGAGAATGATAACTCGATCGATATAAGATTGATCTAAACATTAAGAACAAGTAGGAATCGATCAGGAATGAACTATGAACTTGGACAAGTTGTTTGGGATGCTTTGAACGGCTAGGATATATGTGTATGTGTAATATCTCTCAAAGTGTTTTTTTCAAAAATTAGGTGGTATTTATAGGTTAGCGGTTTCCATTCGTATCGCTAAACCATTAGCATGGTTCAATCTTGCGACTGAATCATGCGATTAAGTCATACGCATGATTGAAGTCAAGTCGTGTGATTGAGTCAATCTTATGTCTCAATCATACCACTAATCTAGTCTTCGGGTTCAGTCGTGCGACAGGTCCATTAGAATTGTGTACAACAACCTCAAACCTATATAAGAATTTCATACATATGAATTAAAGATAAGTAAACATCAAATCATAAACCATATTTCATTACTTCGTCAAATTACACATATGTAAGACATGAATTACTTTTACATTTTAGCATAAAAACTAGGTACCCATGTATCTACAATCTGCAAACCTAGGTGGTTGTTTGACATACACCTCTTCATCAATCACCCCATAAAGAATAGCACACTTGACATCAAGTTGATAGACCTTGAAATTCTTGGATGCAGCAAAAACTAAGAATATCCTTACAGCTTCCAGTCTTGCAACAGGAGCAAAGACATCCTTGTAGTCAAATCCTTTTTTTTGTGTGTATCCTTGAACAACTAGTTTGGCCTTATTTTTTATGGCAAGTTCTCTATCATCCTTCTTTTTCCTAAACACCCATTTGGTTCCTATAGTAGTCTTCCCTTGAGGAAGAGGACACAGGTTCCAAACCTTTTCCTTCTTGAACTGAAGCAGCTCCTCCTACATAGCTTCAACCCAACTTCCATCCTTTATAGCCTCATCAATTTTCTTACGCTCTATCTAGGATAAGAAACAAGAGTGAAGACAAATGTTTGCATAATAGGATTGTCCTCTTATCTTTACCCCTGAGTCAAAATCTTCAATGATGTTTGTGGTAGGATGAGACTTGTGATCCTTAGCTGAGGGATCACAACAAGTTGTTTGGAGAGATCTAGTTTAGAGAATTTAGATCTGGCTTTGAGGTTTCCCCCACCATATCAGCATACTTATCGAGAAAGACCTGATCCAATGGGTGTCTAACATCATTGATGTTACCTTCAATTGAGTGATTATCAGCATCCAGAAATTCCTAGTCACTGTCAGCACCACCATTTTCGCATACATTTAAAGCTCGTGCATATGAGTTTTGTGCCTGCTAAGCTAGAATTTGAAGGCACCTCAAAGGTATCAATTTAATTTGTCATTGTTATGCTGATAGGTACTCCATTTTCTAGTTCAGTTATAATTGGAGTTGATGTTGTGTTGCTTAAAGGTCTTCTCAGCTCAAATCTTGGGCCAGGATCACTTGTAGGTAGTATATTTGTGAACCCTGGAACATGCTTACAAGATTTGTTAAAACAGTTGGTAACTATATCAAGATCAAATAGCTAATTAGGACCAAAACCAGTCACACTAGGAGTGTGCTCATTGAAAGTTGCATTGGCTGACTCCTCAACTACTTTGGTTGTGAAATTGTATAGTCTATAAGCTTTGGCTTGGGAAGAGTATCCAATAAAATGTCCATCATCCGATTTCTCATCAAACTTGGAAATTTGATCTTTGGTATTCAAGATGGTGGAAGGACATACAAATGACTTGAGAAAACCAATGAAAGGCTTCCTCTTATGCCAAAGTTAATAAGGAGTCTTACTGTTAGGTCTAGGATGAGTAGACGTAGTTAATTATGTATAGGCTTAGTACCTGAATTAATATCTGTAATGAATTGTTGTAATTCATTATTGTGTATGCATTATATATATAGGTTAACCCATTTATATGCGTGTTGATTTATGTATGGTTGCAGGTACAAACATTATACTTGGTTGAAATTTGAATTTGACCAAGTGTCAGAAACACCTATGGATGAACATTTTGTTCTTCCATAGATATGTTTCTGACATGTAAAATTACATCCGAAGATCCTTTACGAATGAACAACCAGAGCTGAAGAACAAGAATTCCTACGGAAGAAAAAATCAGCTTCGGAAGAACAAGATTCCTATGGAAGAACAAGACTTCTACGGAAGAACAAATTTCTACGGGAGACACTATTCCTGCGGAGTCCAAACACTTGTATAATACAAGTGTTACAAGTCAACAAGTCAACAAGGCAGTTATGCGAATCCCAAGAAATCTGATGATTCCTTTACTGAAACAAATCAAATCCCAAGAGATCCGGTGTTTCCTATAACAGGAACATCATTGTCTATATATATGGATCCAAGGTTTCGATTCAAGGACACTTGATCAGACGATTGATTGAACAACAACAAGAATAGCAATACAACAATTCCACAAACATCACATCAATCAAACCCTAGCAGCCATCACATCATTCATAACAAACTTTGATATTATTCATTCATTATTTTGTAATCATTAACATATTTTAATGAAATACATATTATTCATTAATTGTGTTTCTGTTAGTATGTTCTTGAAAATTTATTGATATTGAAATTTAATACAAAACAATTAAAACCAAGCCAACGTTGATTCCGCAAACGTTGACTTGTCTACGACCAACATTGATAATTCCTAACTGCAATCCTTGGATTCACAGGTGGTATCAGAGCCAAGTGCTCATTGATTTAGATCGATTGATCTATCAGTGTTAGTTGTGTTTAATTGCTTTGAATTCTGTAGATTTGTCAGTTTTACTGATTTAATCTACTGTTTCTAAAAGAATTTTTTGTGAAACTTGTTTGTCGTTCAACAGCAGTCCATTAGATTAACTCGTACCTATATTCAAATAAATTGAATAGCAGATCCTGTTGATCATTCTCACCAATTAACATCATGAGCAACTTTAATGGATCATCTTACCACCCATCGAAGTTGGAAACAAAAGTAGACTTCAAATCCTGGAAAATCAAGTTCAGGAATCATGTGAACTACACAGATTCTGACTTGTGGGAGTCCATCACTGAAGGTCTTTATATTCCATCCACCGGATTATAATGATAAAAATCAACCAATGAGTACTAAAGATCTATCACCTGATGATGTCAAAAAGGTCAAAGTTGATATCAAAGCATACAGATTGCTTAGTATGGCTTTATGGGAAGAGATATTGATAAGGTGTGAGAACTACAAAAGAGCAAACCCCTTGTGGAAGATACTTCATACTCTCTACAAGGGGAGTGATCATATCATAAGCATAAGGAGAGACACCCCGAGGTCACAATATGAAACATTTCATCATATTGATGGTGAATCAATTCCTCAACAACTTCATACATTCATGCAGTTGGTAACTGAGATGAATATTTTGTAGTTGAAATACACAAATGAGGAACTAAACAATAAAATTCTCCACACGTTGACAGAAATTTGGAAGCAAACAACATCCATTTTCAAGAATACCATAGATCTTAAGTCAATTGGTCTAGATACACCGGTTGCAAAAGTAGAAGCTCTTGAAATGGATGAAAAGTCAAGAAACAAGAGTGTGAGAACCCATGTCTCACCTTATCACTTCAAAGAAACAAATAATGCTAGAAGTGCCTTTATTTCAAACAATGAAAGTGATAACTCTTGTGCTTTTGAGTGATAATGAGGAAGAAGTTACCTTTTATGCTTCTAAACCCTCAAAGAAATCATCTCAAAGTAAAAATTAAAAGGATAAAGGAAGAAATGCTAATAGAAAAGATACAACTGCAGCAATAGCAAAGTTTTCACAATCAAACAATTAGTCAGAACCAATCACTATGATATTGGATTCGGAAGAAGAAAAAGCAGCCTTTGCAGCTTTTAGCTCTAGTGTTGCACCTTGAAAGGATCATACATGCCAACTCAATGGGTGATTTGATGATTGCTCTGTTGAAATCCCTTAAGTCCAAGAAGAAATGTGGATGAAATTCTGCTAAGGAAAAGAACAAGTGTTGTCTTCCGCATTTGTCAATGCGGAAGACATAATGCTAATGCAGACAAGTATTTACTCTTCAGCATTGACTAATGCGAAAGACTAAAAGTTAATACGGACAAGACTTTGCTCATCCGCATTTGACAAATGCGGATGACTAAACAAATGCGCATAAGTATTTGTTCATCCGCATTAACCAATGCGGATGACCAACATACTCATGTGGATGATCAAGCGAAGAAATGCTGATCAAGTTAACTCATCCGCATTTGTCAATACGAATGAACAAGCAAAGATGTGGATGAATACTTAGACTAGTTCTGATGTAATAGGTCAGGGGTAGTTTAGTCATTGTATAAAAGGTATCTTGTCTGCCAATAAATAGAATAGATACCTCATATATCAGGTGACCGCCGATAGATAGAGAATTTTTGTTGTAATTATTCTTTGTAATTTATCAACTTTCATATATACAATACAAAAGCATTTATGAGTAATTTTCTTGCATTGAATGTTCTTTGATTGTTTGTTTCCGCTATTCAATCACTGACTTGATTACCATATTCGATTCACAGTAAGAATCTTACTCTTACTCAACCCCAGTCAATTGGTATTATTGCTTTGGCTCTCGATTCTCTTTCAGATCTGCGCAAGAACTGAATAGAATTCGATTGATCGCGTAATCGAGTTGCTATTGGAGTATATCATATTCTCTACTTAGTAACCAATACAAAATACTCTTGTCAACACACACTCACCAAAATACTCACAACAAGAAACTCAATACCATCACAGATCTGGTTTTGAATTCCATTTTAACTGTTTGGACTAGTTGGACTAATCAATCCTAAAAAATCATCTAAATCTATATTATACCAGTTAAAGTCATAGTTAAAATGGATTCTAACAGCTACTCAGAACTTGGTCATACACCTAAACCTCCAATGCTTAAACATAAATCTGAGTTTAAATAGTGGAAAATCAGGTTTAGGAATTACATCACACGTGTAGATCCTGACTTTTGGATCTCAATATGCAAGGGGCCACACATCCCTGTTACTTTTTCTGCAGATCAAGATGTAATATACAGAACTGCTAGAATACCCATTGAAGATCTGACCTTAGATGAAGAAGACTACAAGAAAATCAAGATAGACCTCAAAGCCTACTCAATTTTGACTCAAGCACTCAAGATGGATATGCTTAAAATATTGGAGAAGTATGGAATTGCAAAAGCTGTGTGGGATGCACTCAAAATCATATGTGAAGGAACTAGTGAGGTGGCTAAAATCAACAAAGACAAGCTTGTTAATCAGTATGAAACATTCCACCACACCAAGGGAGAATTAATATCTAAACAACTGCACAGATTTGTACAGTTAGTAAATGACTTGGAAATCATGGGAATCACTTACAAGATTAAAGAATTAAACAAAAAGATGCTTTACAGTCTCCCTGAAAGTTGGAAACAGAATGTAACCATGCTAAAAAATACTCTTGATCTTGAGAGTACTACCCTAGACTTCATGATAGCCAAAATTGAAGCTTTAGAACTTGATGAAAGAAGCAGAAATCTTGGTGGACCAAGAGTGATTGAGGCTTACAAATTTCCATGAGAATCTCATTTTGTGGAAAATGCCTTCATTATTGAGGAATATGATTTTATCTCATCAAGAGATCAAATGAACAACACTGGGTTCATTGCAACTCCACCAATAAATCATCCTTCAACCTCTTCTCAAACTTCCAGAGTCACTGCTGCTCCTCAAACCACTCCGGAAGACTCAAGATCAAAAGAACAAAAGGCAACTTACAATGAGATCTGGAGGAAATGGATCCAGATGATGTGGAAGAAATGGATCTACAATGGCAATGGCCATGATTGCAATGAGAGCTATGAAATTCTTCAGAAAAGGAAGAAAGCTGAGCCTGAATGAAAATACAAAACTTGGATATGATAAATCCAAAGTGAAATGCTTTAACTGTGGCATGGCTGGCCACTTTTTAAGAGAGTCAATGCCCCCAAGAGAAACAACTATCAAAGGAACTCTCGAGGCAAATCATCCTCACAGCCTAACTCAAGTTTTCACTAAAACAACCAATAGTAGTAGTATCATCAACACCAATCATATCAGAATCCACCCCAACTGACAAATCAAGCTCATGGAAACAGTTAGTCTTCAGCCAGTGCTCTAGTGATAAAGCAAGATGGAGTATGTGACTGGAGTGTGTATGCAGAGGAAGTCAAGCCTCAATTTCAAAATCATGCTCCTATGGCTCACATCAATGATGGACCATGTCCAATGCCTACTGAGGTAAAATCTAATCTTTGTAGTGAAAAATGCATTAATGAATTGCAAGGGTATTGGGAGCATAATCACAAACTCGCTGATAAAATCAAAGAAGAAAGGTAAAGTCAGAGATGATGAAAAGAGAAATAAAAAACTTTGAAATCAAAATTAAATCTCTCATCTCTGACATAGAAAAACTACATGGTGAGAAGTACACTCTTACAGCTGAGAATGAGCTACTTACTAAAGAGTTAGCTCAATCTAATGTTCAACAATCTATGACTGAAGTGAAACTTGAAAAGTTTCAAATGTCCTTAGTCAAGCTGCAAGAGATGCTTGATTCCCAAAAGGATCCAAAGGACATGTCATGGATCGGGTATAATTCATGTCCTCCACCATACAATGACAACTACACTGTTATGCCTGAATCTGTATCACTCTCTAAAGCAATTGAACCTAAAACTATGGAACCTAAATCTGTAGTGAAACAGGTGACCAATGCTCAAAGCAAACCTAATGTTTATATTGAAACCAATGAGGATAAAGTCAAGTTAGGTCACCCAATCAAAATCAAAGACTATTCAGACAAGACAATGAGTGTCATGAAACCATCAAGCCCTTAAAAGCAATTGTACCTTTTATAAAATTCATACCATCTGTTTTACGAGACAAAAACAATTATGTGAAGATAGTGAAACCCACTACTAAGAGTAGTTCTGATAATGAGATTATATCTCCATAACATTGAAGCAAATCAGAAAAGGTTTCACTGCAAAAGAAACAAACTGTAACACACGTTCAACACATGAAACATCATGAGACCCTCAGTCTTCAAGATTAAGGCAGGGAGTTGGGTTTGATATATGCAATAAGGAACATGTTGACCAGCTTGAGAAAGAAGTAAGAAATAGGTTGAAGAAACAGAAACAACCCAGACAATTAAACAAAGGTATTGTTATGAAGCAAACTACTAAAAGGGTTGATTCTGACTCATCACTTAAAGAAAAGAAAGTGACTCATCAAAAGAAAATAGCAGTTGAGTCACACAAGGAAAAATCTGATTCAAGAAACAAACAAATGTATTTTGACATTTGTGAAATGTTCAATCACAAGACACATAAATGCTTCTTTAATTAATATTGCTCTATTTGTGATATGAACAATCACTCGACCAAAAACTGCTATTTCAACAAGTATTGTTCAATCTGTGACATGAACAATCACAATACATCTGATTATTACTTCAATCAGAAGGTTTTGAGAATTCCCCAACACAAGCCCATCTAAAAAATATCCACTGTGATGCATTCTGTGAGACCTCATTTTCATAATACTTAATCTTGGACACCTAGATCAACAAATGACAGGAATAATTTGAAGGAATTGAGGAAGGATCAAAGAAATCATCTCACAATGAAACACCAACTTAACCTTCCAAAACAAAAATCTACTGTTGATAATGAAAAACGGGCAAAATTTTTACAAAGAAACAGAGACCAACGATTTCATTATTCATCTGAATCCTCAATAAATGTTGATAAGGTGACTCAACCCACTCATTACCAAAAATCTCCCAGGACACCTCCATCCAAATCACAATTAGAGGGAAATACCAGGAGGTCAGCATCATGAATAGGAACGGGAAACCCAAGACCATCATGGCTTGGGTTCCTTATTCTAATTAGTTCTGTTTGCTTGCAGGTTCATCCACACATGTCTAATAGCCTATGGTAGGTAGAAAGTGGATGCTCCCGACACATGACTGGAGATCGTTCCCTCATTCATGACTTCAAGCACATACAAGGAACTACTGTGGCATTTGGTGGAGATTCAGAATGTGGTAGAATTACAGGAGAAGGATCTGTGACAAATGGGATGCCGAGCTTTGATAGAGTGAACTACTATGAACAACTGAATTTCAATCTGCTAAGGGTGTCTCAGATCTGCGACAAAAAATATTTACTCAATTTACAGACACTCATTGCTACATTTTGAAACCTGGATTTTAGATCCCTGAAGAATGGGTTGTCTTAAGGACGCCAAGGAAGAATAATACATATGTCTTAAACCTGTGTTCTGCATCACCTAAGGAAGAAACATGTCTTTTGTCTAAAGCATCATTTGATGAGTCACAGCTTTGGCATAGGCGTTTGGGGCACACTAACTTTAAAAATATGAACAAGTTAGTCAAAGGAAACCATGTCGTTGGTCTTCCTCAAAAAGAATTCAATTTTATTAATCAATGTTCAGTGTGCCTCGAAGGAAACAACACAAATCGTCTCACAAAACCAAGATGGTGAACACTAACAATACTCCATTGAAGCTACTTCACATGGATCTATTGGACCAACTCATGTAATGAGTATGGGAAAGAAACAGTATTGTTTAGTGATCATTATGACTTTTCACGATTCACATATGTGTTCTACCTACTTCATAAAAACGAAGCATCCCAAATCATACAAGAATTTATCACTAAAATTGAAAATCAACTTGATCTTAAGGTAAAAATAATAAGAAGTGATAATGGTACTGAATTCAAAGATGAAAGTATGAGTTCCTTTTGTACGACCAAAGGCATTTCTCATCAATTCAGTGAAGCTAGAACTCCTCAACAAAATGGGATAGCTAAAAGGCGAAATAGAACACTGGTTGAAGCAGCAAGAACGATGCTAGCCGATGCTAAACTGCCAATCACCTTCTGGGCAGAAGTGGTTAACACATCATGCTTTGTGCAAAATCAAACTCTGATTGTTAAAGAAAGTAACATGACACCTTATGAACTGATCTTTCATAGGAAACCATTTATTGGATTTCTCAAATCATTTGGTTGTCCAGTCTTAATATTAAACACCCGAGACCATTTGAGAAAATTTTCATCCAAGTCAGATAAAGGATTCTTTGTAGGTTATTCTTCTGTTTCAAAGGCTTATTGAGTGTTCAATCCTAGATTAAACATTATGATGAATCTACAAATGTTCAATTCAAGGAACATACGTTTCCTAAATCTATAAATGGTCCTGACCGGTTATTTGATATTGACACATTTACAAAATCATTTGACCAATTTCACTTGTCTGATGCAGGAAATATACATTCAAGTGATACTTCATTAGCTGTAGAAAGAAGAGATAATTATCCATTGATTGCACCTACATTTGATGAACACATGAATGAAGATGTTCCTTTTCAAGTTGATCTGATCAAACAACTATCACAAAACCTTAGTGTTTCTTCTGAAGAAGGTCCCAGCCTGGTACCATCTCACTCACATGACTTGTCAAATGACATTAGAAATCAAAAACAGGCTTCTCATCCAATTGAAACACAAGGTACATCAAATGATGCAAGCAATCTCAGCACTACTGAAGATGTAGCAGTTACTAAAACAGAAGTTGACAATCTTCTTAATTCAACAACAGTACAAGATGAATGTGCCTCTAACCATAGTGAACCGAATGTCTCCAATCTTGATGTAACTATTGCTGGTGACACCATTCCAACCACAAGAATACACAAGAATCATATAGTTGAAACCATTATTGGTGATCTTAATGAGAGGGTGACAAGAATCAAGTCCAGTATTGCAAACATTTGTTTGTTCTCATGCTTTCTATGTCAAACAGTACCCAAAAACATCAAAGAGGCACTTCAAGACAATAGTTGGATTGAAGCAATGCAAGAAGAATTGCTCCAATTCAAGAAGCAAGATGTATGCAAGCTGGTAGATCTTCTTGAGGACAATACCCTATCGGTACCAGATGGCTATACAGGAACAAGACTGATGATAGAGGGATCGTCATCAGAAACAAAGCAAGACTAGTGGCACAGGGATACACTCAAGAAGAAGGAATCGAGTACGACGAAGTGTTTGCACCTGTTGCCAGACTAGAAGCTATCAGAATCTTTCTTGCATATTCTGCATCCATGAAATTTACTATTTATCAAATGGATGTAAAGTGTGCCTTCATGTATGGAAAGATTGCTAAGGAGGTCTTTGTGAGTCAACCACCTGGCTTTGAATATCCAGATTTCCCGCATAGAGTTTACAAGCTTTGCAAAGCTCTGTATGGTCTTCATCAAGCACCAAGAAAGTGGTATGCGACTCTATCATCCTTTCTTCTTGAACATGGGTATGAAAGAGGAAAAATTGATCAGACTCTCTTCAGAAGAAGAAGAGGAAAAGACATGTTGGTAGTCCAGATCTACATGGATGACATTATATTTGGCTCGACAAACAAGCAACCCTACAATGAATTTGAAGACCTTATGCACTCAAAGTTCCAAATGAGTGTTATGGCGGAACTCACCTTCTTTCTAGGGGTGCAAGTCCAACAGACAGCATGTGGAATCTTCATCAACCAATCAAAATATATAGAAACACTGTTGAAGAAATTTCACTTTGTTGACTGTCAGTCTATTAGAACTCCTGTGGATACTAAAGTGAAGATTGGACCTGACCCTGAAGGCCAATCAGTGGATCAGACTAACTATCGATCAATGATAGGTTCACTTATGTATCTAACAGCTAGTAGGCTAGACATTATGTTTGGTGTTTATGTGTGTGTCAGATATCAAGCTGCTCTAAAAGAATCACATGTCAACACAGTCATGAGGATATTTAGATATCTGAAGGACAAACCAGCTCTTGGGTTATGGTATCCAAAGGAAGAAGAATTTAATCTCTATGCCTACACATACAATGATTATGGAGGATGAAACTTCAACAGAAAATCCACTTTTGCCGGTTGTCAATTTCTTGGTCCCAGACTAGTATCATGACAAAGCAAGAAACAGACCAATGTATCAGTGTCCACAGTAGAAGCTGAGTATATTGCAGCATTAGCTTGTTGCTCTCAAGTACTCTAGATTCAAAAGTAGATGCTTGATTATGGTTTTAACTTCTTGCACACACCAATTTTTATTGATAACACAGCTGCTGTCTTTATAACTAATAATCCAGTTCAGCACTCAAAAACAAAACATATTGAGATTAGATATCACTTTTTGAGATATTGTGCTAAAAAAGGTTTAATCAAATGATTTAAGTACCAACTGAAAATCAATTAGCTGATTTGTTTACCAAGGCATTTGAACATAGTAGATTTGAATTTCTGGTTCAGTCATTTGGAATGATTAACCTTGAGTAAAAACCATGAAAATCATCAAAACAATTAAACAACCACAATAAGAAATCAGTTTGATGAAGAAAGAAACTCTTTGGGAAATGATATAATTACAGTCGTTATATCATTCATTGTGCTTAATTTCAAAATGTGAAAGACTGAAATGACTTACCAGATATGTTGGTAGGCTTAACTTGGAAGAAAAGATACATGCAGTGATGAATTAAAGACTTATTAAATTGTGAAACACTCATCACAAAGTACAGGTATGTATTGGCTTATCTGAATGCATGTGTGTAGTAGCCTAAACACGCCAGGTAATGATAATTATGAATCTCTTTCACCACATCATGTTTCATCTTTGTTTTGCTAAGCAAAGACCTGATGAAACTTGCACATAGTGCATATGTTATGATCCAAAAGATTCCCAATGTGGAACACATCCAAAATTGGATGAATCAACAAAGTAATACATTCCAAGTGAATGAACAAAAGAATCCTATCATGGATCACCTTCCAAAGTGAAGTGAAAATAATCCCAATGTGGATCAACATGAAAAAGGATAAATGTAAAAGAATCCCAATGAGGATCATGAAAATGAGACTTCATAACATAAGTAACCTCATAAGAAAAGCTGTGAAAAAGTTCTACCATGCATTGTATAAGGAGGGTTGATCATTCCATGCTTATGTGTGTGAGGTACACATTGAATAATTAAATCAACCAAAATATGATAAAAGTCATTTGCATCAGAATATCAACCAGGTATGAGTTTAAGAGGACAAACATACCTTCAAACTTCAAGTTCATGATCATGTCCATTTGGTCATAAAGGATGCACAAGTGTAATGTAAGACTGATATGATCCCAACAAAGAGATAATTCTTTTCATTATTAATAATCAAATTAATATTCAAAAGGTTTTAAATCTTAAAAATTTTATCCAGATGTGGATATAAACTTTAGGGGGAGTAATTTAAAATTTTTGAGTAAGTCCAAATTTTTGTTTATTAACTTAACTTTGAAAAACAAAACAAAAAGAATTTTGGTTGGTGTTGTTGCAAAAAGTCATACCATTATATCTCAGCTTTATGCAGATTCTTAGAAGCATGATAAGTCCAAGATCTGTCAAAATTGGGAAACTTGTATTAATTGTGACATACAAGTCAATCCAAGCAAGAATTGACAACTTTAACAGTCAACTTCATAAGAAAAATCAATCAAGGACAAATCTTCATAAGATGAATAATCAATTCAATCACATAAACTTTTGATTAAGTTCATATGCTAATGCAGGTAAGTGCATTGGTTAATGCGGGTGAAGGTAACCCATGCATGTAACTAATGCGGGTAACAGTATATTTTCAAGTGCAACTAATGCGGACAATGATTTTACTCTACCGCATTAATGTGTGAAGTAAATGTGGATTTTACTCTACCGCATTTCTTAGAGGAGTCAAATGCAGATGAACATCTCTCTCGCATTTGCTACAGTGCAATGCTGACCAAGTGTTGTCAACTGCATTTGGTGTAGTCACACAAATGCTGATTGACTGTGTTCTATCGCATTTGGTACTGTGTACAAATACGGAGAGGATGAAACAAGTAACAGTTCTACTGTAGTTGTTACAGTGTTAATGCTGATGAACATAATCACAAGTTATTCTTCCGCATTTACTACAACACAAATGCGGATAGTCAAAAGTTTCAACTTCTAACCTCCGTATTTGCAACAATATACAAATGCGGAAAGAATAAAAATAAGAAACAAAACTTCCGCATTTACAACAGTAGCCAAATGCGGACAATCAAAGTCAAAAGTTTGTCTTCCGCATTTGCTACAGTTAACAAATGCGGATGACCAAAAGTCAAAAAATTAACCCTTCCATATTTGCTACAATAGTGACCGCATTTGCTCTCAAACTTGTAAAATCTTTCAAAATGCGTTATTTGACTATTTAAAGGAATTTAAATGGGTCATTTAATGCTTTTCAAATTTGAGAGACTTTAAAGTGAGACGAGCGCAAACGCACAGTGCACCATTTTCGATCATCTTCATCATAAACAATCAAAGATGTTCATGTGATTCTACTCAATCGACTCTTGTTATCGATTTTGAAACCACATTTGTATCAGAATCAAGGTGGAACTTCCATAAAAATTTTAATCAAGACCTAAGTTTCAGAATGTTAAACCTAAATTACTCAATGAACCAATTGATAACGAAGAACACGAAAACATGTTTTATTTATGTAACATAATACACCTTTTCAACTTCAACGAGCATGCAAACAAACAGAAATTCTTATCATCATGAAAACCTTGATATTCATGTTTCTTGTAAGAACAGAGCATGTTGAAAAAATGAAACATTTGTAACAAATCATTTGAAACAATGGTTCAAACATTGAAACTGTGATTGTTAAATGACAAACTAACCATTTTCTATGACAGCAATGCAACAGAAATGACAAGCATTCATCCTTGTCCATTTAAAGTTAAACTGATAACTAACACACATGTCTCTAGTGAAGATTACATGGAAAATCTTACATGGAGCAAGCTCTATAATGTCAGCGGCTATTTAAACCCTTATGTGCCTGAAGCTGAAGGACTTAGAGATATGATCAGATTCTTATCTACCACAAGGGTAGCCTATGCCATCACTATGAGACCCATAATCTATGGGAATCTCATCAGGTCCTTCTGGAACTCAGCTGAGGTAGTTGAAGCTGATGGTGTTAGAACATTAACTGGGAGAATCAACAATGAGTTCACTTTGAGTATCACTGAAGATTCTGTTAGAAGATCCTTACAATTTGGTTATGATGCTAATGATCCTCTGGAGCTAGATGATGAAGAAATAACCACATTTTTTGCTGAAATTGGTTATGAAGGAGTATATGAAGCAAAACAGATTGTTAAAGGATTAGTTGATCTACCTTGGAGATTCCTAATTCATATGTTCCAACACTGTCTGTCCAAGAGAAAAACAGGATGGAATGACATTCCAGTCCTCACATCCTCTGCAATTTGTGCTCTCTGCACCAACAGGCCATTTAATATGTCTGCATATGTTTTCAATGGCCTGATTTCAAACATTCAAAAAGGGAGAAGATACAAGTTCCTAATGTATCCAAGATTCATTCATTGCCTGATCAATGTATCATTCCCTGATATTGCTAATGAAGGACTAGTGCTTGATATTCCTCACTATGATGCAAGATCCTACAAATACATTAGAAGAGGGACCCAAGAAACTTTTATAGTGGTGCTCAATCACCTCTTCTTCCTTGGATGATTCAACAAATCAAGAAGGTCAAGCACAAGCACAACTAGCACCACAACAATCACCACAACCAGCACCACAACCATCACCGCAACCATTACCACAACTATCACCACAACCAGCACCACAACCATCATCACAACCAACACCACAAACAACCCTTCAACCTTCACCAATATCACCTCATCATCCTTCACCAATATCACCTCATCATCACTCACCTATATCACCTCATCATCACCCTCCAACATCACCACCACATCAATCACCTATATCACCATACCAGCCTTTGCCATCCCATGATCACCATGCTAAATTTGAAGGATCAACTAGTGCTTCTAAAACATCCAAATCATATTCTGATGAGGAGGATCATCATACTCAAATGCCTGCAAAAAGAGCAACTTCTGAGACTGCTCCCTCACAGAGCTTTGCTGAATCAAATGTGAACAGGCCTAATGAAAAGGATGAGTTGATAACTGAACTGTTGAAAAAGGTTGAAAGAATGGAGAGAATACTAAATAGAAGGGCTAGAATCATTGATGATGGAATTCTAGAGCTTGATGAAAAGGAGCAGGAGCTGAAAGATCTCAAAGAAAAACATGAAGCTGAAATGAAGGAGAAAGAAAAGGAAATTGACACTTTAAATGTTGCACTTAATCATTCAAGAGAGGAAGTCAGTGGACATGTTCACACTTTTTCAATTCAAACAATAGCAATGGAAGAACAAGAGAACATTATAGAAGAACAAGCTGAAATCATCTCTAATCTTGAAAAAGAAATTGATAGCAAAAACAAAAGAATCTCTGAACTTGTGCTGATAATTGAGATTCAAAGAAATGAAGTGGATGATGATAAGAAAGATGAACAAGAAAAGGTTGATAATGAAGAACAAGAAAATGTTGATAATGATGATAACAAGTCCGTTTCTGAAAATGAAGGACAAGAAGGTGAAACAAGTCAAACAAAGGATGATGAACAAAGTCTAGAAATGGTGGTATACTCTGGAAAAACCTATGCTACCCACACTGAGAAAGCTGAATTTGAGGAACTCTTTAGTGCTTTAGACAACTTCACATCTGAAGAATTCAGTGTAGATGATGACTTTTGGGATTTTGTAAACAATCAAAGAACTAATTCTTGTCCTATTGTATTCATCCCCAAATCTCCAGTTCATTTGGAGAAAGAGCTAAGCATGCATATTGTCCATGCAGTATCATTAACAGAAGAACAAAAGGAAAAGATAAGAGAAATGTGTGAAAAAGAAAGAGAAAAAGAAAAAGAAAGAGAAAAAGAAAAAGAAAGAGAAAAAGAAAAAGAAGAGAAAAGGAGAAGGAGGAAATAAAAGTGAATGATCAAGAACAAACACACCCAAGAAAATGTCTGAAGTGATTGAAAAAGGTGAAACTTCAGTCCAAAACTTCAAATATATTCAAGAAAAAATAAAATATCTAGCTGAAAAAGCTAAGGGTAAAAGGCCAGTCATTGAAGAAGAAAGTGTTAAGAAGAAGAAAGATGTTCCAAGAAGCCTAGCTGCTATTGCTGAATTTCTTGAAGAACATGAGTAGGCTGAAGCTCAATTAAAAAAACAATCTATTATCATTGATCTCGAAGTGGGAGAGATAGCTAGTGGATATGATGCTCAAAAGGATGTTCATATGGACAGTCCTATGAAAATAGAACAGGCAGTGGAAAAAATGGTGTCAAAAGCCCAAACTGACGACTTAATAATCAAAGCTATGTTTCTGATCAACCAAGGATATGATCCAGATGAAGTATTTGGAATGGCATATGAAGGAATGAAGGAAGAGGAAGATAAAGTGAAAAGGCTGCAATGCATAAAGAGTCTTCTATGAAGAAACCAACCGGGTATGAAATACCATTGCTAAGAAAGGCTCCCCTACCCAAGCTGTCTTCAATAAAGAAATCATCCCCAACTCATGAACCCCTATTTCTTGTTCCTTATAGTAAGGCAGATAAGGAAATGAAGGATTACCTCACCAATCAAGGCTTCACCAAAAGAAAATTGGCAAACATGAAGACTAATTCACTAAAAGCTACAACACTTAAGTTGATAAATGACAAGAAAGAAAAGTTAAAACAGTTAGAAGAAGAAGAGCTCAATAAGAAGTCAATATCAAGAGTTTTTACACATGAAATGAATCTTACTTATAAATATCAAGACTATCTTGCACTTGCTATTCATAAATATCGAGAGTGGTTTGCTGAACCCTCCCAACTAAAACTTCAGGAAGGGTTGACCACTGCTAAGATGATCAAAGGAGTATCTACTCCAAAAGGTAAAACAGACAGAAAATTATTGCCTGGAAGTATGATAGTTTATGGAATATGTATATGGTTAAAAGGATCTCTGGCCTAGTGTAATTTTTTATAGAGTACTCTACTCTGGTAAATGCACTTGAGATTCATGACCTGAAAGAACTGGCTAATCTAGAGCTGATCAACCATAGTGCCATGTTTAGAGGATATGAATTTGAAGGAATACTCAAAAAGTTCAAAAGAACCAACAACTTCAATTCTTTGAAAGCAACATGTATGATAAAAGACAAAACATTCAAGAACCCTCTAGAAATGAAACAGACAAAGCCAGCTGAAGAAGTAGTGTTTCCTGAACTTAGATTGAAACCTAAAAGGGTAGCTGGTACACATTCCTCAACACCAATCTCAAATGTTTATTTTGATGAGAAGACCTATGAATTAGTGATTGAGAGGAAGTGGGGAGGCAAAGAAGGTGTTGAAATCAGATTATTCAGTGGCTATGAAGTGAGACTACTGGATCAATCATACATTCAATACATATACACAAGGCACTTCAGAGAGATATCAGACAAATTGGGTCAAGAATATCTATATTCTTTCTAAAGTGCATCAAAATACTAAAGATGGCTTATGATCAGATTAGTGCTAAGAGGGAGAAAAGGAAGAAGAAGAAGACACCTTTATAGTTGGGCAACATTGTCAAACTTGAGGTTGATGTAGATGGTGTTGGATCTTGTATGCCAAGATACATACAAGATTGATGTGGTTAGTATGTTATGATCCAAGTCAGGTCATACCCAATAACAAGCTAAACAAACACCAATATATGTTTATTGTTGATGAGATTATACAAATAAACATTGACACCAATCTAGAAAATTGGTTTTCTAGAACTTTGCTTTGTAAAAGAACACTATTATATGGATAATTTGTTCATGAGAATTTTATTTGTTTCATTATTTAAGTTAGTTAAATAATAACAAATAAAAGTTTGTTAATCTTGTAAAGTTAAAATAGGTTTTAATTTTATAAACTAATAAGTTAAAAGAGTGCAATTTTATAAAATTACAAAATGGGAGGGAAACCCATTTTGTAAAGTATTTCGGCCGCCCCCTTGGGTTAGTGAGGAGTCTTTTTCTTTTTTCTTGGACACTTGAAGTTTAACTTCTCTTGCACTCTTCTTAGCACACATCTTCTCTCTCACACACAAGACAAAGTTTTCTCTCAAAACTACGGCTGGAATTTCGGATTAAAGGCTTCAACGACTAGAATTTTCGGATCTTTCAAGGAGCATTGGTAGAGAGTTGAGGTGTTGTGCATCCTAACTTGCAAGGTGTTTGTAAGAACTTGTGGGTAACACAGCTTGAGGCTCTCTTTCTTAGGGGCTGGATATTCAACATCATCTTCCTCCTCATCTTCATCTCCAACATCTAGAACATTTGTTCAAGAAAGGTTGTTTCTATGAACACCCTATGGTTGTTTTTGTTGGACCAAAAGAACCAATGAGCCTGATCAGAAAAACCCCTAAGTCCCACAGACATTACAACTGCTGAAGAAGATCACAACAGCTGAAGACATCAGCTGATTACAAGGTCTGAAGACAAGAACTGAAGACTACTACTGAAGAAAAAGTCTGAAAGTAAAGAACTGAAGACAAAGTTTGAAGCTATCAGCTGAAGACAAAGTCTGAAAGTAAAGTATTGAAGACAAAGTCTGAAGAACAAAGACTGAAGACAAAGACTGAAGACCAAAGTGATCAGTAGTTGTGATGGTTTCCTTTCTGTACTTGTAATTTACTTTTCAGTAGTTATAGTTTCAGTAGTTTAGTTTGAGTAGTTTTATGTTTCTTGTACTTAGCATTCTCTGAGATGTAATCAGTAGTTGAGAACATTCTCCGTAGTTTGCATAGTTTCAGTAGTTTGAATAATTCTGTTAGATGTCACTATCAAGTGACATCAGCAGACGTCACATATCCTATATAAGGAATGCTGACCTAGTTGTAAAGTGTGACATTGAGCCACCACGAAAGCATATGAATGAAGTATTTCTTTTGCAAAATTCTCTCTTTCTATATCCGTGTACTGTTACATTGAATATCAATTGTGTTCTTGTGAATTGTTTAATTCGTTGTTTGAATTCCGCTGCAATGCTCTCTAATTAATCAAACTTAGATCACTGATACTAACAAATGGTATCAGAGCAAGGTTAATCATTGATTGATCTAACAATTGATCATTGAAACTGCTATTCGATATCTAAGTTTGATTGAATTAGCATATTGCAAGAATTGGTTATAGATCATTGAATTTCTGCTGCTTTCGTTTATCTGCTTTGAGTTTTCTCTTGGTTCATATTGAGTTTATGTGTTTTGCACTAAATCAGTTAAAAATTAATTAAATTTGGTTGAATCTGAGAATGAATACTCCTTCTAATGACCCTCACAATACCGGTTCCTCAACCAAGCCTCCGATGCTGGTTAGGACTGAGTATAACATATGGCAACAAAGAATCCTTCTAATCAGGTTGTTGGACATCTGTGGTACATGGTCCACACAAGCCTATGGTGAACAATCCGGAAACCAACCAAATGGTTCCAAAGAAGAAGGAACAATACTCAGATGAGGATCGAAAACTGTTTGAGATTGATGCTAAAGCGCATGGAATTTTGGCCATGGCACTGTCGAATGAAATCTATTCTGGGCTTATGCATCATGAAACTACTCATGACCTCTGGAATGCATTGAAGGAACAATTTGGTGGAACAGATGAGGTCTTAACAAACAACAGAGAAATCCTTGCCCAACAATATGAGACATTCTCTCATAGGAAGGGTGAGTCACTAACTCAACAGTTTGAGCGTTTTTCCAGTTTGATCTCTGAGCTGAAAATGGTCAAACATGAATACACTAATAGTCAGATGAACAACAGATTCCACAGATCACTGCCTGAGAGATGGGGCACATATACCATTGTCCTACGCTCCAGTGCAAATCTGGATAGTCTATCTCTCACCCAACTCCATGGGAAACTGCTTACATTTGAAAGAGAGATAGAGCAGAAAAGGAAACTGGCATCATCAGGAAAGCTCACTAATGACTTTGTACTAGGGAACACTGCCTTGGTTGGTCATGAGTCAGAATATGCTGCTTCAGAAAGCATACAGATTTCTTCTCAAACGGTTCAGATCATGCATTTGTTAGGGTTGACAGTCAGTCAGGCTGTAATAGTGACAATTTGTGTTTCATTATGGATGATTTAAAAGGTATTGCTGATGATGACTTAGAAGAGATGGATATTCTGAGCCAAATGGCCTTGATTAATATCAAATCTCAAAAGTTCTACAAGAGAACTGGTAGGAAATTTCTAGGACTATCTGGCAAAACCAAAGTTGATTTTGACAAGAGTAAGTTGAGGTGTCACAAATGCCACAGGCTTGGACACTTTGCAAGAGAGTGTAGATCATCTGGATCTAACTCCTCTGCACCCTTTGTGACTTTTCCAAGCAATAGTCCACAAAACAGAGGGAAAACATCCTGCTAGTTCCGGTCATCATTCACAACCTATATCTCCTGCATATTTTGTCCCTCAGGGTCCAGTGTCATATCCATATCCCTGCTATTACATGCCACACCCAAATCCGGTTAAAGTTCCTATTGCACAACAACCTCAAGACCTACCTGAGCCTCTACCATCTCAATCACAACCTCATCACAGCTTCTTCACCCCTGGTATTGCTGACTGGAGCAGTTTACCAGATGATCTCTCTGGTAATGAGCAATTATTTGCTGGTGATGCTCAACATGGTGGTGAACATCCTTTTGGGAATCTAGCTCTCATGGCCCTGGAATCTACTGATAGTTCATGCTCCAATGCATCTTCATCACAGGTAACCCAGGTATCCTCTAAGGCTAAGGCTAAGCTATGTTCTGAATCTTGCATAGCTGCATTGATCTCTATTAGAGAGGCAAATGTAGCTTTAATAAATCAAAATCTAGAGCTTGAGCAAACCCTTTCCAAAAGAAAAGTTGAACATGAGTCTGTCCTTAAGGATAAAGATGATGAGATTTATAAGCTTAAATGCCAATTAAATGATGAAAAGGCTAAGCTAGAGGTCATTCTTGAGAACCATAGAGATCTCAAAGAAAAACTTGCAGTTACTCAAGTTGAGTGTGACCGCTGGGTATCATCCTACAAGGGATTTGAAATGCTGCTCAGGAAGCAATCTGCTTCGAATGTGAAGTTTGGAATAGGTTACAACCACATTGCACCAACTACAGATTTTACTCCAAAACCAATAGTAAAATCTGAAGGTGAAAGTAATTTCCAAACCACATCATCATGTGCATCATCCTCAAGTGATCACCCAAAATCACAAGATGAAATCAGTGTTGATACCTCAGCAAATCAATTGGCTGATGGGTTAACTACTGATAAGCACATGAAGCTGAGTACTTCAGATGTTGTCCCTCAAAGTACCTCAAGTACTAAAGGGCAAGTCACAACATCTGAAAAGCATTTCAAATCAGCTGAAATAAAAGGATTAACAACTGCTGATAGAGAACAGCTGAAGAACAAGTCTTCAGTTGTTAAAGATCCTAGTACTAAAAGGAGGAAAGTACTGAAGAGCACACCTTCAGTAGTTTCCACATCAGCAGTTGATTAATTCAAGATGAAGAATAAGCCATGTGAAATATGTGGTAAATTCAATCATCTTTCTTATCAATGTTGGTACAGAAAGGGTTCCAAACTCAATAGAGATAAGCTTATTAAAATCCAGATGGATGAAATGAAAAATAAGTTTTAGACCAAGTTTGTACCACAGTCATCCCAATGTGATAAACCCAAGCCTTCATCCAAATCCAAAAAGAAGGATAGGGTTTATCATACAACAGTTGATAGTGCTCCTCATGATAAACATCAGACTAAGTCTGTGAATTTTAAGGAGGAAATGGTGGGTCACACGAACTCATCAAACACAAGTACTGATATGTCACAAGAGCTGAAAGCTCTAGCTACAAATCAGACACAACTTGTTATGATGGTTTAGCATTTGTTGGGGAGAATTAACCAACTAGATGCACCTTTGATCAAACCACTGAAAAGGCATTCCAAGCCCAAATCCAAGGAATCCATTTCAGCACCATCTCCTTCTTCATCAACTCTTAATCATAAAAAACAAGTTATGGTTAAATCTGTTGATGAAAACAGACCCAAAACCAAAAAGGTTTGGGTCTCAAAACCTAACTGGTTCTTTATGATTATGCAGGGTTCTTCAGCATGCCAAAGGAGCATCTGGTATGTAGACAGTGAAGGATCTATGCATATGACTGGGAGCAGTTCTCTTCTTAATGACTACTCTCAAGGAAAGAAGGGATTTGTTTCATTTGGAAATGATGCCAAGGGTCACATCATTGGGAAAGGATATGTGTCTAATGGACAAATCAGGTTTGATGATATGTGGAGAATCTCAAGTATAATCTGCTGAGTGTCAGTCAGATGTGTGATAAAGGGCATGTTGCACTTTTCACAAGCCAGAACTGTAGGATTCTGTCTTTCCAAGTTCTAAGGCTGATTGACAAGGTATTGGATGAACATACTCTCCTAAAGGCCAACAGGATTGGAAGAGTGTATGCCTTGGATTTGTCAAAGAAGATTGATTTGAAGGGTCATTCTTGCGTGTTCTCCAAAGCCTCTTCTCTAGAATCTAAACTGTGGCATAGAAGGCTGGGTCATGTTAATCTCAAAAACATGAATCAGCTGATCCACAATAGTTTAGTGAGAGGTCTACCAATAAACAAGTTCCACTATGATGAAACCTGCCCTGCTTGTTTGAAAGGAAAACAGCACAAAATCTTATTCCCTCCTATTGAAGAGCCTAAGTCCACTGCCTGCTTGCAGTTACTGCACATGGATCTATTTGGTCCTGTGAGAGTGATGAGCATGGCAAAGAAGAAATACTGTTTGGTAGTTGTGGATGATTACTCCAGATTTGTATTGACTTTCTTCTTGCATTCAAAGGAAGAGGTTGCTCAGACCATTATAAACTTTATGTTGTATGTTGAGAAGCAGTATTCCCTACCAGTCAAGTGTATAAGGAGTGATAATGGAACTGAATTCAGAAACTATACACTTGATGATTTTTATCTATCAAAAGGAATCAAGAGGCCGTTTAGCATCCCAAGGACTCCAGAACAAAATGGAGTAGTGGAGAGAAAGAACAGGACCCTAATTGAAGCTGCAAGGTTTATGTTGGCTGACTCTGGTTTGCCATTGACATTTTGGGCTGAAGCTGTTAACACAGCTTGCTATGTGCAGAATAGAGTGTTAGTAAATCAGAGGTTGATGAAGACTCCATATGAACTTCTACATCATTTGGCTCCTCTAATTTCATTCTTCAAAGCCTTTGGGTGTCCTTGTTTCATTCTCAACACAAAGGATCAACTCCACAAATTTGATCCTAAGGTGGATGCAGGGTATTTTGTAGGTTTATCATCCACATGAAAGGCTTACAGATCTTCAACTGCAGAAAAAAGTTAGTTGAAGAAACCTTGCATGTGAAATTCAATGAATCTCCTAAGGAAAAATTCCACAAAACCCTGTGGAGTTGTTTGATCTGGACATACTGCAATATGTTCCTTATCAATCTCCAGCTATTGTAGATCATGTGGATAAATCATCTTCTGCAGCAACTCTTCCACCGGTGGTACTGAAGATGATGATGATATCAGTACTCACCTTTTCAAGTTTAGTGACCAACTGCCTGAGTCTGCTAAACTTGATGTTCCTGTAGCTTCTGTAGCTCCATCCACAACAATGTGATGAGATTTCTGACTCCTCTACATCATTTGACTTGCCATCTAATACTTGGTTTCAAGAATCTGGATCACCATCGCTGCTGCTGAACTGGCTACAAACACTTGCACTACTCTTATAGTATACCAAGAGCTGAAGAATCACCCCATGTCTCAAATCATTGGTGAGATCAATGCTGGTGTCTCAACCAGAAGTCAATTGTCTAACTTCTGCTTTTATGCTCTCTTCATCAGTCAGCTAGAGCCAAAGAACTATCATGTTGCTTTGAGAGACAATGGATGGGTTGAAGCCATGCAGCTTGAGCTACTTCAGTTCAAAAAGCAGCAAGTGTGGGAACTGGTTCCTCTACCCCCAGGTAAGTGTGCAATAGGCACTAAATGGGTGTTTAGGAATAAAAACGATGAAAATGGGCTTATTGTCAAGAACAAGGCTAGACTGGTTGTACAAGGGTTCTCACAAGAAGAAGGTATTGATTATGATGAAACCTTTGCCCCTGTAGCCAAACTAGAGGCAATTAGATTGTTCTTAGCCTATGCTGCATTCCACAATCTTGAAGTTTTTCAAATGGATGTCAAAAGTGCATTTTTATATGGTAAAATAAAACAAGAGGTTTATGTGTGTCAACCACCAGGTTTTGAGGACAATAAACATCCTGATTGGGTGTATCAACTTGATAAGGCTCTTTATGGGTTGAAGCAAGCTCCTAGAGCCTGGTATGAAACACTTTCAAATTTTCTACTTAACAATAATTTCACTAGAGGTTCCATAGATTAAACATGTTTATTAAGAAAGTGGATCAACATAAGCTACTGTTCAAATTTATGTTAATGATATTATTTTTGCATCCTCTGATCCCCAGTTGTGTGATGATTTTAAAATTTTAATGAAACAAAAGTTTGAAATGAGTGCAATGGGAGAATTACAGTTCTTTCTAGGCTTGCAAATCAAACAAAAGGCTGATGGAACCCTGTTCTACTCCCATGTGCAACACCACACAACTGGATGCAGATCAGAAAGGTAAAGCTGTTGATGAAACACTTTACACATGTATGATTGTATCCTTCATGTACGTAACAGCTTCTAGACCAGATATCATGTTTGCAACTTGTGTTTGTGCTAGATTTTAGGCTGCTCCTAAAGAGTCTCATTTGATTGCAGTCAAGAGAATCTTTAGATATCTGCAAGGTACACAATCTCTAGGTCTTTGGTATTCAACTGGACACTCATGCAAATTAGTTGCTTTTTCTGATAGGGACTATGCAGAGTGTAAGTTAACCAGAAAGTCAACTTCCGGTGGATGTCAATTCCTAGGCAACTGTTTGATTTCTTGGCAGAGTAAGAAACAAACATCTGTTGTACATCCACTGCTGAAGCAAAGTACATTGCTGCTGCAAGTTGTACATCTCAGGTACTCTGGCTTCAGAACCAACTATTGGATTATGGCATTACAAAGACTAAGACTCCATTATTAATGGATAGTGCTTCAGCTCTGTGCATTGTCAAGAATCCAGTCCAGCACTCTAGGACCAAACATATAAAGATCAGACACCATTTTGTTAGGGATTGTTTTGAAAAAGGTCTGATTGATCCAAAGTTTGTGCCTAGTGCTGATGAGCTTTGCAGATATATTACTAAGCCTTTGGATAGTTCAACTTTCCAAAACCTTGTGTTAAGGCTTGGTATGCTGTAGCTAGAATAAGTGATAACTACTGATGATCTCAGTAAACAAGTACTAATGATCATTAGTAAACATGTCACAAATATGTACTAATTCTGTTAAAAGAAACTGATGTAGTTACAACTACTGATGTAGTTATAACTCCTGATTTCAGTAAAAACAGATAAGTACTGATGTCCTATGAAACAACTAAAATCAGCTAAAAAGTCTGATGAGTAAGTGTTGAGGACAGTATGAAACAGCTGAAAAGCTAAGAATTGACGAAAACTACTGATGAGAATTTTCACTTCAGTCGTTTCCACAAACTGCTGTTTCACTCTAAACAGCTGATGACAAAACCATGTCTTCAGTAGTTTCATAACTACTGATGACTAATACCAAGTCCTCAGTTGCTTACAACAGCTGAAGGCAAAACCAAGGTTTTCAATAGTTTCATAACGACTAATGAATAAAACCAAGTCTTCAGTTGTTTTCAAACGTTTGATAGTTAAAACCAAGTCTTCAGTTGTTTTCATAACAACTGATGCCAACACCAACACTTTCAGTCGTTTTCTTTTCAGCCTTTTATTAACCTATAAATACCTGCACTTATAGTCAAACGTTTCATTAGCCGTTTTCAAACCTTTCTCTCTCAACAATGGCGACCATGAAACTCAAACCCCGACACAACTGTGTTGCCTACCATTCGAAATCGGCTTCTAGAACAAGTTTGACACTGCCATCGATCTTATGGTGGATTCCCCATACAGAACGGCCTTTCTTCTGAATCCTTCCATATATCCTGACTCTTTATCCCAGTCTATAATAACTGGTGAGAATGATAGACAAATCACTCTCCAGTCGTTGGTGAACAGAAACAGGTGCTCATCACCCCCGACATCATTCGCAAAACCCTAAATTTGCATGATGGCACCTATCCAAAAGAATACCCGAAAGGCACCACTGATATGTCTTTTCTCCATAACGGGTATGAAGGCGATTTAAGTGCTACAACCATACTTAAAAAGCACTTTCATGATGCTGAAAGACTTATCTTTCATATGGTGAATGTCTGCCTTACATCAAAGGCATCTTCGTGGGATCAGATGTCTTCCCGATGGCAACAGGTATTGTACTCTATCCTTGAACGCCAAAATCTAAATTTTTCTGAGATAGTATTCATGGAACTAAAGGATCTGGCTCAGAAACCTGTGGCAAACAGATGGCTACTTTATCCCAGGTTTCTGATGGCCATAATTTTGAATCAATTAAAATCTGATGGCCTTGTTTGTCTTAGAGTCCCTACACCATCTGTTTTAGCTGAGATATACTCTAGACATAACTCAGACCCTACTCTAAAAAGGGCTGCCTGGATGCTAAAACCAAGCAGAGGGAACCACAGCCTCCACTTGCAGATCCAAAGTCCCCACCAAACCCAAAACCTAAAAAGGCTACTCAGGGAGATGAGTCCCCTGAGGATGCCCCTATACCACAAACACACGAAATACATACTGGTTATAACCCCCCAGTTATGTCCAAGACTCAACCTGCTGAAGCCGCACATGTATCCTCTCAACAGGATCCTGTTGCAACCACAATTGGGGATCCCACATTTCTGGAACCTCTCTCAATTGAGAGGTTACCATTGAAGAGCACCTCTCACCCCGGGTGCAATCTGCTTCAGACCAATCTCCACATGCAACCGCCCCTCGAAGCCCAACACTGATAGTTGCTAAAGTGCTGAGTCAGTTGCATTCCTTACCCCCTCCACAGAAACCACTTAACACTGGGAATACCTCAACTATTAAGGGGAAGGACCAAAATGCTTCTGATAACCCACAACACAGGGGTTACAATGTTCAATCTGGTGTAAAAACAAAGGTTAGAACATCTGGTAAGGCTGCCACTTCTACTGATTCAGCAAATGATCAGGATGAAGTGGTAGCATCCATAAGACCTTACGAGAGGCAACTGCCAATGAGGACACAGTCCTGAGGCAAGAAGTCCCCAGTACCAAGATCAAGGGGCACATGCTTCTACTGATCTACACTCAGAGCATGTACATCCTGATTCAATCAGGAGGTCAGGTGATTCAGCACATACTGATGATGACCTAGGTTTTTTCTATGATGTATTAGCCCATAATACCATCCTTGAGACTGAGGTGAGCAGACTCAAAGAGTTGTTAGCCAAAATGTCTCAGGATCAAAGTCCATCTACCCCACAAACCCCACAGATGGCACCTTCAATTGAAGGTTCCCCAAACACTGAGCCTACACACTTAACTGAGCCACCAGCCACTACTTTTGGCACCACCTCTCAAGGACAGAACCCCTCTGAGCAGATGGTTGCTATCTTTCAAAACTCCTTACCTCTCATCACTCCATCATCACTGACATAGTGCATAAAGCCATTGATGAGAGGATATCTTCAAATCTACAAACCCTTATTAATGATGATGTTCACAAATCTCTTTCTGCCTTTCCAGCCCCTGATCCTAATGCAATCAAAAAGGGGGAGACTTCCAAGTCTAAGGTAGTGAAAGAAAAGAAAAGAAAAAGTGTTGATGATGAGAAAGAACCTGCAAAAGAGAAGAAGGTGGAGAAAGAACTTATCTCAGAACAGTTGATCACAGATAAAGAGAAGGAAGATCAGCTGATCACATATAAAAGAAAGAAAAGTGCTGAGTCAAAAGCTGATGAAGATAAATTGTTAGAAGATCTTGTCAAAGATGCTGATGAAGCTCACAGCAGATCCATGGATAAAATTATAGATCAGCTCTTTCGACAAGGTCATAACACAGCCACACAAGACACTGAGATCAGAAGGCTGGAAATAGAAGAGATTCAAGCTAGATGGGATGGTTATAGTGTGTTGGAAAGGGAAAGATTGGAGATAATGATCAGATTCATTGCGAAGTACCTTGGAAGATCATTGATAGAGATAAAGGCCTGGTCCAGAGACAGTATCTTGGAGATAACCAAGAAGATTGCTCTGCTGGAGGCTATAATAAAGGGTTGATAATTGAAGCACTGGATGAAGCAGGTGCAGGGAAGAGAACTGAAATGGCAAAGCTCTCCAATGCCAAACTCACCACCAAAATGCTAAGTCAGTTTTCTCACACTCCCACTCAAACACAACCCTTATCTCTAAAATCTCCTAAATCTATCCCTAAACCAAAGCCACCCACAACTCAACCCATAAAACCAATCCCTTCACCCCAAAAACCACCTCAAACCTTACCCAGTGATGCACCCAGAAGGAGGAGAAGGGTGTTGAGGGTAGAAGAAGATGAAGAAGAGGATGATGATGATGATATTATGCCAATCTCTGATGTTCTCAAACTCAAATCACCTGACCACAGAAGTCAACAAGTGATTACTCCTGACTTGCAAATACAGATGGTGAAGGTAAAGATTGAAGAAGCAGAACAACAGAAACAGCACGATGAGAAGTTTCTAAGATGGTTGATAAGGATTTCCCTCAGTCCTCAACCCTTCAAGAAATGAAGAAACAGGCACTGAGGCTATACACTCTTAGACATACTTTTCAACATCAAAAAGAAAGAGTGCGGATCTGGCCAGACCCCAGGGTAAGTTCTAGAATTCATAAGAAGAATATACCAAGTAGATATCATGGCCAAGTGAAGAAGACCTTGAATGCTGCAATTACATTGGCCATGGTAGTCTCACCCTGGGAAATCATTGAAGAATTCAAGAGAGCTCACAAATCCAAGACAACCCCTCAATCTCTTCTTGAGAACAAAATGATCAAGAAGGGGTTGTTATACAAAAGACTTGAAGATCTTCAGAAGGGTGAACTCCAGTTGTTGCTTCAAGGCTCTCACCCTGATGAATTTGCTTATAGAGAGATAACAACTGTGGAGTTGAAAAATGGAAAGACAGTGAGATATCTATCTGAGTATTATGGCCCAGAGTTCTTCTTCGAGGGAGAAGCAGAAGAACTCACAAGGAGGAACAAGTTGTTCTCCTTGAGGCCTATGCTAGTGAGTCTTATAGACTCATTAATGGAAATTAGGTTTCATGGTTGGGACAAGACTCTGTGTCCAGTTTCCCAAGATAGAGTTCCCTTCCATACTTAGCCAATCAAAATATTAGAAACCTTTTCCGGCCTGTGCTTAACTGATTATCTCTAAAGCTGATCAAGAGGGGTTTCTGCCAAGAATAAGTGGGATCATCAATAAGTTTAGAGGTTTTGGTTGCATTGGTTCAGGGGGAGTTTGTTGGACCAAAAGAACCAATGAGCCTAATCAGAAAAACCTGTAAGCCCACAGACATTACAACTACTGAAGAAGATCACAACAGCTGAAGACATCAGCTGATTACGAGGTCTGAAGACAAAGTCTGAAGACAAGAACTGAAGACTACTACTGAAGACAAAGTCTTAAAGTAAAGAACTAAAGACAAAGTCTGAAGCTATCAGCTGAAGGCAAGTCTGAAAGTAAAGTACTCAAGACAAAGTCTGAAAAACAAAGACTGAAGACCAAAGTGATCAGTAGTTGTCACAACAGTGAGGTTATCAACTTCAGTAGTTGTCACAACAGCTGAAGTTATCAACTTCAGTAGTTATGATGGTTTCCTTTCTATACTTGTAATTTACTTTTCAGTAGTTATAGTTTCAGTAGTTTAGTTTCAGTAGTTTTATGTTTCTTGTACTTAGCATTCTCTGAGATGTAATCAGTAGTTGAGAACATTCTTAGTAGTTTGCATAGTTTCAGTAGTTTGAATAATTCTATTAGATGTCACTATCAAGTGACATGAGCAGACGTCACATATCCTATATAAGGAATGTTGACCTAGTTGTAAAGTGTGACATTGAGCCACCACGAAAGCATATGAATGAAATATTTCTTTTGCAAAATTCTCTCTTTCTATATCCGTGTACTGTTACATTGAATATCAATTGTGTTCTTGTGAATTGTTTATTTCTTTGTTCGAATTCCGCTGCAATACTCTCTAATTAATCAAACTTAGATCACTGATCCTAACAGTTTTGATTTTTTTGATAGCACACTATTTCACATATGTTTATGATCCTTTCTTGGGTTTGTTTGTTTTCAATATGGTGAAAATTTCACATTACTAACAATATCTTTGACACCTATTCCGCTGCGATTTTTTATGTTTAAATGGTTAAACTATCTTGATTAACATGTAGCAAACCCAACAGATGGTTCTCTCTGATTCACAGGGATGGGCTGTCAAAAGTGTCTATTTTGTAACCAATTTCGCTAAAGAAGCTACCACTTGAAGTCATTCATGATATGAGCAGAATGAAGATTCCTGTACTAAGCAAGGACAAAATGTCAAATGCTTAAGATTTTTTCAACATGATCAAGGCAATTTTGGATCCAAGACAAGCAACACCTTTTACACCAAAGAAGACCCGACAGAATCATCACAACATCAATCACCTCACAAACATTGAGGAAAACTAGGCTGTATAATCCTTAGGGGGATTATTGTTGCACCCTGAAAGGATCATACATGCCAACTCAATGGGTGATTTGATGATTGCTCTGCTGAAATCCCTTAAGTCCAAGAAGAAATGCGGATGAAATTCTGCTAAGGAAAAGAACAAGTGTTGTCTTCCGCATTTGTCAATGCAGAAGACATAATGCTAATGCGGACAAGTATTTACTCTTCCGCATTGACTAATGTGGAAGACTAAAAGTTAATGCGGACAAGACATTGCTCATCCACATTTGAAAAATGTGGATGACCGAACAAATGCCCATAAGTATTTGTTCATCCGTATTAACCAATGCAGATGACCAACATACTAATGCGGATGATCAAATGAAGAAATGTTGATCAAGTTAACTCATTCGCATTTGTCAATGCAGATGAACAAGCAAAGATGCGGATGAAGACTTAGACTAGTTCTGATGTAATAGGTCAGGGGTAGTTTAGTCATTGTGTAAAAGGCATCTTTCTTGCCTATAAATAGAATAGATACCTCGTACATAAGGTGACGGCTGATAGATAAAGAATCTTACTCTTACTCAACCCCAGTCATCTAGTTTTCAAGCATATCTGGGAAGCTTTCTAACGTCAGCTAATATCTGCCAACAAGACTTAGAAGAACTACATCCTAATGTAGTGGAAGAAATGGACCTACCATGGCAGATGGTAATGATAGCTTATAAAGCAAAGCAATATCTCAGGAGAAATAAGAACTTGGCAGCAGCCAATAAAACATCAAAGATTGGTGTTGACAAATCAAAGGTAAGATGTTTCAAGTGCAATCTCTATGGACATTTCTCTAGAGAATGTAATCAACAGTCATATTCAGAGACGAGACAACTACAGCAGCATCAACAACATCAAACTGAACGTCATCAACAATCAAACTCTCAAACATCTCTGCATAGACAATCTCAACTGACCAATACATCTCCATCAGCCACCATTGAATCAGCTGGACCAAGCAACTCAAAAGAGTCAGGGCTGATCATACTTCAAGATGGAATGTGTGACCGGAGTATGTATAAAAAATAAGTCTTGGAAGAGAATCAAGCATTGCTGGCTCATATGGAACACAAAGTTCCTCTAATGGCCAGACATGTAAAAGAAAGGTTCTGTTCATCAACATGTGTTGTGGAAGTTGAATGTTATAGAGTCCATGCTCAACAGTTGGCTGACAAAGTGAAAGAAACTATGATTTTGAATGAAACCCATGTTACAGAACATAAATTGTGTCAAATCAAAATAAACTCTTTGCAAAAGGATTTAGAAAAAATTCGTTTATGAAAACTATAGCCTAAAAGCCAAGTTGAGCACCTGACCACTTCCTTAACAAAATCCATGGCTGATCATGCTTCAAGTGAAGTGAAACTTCAGAAGTTTCAATTATCATCTCAGCAATATGAGAAGCTGTTAAATTCTCATATCGAATCAAAAAATAGGTATGGGTGGGTTATAATGTTGTTCAACCACCTATAAATGATAATTACACATCTCTACCTCAAACAATGACCAACACTGTCAAATCATTTGTGCCTAGAACCAAGAATAAAACAGAATCAACTCAAATCAACATTAAAAATAAAGCTGAGGTGAGTGAAACTAAATACTCTGAATCAAAATCTTTAAATCAAAATGATTCAGAATTTGATTATGATAATTGTGATGACTTGGATGATTCTGATGAACATGATGTTAATCAAATGACCATTGGTAAGAATGTTCATATTAAAACCGGTATTCCAAAAGTGCTTGAAGAATGAAAGCTACAATATCCACCAAAGCAGAGAAACATGTTGAAGACTATGTGCAAGAGGATTGCTGTACTCTATGAAGGACTTCAAGAACTGAATCTTCAAAAAGAAGTTGAGAGCTACGGATCAACAGAAGATGTACTTTTGTCCCATACAAATAAAGTTAAGAAGAAACAAGTATCAACTAAACAAAAGAAAATTTCTTCAGTAGAAGATCTGAGGAAAGGAAAGTTTGCTGAATCCGTAGAACTTTTACGAAAGAAGAAAGTCGAATCTACAGATGAGATACCAAAAAGAGAAGTTGTTAACAAACAAAAGATGTTGAATCTAAAGCAACAAAAGTTATCAAAGGACAAGAAAGATTCAATGATCACACTTCAAAGAACAGCAAGAACAAATCAAATTCTTCAAAAGAGGAAATGAAGGCTCCCAAACTGAACAAGAAAAAGAAGAAAGATGAGCTTGAAGAAGAATATGAAAAAATGTATTGCAAGTGGTGCGATATGACAAATCACAATACAGAAGACTGCTACTTCAGCAGTTACTGTTCCATATGCCATATGAACAATCACATGACTTCAGATTGTTACTTCAACAAATTCTGTGCTATTTGCAACAAAAATAATCATTCAACTCAAGAATGTAATTTTAACAAAAAGAACAAAAGCAAAAGCACAAAGAAGTCAAAAACTGATTTGACTGAATCAGACTCTCAATCTACTGAAAGTCAAGATGATACAAAGCAAAATAAGGTAAATCAAAAGCAAAGGTCAAAACCAAAAAAGGATTCTTTTGAAGATGCTAAATCAGTGAAGAAACAACATCAAGCCAATCCAAACACCTCACAAAAAGGTGGACTTGACTGAGAAGAAGTCAATCTTGAGTGATAATTTCTTTGATCGTTTTGAAAAGGGACCACATATGTCTCAATCAAAAGCAAAAGATGTTGAAACCTTCAAAAGTGTAGGTTCATCTTCTAAATCAAAATATCAACCAAAGAAGGGTAAGGTGAAGGAAGAATCAATTAAGAAAGAAGACTCCAAAACTTCTGCATCAGCTTCAACATAATCATCCTCACCACCATCAAATCAAAATGAATCAACCAGAAATGAAATTAATACTAAAACTTCAGGATTAAGTCATGAAGGAGTAAACATTTTAGACACTGTTGACAAACCCAAGATCATTCAGACTTGGGTTGTCAATTCTAACTGATTTACTCCGGAATGCAGGAACAATATTGGAGAGCTGACAACAAGTGGTGTGTGACAGTGGTTGTTCCAGCATATGACAGGAAACTATTCACTTCTCCATGACTTCAAACATAAAAATGCTTCTTATGTGGCATTTGGTGGGGATAAAAAGGAGGTAAAATTGTTGGCGAAGGAATGATAACAAATGGTGTGCTCAAATTTGAGAAAGTGAATTATTGTAAAAATTTACTGTATGATTTACTAAGTGTGTCTCAAATTTGTGATCATAATTATAACACATTGTTTGATAAAACTAATTGTTACATTCTTAAGCCAAGATTAATGTTCGAGAAGAATGGATCCTCCTCAAAGCAAAAAGAAAAGGAAACACTTATGTTTTGGATATGAACAACACATCTCGCACAAAACAAGAAAAATGCCTTCTATCTAAGCTATCAAAAGATGTATCTCAATTATGGCATAGAAGGCTTGTCCATTCTAACATGAAGAACATGAATAAATTGGTGAAAAATGACCTGGTCATTGGATTGCCAAACAAAGAGTTTTATTGCTCAACTCACTGTTCTTCTATTACAAAGGAAAACAACATAGAGTGTCACATAAATCCAAAATTATCAATACTAATACTACACCACTCAAATTGCTTCACATGGATCTGTTTGGTCCCACCAATGTGATGAGCATTGGAAAAAGGCAATATTGTTTGGTGATAGTTGATGATTTCACAAGATTTACATGGGTCTTTTTCTAAAACCAAAAAGTGAAACATCATAACATTAATGGACTTTGTGATCAAGAGTAAGAATCAACTTGATACAAAAGTTAAAATTTTTAGGAGTGACAATGGTACTGAATTTGTCAATTTTGAACTGGATTCCTTTTACTGGAGCAAAGGTATTGGAAGGCAATTCATTGCACCAAGAACTCCACAACAATTTGGAGTTGCTGAAAGAAGAAACAGAACTCTCATTGAAGCAACGAGAACAATGCTAGCTGATTCACAATTACCCATCACATTTTGGGCTGAGGCTGTGAATATTGCATGCAATGTTCAAAACAGAACATTAATTGTCAAAGAACATAACAAAACTCCTTATGAGCTCTTGTTAAAAGAAAACCATACATAGGATATCTTAAAGTCGTTGGATGTTATGTATCTGTTTTAAACATAAAAGAGTCCTTGGGAAAATTTTCAGAAAAAGATTGTGATGGTTTCTTTGTTGGATACTCTTCAACATCTGAATCATATTGGGTTTATATTCCATAACATAACATTATGGAAGAAACTCCTAATGTATCCTTTGATGAATTTGTATTTACTAAGTCTGTTAAAGGTTCATCATGGTTGTTTGAAATAGATGCTCTAACTAAATCATTTAACTATGATCATTTGAACACTGCAGGATCTGATGAAGTATGCTATCCATTGGTTCCACCTCATATGACTGAAGTAACATTATCTGCTAATCCACCAAGATATACACATCCTCCGGTGGAAACACATCAGCAGCAGCTGCAGACACTACATGTGGAAATGAACATGGTGCATCCGGAGATGTGAATGTTGTCCCTTCAACAGATCATTGCTCTCAAGTGAATACAACAAACATTGGAAATGTTTCAAGTCCTCACTTATCATCCGAAGAAGTTCATGTAACTCCTACCGAAGAGCAAAATGATTCTGGAGAAGTTCCTGTAACTTCTACAGAAAAGCAAAATGCTTCCAGAGAAGTTTATGTGGAAGAACAAAATGTTTCCCAAGAATTACCTACGGAAGAGCAAATAGATACTGGAGATGGGATATTCAGATGAGTGTTTTCTAAACTCTCAACCTGGTTTTGGATCTGTCTGAAGCAATGGAAATGACTAACCTAGAATCATCTATGCCAGTTGAATCAACTCCATCAATGAGAATCCATAAGACTCGTCCAGTCAACAACATCATTGGAGATCCTACAAAGAGAACTACAAGGAGCCAAAGTGGTACAACCAACCTTTTTCTCTTTAGTTGTTTTCCTTCTCAAGTAGTCCCTCCAAACATATCTGCTGCTTTAAAAGACAATAATGGATTGAAGCTATGCAAGAAGAGCTTCAACAATTTAGAAAGCAAAAGGTATGGTCCCTTGTTGATTTTCCTGAAGGACAACATCTTATTGGCACAAGGTGGCTATACAAAAACAAAGTGGATGATAGAGAGATTATTGTAAGAAATAAAGCAAGGTTGATTGCATAAGGATACACTCAAGAAGAAGGAATAGGCTATGATGAAACTTTTGCACCAGTTGCAAGAATTGAGGCCATAAGAGTGTTTCTAGCTTAGGCATCATATTAGAAGTTCACTGTGTATCAGATGGATCTCAAGTGTGCATTCCTATATGGGGAGATTGATGAGGAAGTTTATATGTCACAACCCCTGGTTTTGAAGATCCTCATTATCCCCATAGGGTATACAAACTAGATAAAGCCTTGTATGGTCTTCATCAAGCACCAAGAAAGTGGTATGAAACACTATCATCTTTCTTGCTCAAGCGTGGCTACAAAAGAGGAACCATTGATCAGACACTCTTTCTCAAAGAAGAACATCAAGATCTCTTAGTTGTTCAAATATATGTTGATGACATCATATTTGGCTAAACTAATAAAAGATTGTGTGTAAATTTTAAAGAGCTGATGAAATCTGAACTTCAGATGAGTTCAATGGGTGAATTAACTTCTTTCTTGGTCTTCAAGTTCATCAATGACCAGATGGGATATTCATCAATCAAGAAAAATACATATATAAAATTCTAAAGAAATACAATTTTGCTGACGTATCCTCATGCAAAACACCCGCATCAACAATTGACAAGATTGTTCCTATCCTTTAGGAAAATCTATTGATAAAAAATTAAATAGATCAATGATAGGTTCACTTATATATCTAAATGTTAGTAGACCTGACATCATTTTTGCTATGTGTGTGTGTGCTAGATACCAATCTGATCCAAAGGAGTCTCATCTGAATGCTATAAAAATGATCTTCAGATACCTCAAAGGAAAACCAGGACTATGTCTTTGGTATCCAAAGGATGGAGACCTTACACTCTACTTGAACTCAGACAGTGACTATGGTGGATGTACCATTAATAGAAAATCAACAACTGGTCGATGTCAATTCATTGGACCAAGCCTAGTATCATGGCAGTGTAAGAAACAAACCAATGTTTCTGTATCCACAGCTGAGGCTAAGTACATAGCTGCTTCAGCTGGTTGCTCTCAAGTACTTTGGTTGCAAAACCAATTGCTTGACTATGGTTACAACTTTCTTCAAACTTCAATTTACATAGAAAATTATGCTATTATGTTTATAACTGCTAATCCTGTGCAACATAGTAAAACAAAACATATAGAGATAAGATATCATTCTCTGAGAGATTGCTCAGAAAAGTGTTTGATTAAGTTAGTCACAGTGGATACAACAAATCAACTTGCTGATTATTCACTAAAACCTTTGATTCAGTCAGATTTAATTTTCTTATTGAGTCTCTAGGCATGATTAACTTAGATTAATCAATTTGAACAAACAAAATACTTTATATGTATAATGTTTCTGCATGACATATGCATGGGAAATGATAGTACACTATATCTTTGCTCATTCCTGAATTCATAAATAACAATAAATCAAAGAAAGTTTCTAATATGTGAGTAGATTCATCTTGAGTGGAAACTACACTGAGTGCATGCCAAAGACAATGCTAAATGATTGTTTGTGGGAAACTTCATTTTTAGAATACAAAGTGAGTCTTATTCTGATGTGACCAAATCACTCATCTAAACACACTATGTATCAAAACTTTATAATATCTATCTTCGCAAATCATACTCCCTCTATTTTTTGTGAATAAAGACTTGAGTGTATGATCACCATACTGAATTTCAGTTACAAAAGGTGAAAAGATCATGATCCTCATCATCCCTCTTTTTGTGTGAACAAAAACCTGGGTTAAAGGCACCTCTGTTTTATGCGAGTAAAGACCTGGTGACCTAATGATGATCATATCTAAGCTCTCAAAAGAATCCTATGTGATCAATGGTATATTAATCTAGTGCTTTAACATCATTGCATTAATGAGATGCCAAATGCATCTCAAGATAGAACTTATAACTTATAGTACATAGTCCTTAAGTGTGAAAAAATGATGATTTGTCTTGTAAAGGGAGGACAAAATCTTTGTGAATCAACTGTGAAGCCCATAACAGTTATTTCCAAATCAATCTGAAAAACATGATAAACAGCATGCCTAGTTGATACATGAGCTCTTGTATGGATTTAAGTGGACAATATACTTGCAATCTGAACTTTGTTCAGGTATCAATTCAACAAAATAAATCATTAGGAAGAGGCTTAGTATTATAGTATGATCCCATCATATGTGTTTATATGTCTGATCATCATCATACAGTTCCATGTCTGTCATGTTATTCTTCTAAGAAAATTATGATAAATGCTTAATGTCATCATTAATCACAAATTTAGGGAGAGTAAAATTCATGAAGTTAAGTTTATCTATCAGTAGCTTTGTCTATTTCATCATCATAATAAAGGTATTGGAATCTGAGCACCATCTTAGCTCCTAGATACATGAATTTTTTCTTTAAAATCATTTTACACTCTCTTGTGCCAAATTGTCATGTATACAAAGTCAACAAGGTCCAAAAGCAATAAATGGTTCTAAGCAATGGACGTGGACCATACAACAACTAATTCTTTGCTTTGTGCCATCTTAAGCATCAGCAGAAGCTACAGTGCCATCTTAAGCATTAGCAGAAGCTACAGTGTAGAAAATTTAAATGTTTATTCATAGATTGGTAAACTATGGATGAACAAAGATTAACAAATAATTTATTTTCATGGTTTGGTAATCTGTGAAAATGAAGTTATATTTCATCAGCAGATGTCGTTCAGTCATCCGCAGATGATTTATGAGATCCGTAGATGATCTGCGAAAGAATTTGTTAAGGGTCCCACTTCTTTAATGTGATAAAATTAAGGTGTCTGAGAGTATAAATGATGTTGTTTGACTTTAAATTCATTATTCACTTTTTCAGTTTGTTTTTTCAGACCTAGAAATCTCAACAAACTTTTCCCTCTTTCATAACATTCAAAGCTTACCAAATCAAAACATTAAACAAACATATATCTGTGTTCTTAATCCGGTGTTTTCAAGGAAAAACATGTCGTAATATTCAAGAATGTGTTTGAGTTTTGTTTAATCTCACAACTGTTCATATTCTCATATCAATAATGTGATTCTAATGAAATCTTCTTCTTATGAATAGATGGATAATAGATTTGCGAGAGAACACAATGTGTGTGCCTTGTTAAACCCAGACGACCCTGTTTCAGAAGGGTGTCAAGATATCATTCGATATCAAAGAAGATCTAGGTTGTTCTATGCCTTATGAGCAGAGCCTGTGATTCACCAATTGCACATCACTGATTTCTAGAACTCCGCCCATATAGAGGAAGATGGTAAAGTTATTGTTGCTGATGTGAAGAATCGAAGGTTGATAATCGATGAACAGACAATAAGAAGGGTTCTTGAGTTGGGAGACGTTGAAGGTGGTCATCCTGATGTATTCGACAATGAATACATAGAGAAAGTTTTTCTCATAATGGGGTATGATGGTGATTTCGAGAAGGGAGAAATCAAGAAAGGAAGACTCTGCAAGCCATATAGATTTCTCTGCCACACTTATCTTAAGTGCATCTCAAACAGAAAATCTGGTCTTGACAGATTTTCAAGGCGTATTTCTTCGGGATTATTGGTGTTTTTGAGGGAAGAACCTACAATTACTCAAAGTACATCTTCAACTGCTTATGTGATCACATCAAAGTGCACAAGGCTCATAAGATGTATATGTTACCGAGGTTTCTGCAACTGATCATTAATTTTGATCTGCCTGGAACTACTGTGGATGGTGGTGTGTTCGTTCAAGCACACCTGGTAGATCAGTACTAAATAAAGTATCTGGGAATTATGAAGAATGTGACATACCTATGTTTGCACATGTGGTTGATGCTACTGCAAATATTCCTCAAGAGCTTGTGTGGGAAGATCAACAAGAGAACTCACCAACCAACTCTGGTCAAGACACTCACTCACCAGATATATCACCCATACATTAGCAACCTCATCCATCACCATCCCAACCATAATCACCAGCCAGCCAAAACAAAGAACCATTCTCTCCATTTCACCATCAATCACCAAATCAACAACAAACATCCAACCACCATCACCAGCAAGCCAAAACACAGAACCAATCTCTCCAATCCACCCTCAATCACCAAATCAACTTCAAATGCAACTTTATCAACAATCTCCAAATCCAGAAAATTCAGCCACTGAGAGCATTTACACTGGCGAACACAGTTAGCCTCATAAGCATGTACAGTTCAACTGTCATTAACCAAAACTGAATCCCCTATACTCTCCAATAAAACTGAACCGGTCTCTCCGGTCACTGATCATCAACAACAACAACAACCACATCAAGAACCGGAAGCTCAAGTTATTGAGTCCAGTTCAAGCTCAGCAAGCGTAGCCCATAAAGAAGTAAAAGATAATGAGATTGCTTCAAAACATCAGGAAGGAGAAGAAGAAGCACACTATGTGGATGTGATTGCATACAATGAAGATGATGTGAGTGATAATGACATCTCTTTAAGCAAAAGTTATTTGGTGGCAGAGTACAACAAGCTTGTAGTGAAGTCCAACTCTAGAAAGCACTGGATTAAGGAGCTGAAAGGAATAATTACAAGAAAGGATGAAATGCTGATGCAACTAGAATCAGGAATCAAAAGATTGAGAGAAGATGTTGTGTGCAATAATGAAGTGATTGATTCCCTTCTCCAACAAGATTCTAAACTCAAAGAAGCAGTTAAGAAAGAGAAAGATGAAAATGAAAAGCTAATAGTGAAAATTGATCAAATCAATGACACTCTCTATGACCAATTAGCTCTATTAAGAAGAAAAGAACAAGAGATTGATGAACTGAAAATGAAGATATGTGCTCTTAAATCAAACCAACTAAAGAAACATGTTGAATCATCTAAGCAACTCATTCAATACTCAAGGAACAGGAAGTATTTGGGCTCAACAAAGAAATAGGCAATCAATGTTAATGATTCTCCTAAAAAGATCTGTTGCACCCTGAAAGGATCATACATGCCATCTCAATGGGTGAATTGATGATTGTTCAACTGGAATCCCACAAGTCCAAGATGCAATTAAAAGGTTAATTATGTGTATAACTCATATTAGTGACTTGTTAATGTGTTTTATTTGTTTTAAGTTTTGAGGGGAAAACCCAAAGGTGAATCTTTGGGTATTCGGCCGCCCCCTTTGGAGATTGGCCTCCTTTCTTTTCCCTAGTTGTCTTGGAACAAAAGAGATAGACAAGTCATTCACTCCATACTTCTTCTCTCTCTCACATGCAAAAACACAAGAAGAAAATTTTTCTCTCCTCTTGTTGAAGAACCTCACGGCTGAAAGGATTTCCAGCCTCTCTTCTTTCGTTTTTGGGTGTTCAAATCCTAACAAGAAGGTGTTTGTCATATTGCTTGGGGTATGCAAGCTTGAGAGGACCTCCTTTGGTGCCTTTAGTCGTTTCTTGGAGCTCATACTCTTCAATCTCTTCCTTTTTGCTGCTGAAAAGGTAGTCTATGGCAGCCTCATTATGGCTGTCCATATTGTTTGTTTTGTGTTAACATAGCTAGTTTTTATTCACATATAAAGATCCTATGTTTATGGGTTTCTTTATAACTTTGTAATATCAAGATGAAACCCGAATTTTCAGTTCATTAACTAAGTTATAATGCTTGTTTCCGCTGCGTTTTCACTAAGTTTAAATGGTTAAACTATGAATCTTGTTCTAACAAACCCCAACATTGGCATCTAGAGCCGGTTATGTGGATAGCTAGCTTGTTTTGTCCTTGTTATATTTCGTTTTATAGGACTTTGAAACCCCTTTTAGGGGCTGCTATGTTCGTGTTTTATGAATCCCCAACTTTCAAAGTTATATCACACATGCTTGTGATTAAACTTTGAAAGACATGTATGTTATATTTGTTGTTTGTTTGGGCATGATAAAACCTGAAATTTCAGTTTATGTTGGCTGAAATTTCGTCGGTTTTAAGTGGGGATTCATTGTTAGTTTGGATGATATGATCATTGTTCATTATGGTGCATAACCTAGCCATTGACCTTGTGTTGTTTGGATGTTTGTAATGGTTGTATTCATTCATTCAATTGGGTTGTATAATCTATTGTTTGGGCTTTGTTTAAAGTGTAATTTATTTATTATTGGGTGTAATAAATAGATTAGGTACTTTTCATATTACTACAAATCTTGTATTAGGACATAATGTCTTGTAATATGAAGATGTACGTGTCAGAAGCATAAAGGAAAGACACAAGAAACATGGAGCATTTGGATGCGGTTTCAAGTGGGAGGTTCATGGAACTTTTGTGATGTGTTTTGACCCTTAGGAATGTCCTATGGTCCACACTTGTGATGGCAAACAAGTGTGGCCACTTTAGATGCTATGGTTATGCACTTACATTTGGTTGATTCATGGTTGTTTGATTATGGTATTGTGGTTGATGGCTTTACATATGATGTTTGCTTAACTATCCTTTCCATGATCATAACAAACTATCTTAATGGGCTTTAATCATTAAAAGGTAATAAAAGGTTATTAAAATTGTTTAATGATTTCAAAGATTAAAAGGGGTTTTAATCAATGTACCATAAGGTATCTTGTTTTGAAAACATACAAATATGTAAATATAATGTTTTCTAAACTTGTATTATAATATCTCTATACCTTTTGTAAAATAAGATCAACACCGTCCTTTTACACAACACTTGAATCGCTTGGGAACTCTTAGTGGGATAAAGGTCACCTAACCATTTTGAGGGAACTTCTGACTTGAGGTGAGAATGCCATATTCGTGGGATAAAGGTCACCTAACCACTTATTTTGGCAAACTCACACGTGTGTGTAAGTAGGGTGTCTTGATTTGCAAACCATGTCAAATGGATCACCTATGATATGGTTTCCAAATGGTGTTGATGGGATTAACATGCCAACTTTACATATGATGTTTCAAGTCAATCCCATACCTCTAGAAGTTGCAAATGGTTGCAATCGTCAATCATTGACCACCTTATTAATTTAAATCGTGGGATAAAGGTCACCTAACCACCATTTAAATGTAATGTTGGATTCTAGATTTTAATATGATAATGACCTTAAAAGGTATTAATTATTAAAACAACAATATCGAAAATACTAAAATTGATCTTTGTTAAATTTTGTAGATGGCCACCAATAATTATGATAATCACGATAATTCATCCACGTCCGCCCAATCTTTACAAGCGATTCTCCAAAAGGAACGTCTAAACCATAACAATTTTATCGATTGGTATCGAAACTTGAGAATCATTCTCAAACAAGAGAAACGATCATATGTTTTAGACGACCCTGTCCCCGATCAACCTATTGAGGATGATGAGGAGGCCTATAATGATTGGATAAAGTACACTGAGGACTCTGTCCAAGTGTCTTGCCTTATGTTGGCAAGCATGACTCTGGATCTCCAGAAGGAGTATAGCATCACGGGGCTTATGACATGATAACTCAATTGAAGGAAACGTTCCAACAGCAAGCGAGGGTTGAGCGCTTCGAAACGGTTCGAGCGCTCCATGCATGTCGTGTGGACGACAACCAATCAGTTTCATCTTATGTGCTTAAGATGAAAAGTCACATTGACCACCTTGAAAGGCTAAACTATCCTTCTCAAAGGAATTGGCCACGGATTTGATCCTCAATGGCCTTACCAAAAGGATTGAGACGTTCGTGTTGAACTACAACATGAATACTTGGGACAAAAGCATTGGTGAGCTTCACTCTATGCTCAAAACGGCCAAGGCAGCCATGGGTAAAAGGGTTTTACCCATTCTCACCATCCATGATGGTGGGAACAAGAAAAGGCCTCATCCCACACCCAAGGCAAGAGTTGACAAGGGTAAGGGACCCGTAATGGGAAAGGGGAAAAGGGTGGCAAGGGTGCCACCCAAAGCAAAGGAGAAGAGGCAAAAGGTTACTTCTAATGACCCATGCTTCAAGTGTGGGGAGATTGGACACTGGGCAAGAAATTGTCCTGTCCATCGCCAAGAGTTGAAAGGAAAGAGGGATGCCGGGCAGACCTTAGGTACTACATACATGATCCATATTGAATTAAACTTAATATCCTCCAACACATGGGTATTAGATACCGGATGTGGAACTCACATTTGCAATTTGTTGCACGGGTTCAAAAGAAGTAGCAACTTCAACAAAGGGGATGTTAGCCTCTATATGGACAATAGGGCTAAAGTTCAAGTTGAAGCCCGTGGTGACTACATCTTGAAACTTCCAAATGGTTTGGAAGTAATTTTGTACAATGTTTTGTATGCTCCTAGTTTGACTAGGAACATTATTTCCGTAGCCCTATTAAAACATTTTGATATGTATTGTCATTTATTGGAAATGAAATCCATGTTACTTTGAATGCCATGTTTTATTTTAAGCTATTCCATCAATGGTATCTATGAATTGGTTCGTGAAAATACATTAAATGATAGTTTATTGTACCAAACTAGTACCAAGAAATTCAAATCGGATTTCAGTAATACTTATCTTTGGCATTGCCATCTTGGTCATATAAACAAGAAAAGAATACAAACATTACAAAAGAATGGTATTTTAAAAAAAATGAATGTGATTCATTTGATGTATGTGAGTCTTGTTTACAAGGTAAAATGACCAAGGCATCTTTTAGTGGCAAAGCCGAAAGGGCAAGGGATTTATTAGGTATTATATATTTGGATGTATGTGGTCTTTTTAAACCTATGACAAGGTACAATGAATGATACTTCATTAGCTTTACTCACACTACAGTCGATATGGGTATGTGTACTTGTTAAGACACAAAGATGAAGCTTTTGAAATGTTCAAGATCTTTCAAAATGAAGTACAAAATCAACTCAATAAGTCAATTAAAATTCCCCACACGATAGAGGAGGTGAATACCTGAATGATGCTTTTAGGGACCATCTTAGAAGTTGTGGAATTGTCTCACAACTATCTCCACCAGGAACACCACAACATAATGGCATGTCCGAGCGGAGAAATCGAACTCTATTGGATATGGTTCGATCTATGATGGCTACAAGCTCATTACCTCTATCATTTTGGGGTTTTGCTCTGCTCTCTGCGGCCCGTATTTTGAATATGGCCACAACCAAGAAAGTGGAAAGGACACCTTATGAAAATGGCATGGAAGGGTTCCATCATTTTCATATTTGAGGGTGTGGGGTGTGAGGCTTATGTGAAGACTCCCACCTCGAAAAAGTTAGAAAGCCGCTCCACTAAGTGTATCTTTATTGGATATCCAAGAGATTCTATGGGATATTATTTCAATGATCCAATACAACAAAAGGAATTTCTTGCCAAAAAGGGTGAGTTCTTGGAAACCAAATTCCTTATGGAAGGAACTAGTAGTAGAACTGTGGATCTTGAAGAGGATCAAGAACCGCAACTCGATACACGTTTGGTTGACACTACCACTCAACAGGAAGATGTTAAAAGTGATCAAATAGTTGATCAATACACAAAAAACGTTCGCAAATCTGGTAGAACTAGTAATCCACCTGAAAGATATGGATTTTTCACTGATGGATGTTATGTGCTAGATTCTGATGAACCAATCACATACCATGATGCATTGTCCAATTCGGATTGTGACAAATGGCTTGAAGCCATGAACGTTGAGATGCAATCCATGTATGACAATCGAGTATGGGACTTGGTTATACCACCTCTTAACACCAAAGTAATTGGATGTAAGTGGGTTTTCAAAAGGAAAACCGATATGCATGGAAACCTCGATACTTATAAAGCAAGACTTGTAGCAAAGGGTTTCACTCAAACTCAAGGGATTGATTATGATGAAACTTTCTCACGTGTTGCAATGCTAAAATCTATTAGGATATTGTTTGCCATAGCTGCTCATTATGATTATGAGATTTGGCAAATGGATGTCAAAACGGCTTTCCTAAATGGATATCTTGAGGAAGATGTCTATATGGTTCAGCCTGAAGGTTTTGTCAATCCAAAACATCCTAACAAATTATGCAAGTTAAAAAAATCAATCTATGGATTGAAACAAGCATCGAAAAGTTGGAATCACCGTTTTGATGAAGAAGTAATTAAATTTGGATTCATCAAGAACGCTGATGAAGCTTGTGTGTATAAGAAAGCTAGTGGGAACCTCATCACTTTCCTAGTATTGTATGTTGATGACATACTATTATTTGGAAATGACATTCCAACCTTGAAAGGTGTAAAAACCTGTCTTGGAAGTTTTTTTTCCATCAAGGATCTTGATGAAGCCGCGTATATTCTGGGAATAAAGATCTATAGGGACAGATCAAAGCGGTTGATTGGTCTAAATCAAAGTGCATACATTGATAAGATCTTGAAAAGGTTCAAGATGGAGAACTCTAAGAAAGGTACGGTACCTATTCAAAGAGGAATGATATTGGGTACGACTCAAGGTCCAAGCTCAAAGGATGAGCAAGATAAAATGAAAGGAATCCCATACAAATCTGATATTGGATCCATCATGTATGCAATGATATGCACTCGGCCGGACGTTTCATGCGCCTTAAGCATGACAAGCCGTTACGAGCAAAATCCTAGAAACAGTCATTGGATGGCTGTTAAGAACATACTTAAGTAACTAAGGAGGACTAAAGATATGTTTCTAATCTATGGATCTGGGGATGAGGAACTCGTTGTAAAAGGTTACACGGATGCGAGTTTCCAAACCGATCGTGATGATTCACCATCACAATCTGGATACATTTTCATTCTGAATGGAGGAGCCGTCTCTTGGAAGAGCTCTAAACAGGATGTGGTGAGTTTATCAACTACAGAATCAGAATACATCGCCGCCTCATTGGCAGCTCAAGAAGCTGCATGGTTGAAGAAATTCATTGCCGATCTAGGGGTTGTCCTTTCCATTCAGGACCCCCTAGAGATCTTTTGTGATAACGAGGGTGCGATTGCTCAAATCAAGGAACCTCGTGCTCATCAAAAGACTAGGCACATTGAGTGGAGATTGAACTACATACGAGATGAAGTTGAGAAAGGAAAGATATGTATTCTCAAAGTTCACACAGATCAAAATATTGCGGATCCTCTTACGAAACTCCTAGAAAAGGCAAAGCATGAAGGTCAAACCTGTGCCATGGGACTTCGATATTCTAATGATTGGATTTGATCTGTGATTTCATATTTGGATATTTGGAACTCTCTTACTACTTGAATAAAATTATTTGGTTATAATATTTCAACAAATGTTCCAATTTAGCATGTTTAATCCATGGGTAAATTGTTTACTCTAAATGTCCGTAGTCGTTCATACTTGTGGGAACAAGTATGAGGGTAAGAGTATTACGAATTTGGATTGGTGGATATTCATAAGGAATGAATATAGAGCAAATGGTTGATGCCAAAGTTCATAGATATTTGTGGATACAAATATTGGACTGACCCGCATCTCAAAATTTACTACATGGAATCTTCCAGATTGATCATAAGTAAATTTTGAGTAAAGGCGAATATCATTTGGTATCCTCAGACCTGAGATACATACTGGGTTTTGATACTCACCAAGTGTTATACCTTGAGCTAGTTCTTCACTGCCCTGAAATAATGGACAATACGTAAGGCTATGTTCAGACGTGACACGAAGTGTTTGTGAGAAACGTATGTATTCAAGATGGAATTTGTTCCTCTTATTCGTTGAGAGCAAGATGTCTAAGGTCTGATATGTTAAATCAATAAGGAATGATCATTGTATGTCCTTGTATTTAACATGACACCTCTAACAAAAGGATAAATGATTGACTCACCTAAATCATTTCAAGTTGGATACTTGAAGGGGATGATGTTATTAATGGCTTTAAGTCATGTGTATTAAGGGTAGTAAACCTTGTTAGGCGGCATTTACTGCTTGCATCAATCTTCTATGAATCTTGTGCAAGTGGGAGATTGTTGAATTCTTTATGCCCAAGACACATAGAACATTGACGTGGTTAGTATGTCATGATCCAAGTTGGTTCATACCCAATAACAAGCTAAGCAAACACTAAATAATATTTAATTGATGATATGATCATACAATTAAATATATATACACACCAATTTAGAAAATGGGTTTTCTAAATAAGTTGCATATGAGATTGAACAATTTATATGGATATTTTGTTTAATAGACATTGTTTGTAATGTTATTAAAGCTACTTAAATAACATCAAATAATAAGGGAGTGTGTGTGAGTTATACAATTAAAAGGTTAATTATATGTATAACTCATATTAGTGACTTGTAATGTGTTTTATTTGTTTTATGTTTTGGGGGGAAAACCCAAAGGTGAATCTTTGGGTATTCGGCCGCCCCCTTGGGGATTGGCCTCCTTTCTTTTCCCTAGTTCTCTTCGAACAAAGGAGATAGACAAGTCATTCACTCCACACTTCTTCTCTCTCTCACATGCAAAAACACAAGAAGAAAATTTTCTCTCCTCTTGTTGAAGAACCTCATTGCTGAAAGGGTTTCCAGCCTCTCTTCTTTCGTTTTTGGGTGTTCAAATCCTAGCAAAAAGGTGTTTGTCATATAGCTTGGGGTATGCAAGCTTGAGAGGACCTCCTTTGGTGCCTTTAGTTGTGTCTTGGAGCTCATCCTCTTCAATCTCTTCCTTTTTGCTGCTGAAAAGGTAGTCTATGGTAGCCTCATTATGGTTGTCCATATTATTTGTTTTGTGTTAACATAGCTTTTTTTATTCACATATAAAGATCCTATGTTTATGGGTTTGTTTATAACTTTGTAATATCAAGATGAAACCAGAATTTTCAGTTCATTATGTAAGTTATAATGCTTGTTTCCGCTGCATTTTCACTAAGTTTAAATGGTTAAACTATGAATCTTGTTCTAACAAACCCCAACACATATATTACAGAATTTATAAGTAATTTTCTTGCTTGATTGTTTTTTGATTGTTTGTTTCCGCCACTCAATCGTTGACTTGATTATCATATTCGATTGTCAGTAAGAATATCACTCTTACTAAAACCCAGTCAATTGGTATCATAGCTTTGGCTCCCGATTCTCTTTCAGATCTGCGCACAGACTGAATAGAACTCGATTGATCTGATAATCAAGTTGCTAGTAGTAGTTATCATCATCTCTACTTAGCAAACAGCAAGAATACTCCTCTCACACAGCAAGAACACTCATTCTGAACCTCAACAGAACTGCTTGAACAATTTGGACTCATCAAACATAATCAATCTTAAAATCAACTAAATCTATACTTACACAAATCAACATGGATTCTAACAGTTACTTTGAATTAGGTCATACACCTAAACCTCTCATGCTTAAACACATATTTGAGTTTAAACAATGGAGAATACGGTTTAGAAATTATATCACAGGTGTAGATCCTGACTTTTGGATCTCAATATGTAAGGGTCCACATATTCCTGTTACTTTATCAACAGCTCAAGCTACACTGTACAAGACTGCTAGAATACCAATTGAAGACTTAACTTTGGATGAAGATGACTATCAAAAAATCAAAATTGATCTTAAAGCATACTCTATTTTGACTCAAGCACTCAAAATGGATGTGCTGAAAAGATTGAAAAAATATGGAACTGCTAAAGCTGTTCGGGATGCTCTCAAAATTATGTGTGAAGGTAGCAGTGAAGTTGCTGAAATTAACAAAGACAAGCTGGTCAATCAGTATGAAACCTTCCATCACACCAAAGGAGAATCCATATCAAAACAACTACACATATTTGTACAGTTGGTCAATGACCTGGAAATTATGGGTGTTTCATACAACATTAAAGAACTCAACAAGAAAATGCTCCATAGTCTACCTGAAAGCTGGAAGCAAAATGTCACAATGTTGAAAAGTACTCTTGATCTTGAGAGTACCACTCTAGACATTACGATAGCCAAGAATGAAGCTTTGGAACTTGATGAACGAAGCAGAAATCTGAGTGGGCCAAGAGTGATTGAAGCCTACAAATTTCCTTCAGAATCACATTCTGTTGAAAATGCTTTCATCACAGGCGAAGATGAATTCATCTCATCAAGAAATCAAATGAACAATACTGGGTTCATTGCATCTCCATCATTCAATCACCATTCAACTTCAGCACAAGCATTAAAAGTCTCCACAACACCTCCAATCTCCCCAAAAGAATTAAAATCGGAAGAGCAAAAGGCAACCTACAATGCCTTTGTTGCAAGTTTTGAAGCATATCTTGGGGGAAGACTTACTTCAGCCCATTTAATACAAGAAGATTTAGAAGAATTAGATCCTGATGATGTTGAGGAGATGGATCTACAGTGGCAAATGGCAATGATTGCCATGAGAGCAAAGAAATTCTTCAGAAAAGGAAGAAAATTGAGCCTAAATGATAACACAAAGCTTGGATATGACAAATTCAAGATAAAATGCTTCAACAGTGGAATGACTGGTCATTTCTCAAGAGAGTGCAATGCTCCTAAAAGAACCAACCATTCAAAGAACTCTCCTGGTCAATCATCCTTATAGCCCAATTCAACCTATCACTCAAACAATCATCAACTGCAGTACCATCATTCTCATCATCAACAAACATACCAGAATCAACCACAGTTGACAAATCAAGCCCATGCAAGCAGTCATCCTTCTACCAATGCCCTTGTGATCAGACAAGATGGGATATGTGACTGGAGTGTGTATGCTGAGGAAGTCAAGCCTCATTCCAGAATCATGCTCTCATGGCTCATATCAATGATGGACCATCTGCAATGCCTACTGAGGTAAAAACTAACCTTTGTAGTGAGAAATGCATAAATGAATTACAAGAGTATAGAGAACATAATCATAAACTGGCAGATAAAATTAAAGAAGAAAAGGTGAAGTGAGAAATGATGAAGAGAGAACTAAAAAGTTTTGAAATCAAAATCCAATCTCTCATTTCTAATATAGAAATATTGCATTGTGAGAAATACAATCGTGCAGCTGAAAATGAGCTACTTACTGTAAAGTTAGCTCAAGCTAAAGCTCAAAAATCAATGACTGAAGTGAAACTTGAAAAGTTTCAAATGTCTTCAGTCAAGTTGCAAGAAATGCTGGATTCACAAAAGGATCCAAAGGACATGTCAGGGATTGGGTAAAATTCATGTCCTCCACCATACAATGACAATTACACTGTCATGCCTGACTCTATATCACTCTCTGAATCAATTGAACCTAAAATTGTGGAACCTAAATCAGACGTGAAACAAGTGACAAATCCTCAAAACAAACCTGATGTTTATTTTGAAACCAATGAGGACAAAATCAAGTTAGGACACCCAATCAAAATCAAAGAGTGTTCTGACAAGACAGTGATTGTCAAAAAACCATCAAGCCCTGTAAAACCAATTGTACCTTTTATAAAATTCATACCTTCTGTTTTACAAGGGAAAAAGAAATATGTCAAAACACTAAAACCCACTAGTGAGAGTAGTTCTGATAATGAGACTGTATCTCCACAAAATTCAAGCAAATTAGAAAATGTTTCACTGAAAAAGAAACCAAACGTAAAACTGAGTTCAACACATAAAACTTCATCAGACCCACAGTCATCCAAATTAAGGCAGGGAGTTGGGTTTGATATCTGTAATAAAGAACATGTTGACCAGTTTGAGAAAGAGGTGAGAAGTAGGTTGAAGAAACATAAACAGCCCAGACAACTAAACAAGAGTGGTATTGTAAAATAATCTACAAAAATGGCTGATTTTGATTCATCACCTAAAGAAAAGAAAGTGACTCATCAAAAGAAAGTATCAGTTGAGTCACTCAAAAGAACAATCTGATTCATGAAACAAACAAATGTATTGTGATATTTGTGACATGTTCAATCACAAAATAGATAAATGCTTCTTAAACTAATATTGTTCTATCTGTGATATGAACAATCACTCCACTAAAACTTGCTATTCAACAAGTATTGTTCAATCTGCGACATGAAAAATCACAATACATCTGATTGTTACTTCAATCAAAAGGCGAAATAGAACACTGATTGAAGCGGCAAGAACCATGCTAGCCGATGCTAAACTGCCAATCACCTTCTGGGCAGAAGCAGTTAACACGTCATGCTTTGTGCAAAATCGAACTCTAATTGTTATAGAAAGTAACATGACACCTTATGAACTGATATTTCAAAGGAAACCATTCATTGGATTCTTCAAATCATTTGGTTGTCCAGTCTTAATATTAAACACCCGTGATTATTTGGGAAAATTTTCATCTAAGTCTGATGAAGGATTTTTTGTACGTTATTCTTCTGTCTCAAAGGCTTATAGAGTGTTCAATCCTAGACTAAATATTATTGATGAATCCACAAATGTTCAATTCAACATTTGTTTCCCAAATCTACAAATGCTCCTGATTGGTTGTTTGATATTGACACTTTTACTAAATCATTTGACCAATTTCACTTGTCTGATATATGAAATATATATTCAGGTGACACTTCATCAAATGTAGAAAGAAAAGAAAATTATCCATTGATCCCACCTACATCTGATGAACATATGAATGAAGATGTTCCTCTTCAAGCTGATCCCATGAGACACTTCACAAAACCTTAGTGTTTCCTTTGAAGAAGGTCCTAGCCTGGTACCATCTCACTTAGATGACTTGTCACATGAGATCAGAAATCAAAAACATGCTTCTCATCAAGAAGAAACTCAAGGTACTTCAAATGATGCAAGCAACCTCAGCCCTGCTGAAGATGTAGCAGCTACTGAAACAGATATTGACAATCTTCATAATTCAACACCAATACAAGATGATTGTGCCTCTGACTATAATGAACTGAATGTCTCCAATCTTCATGTAACTATTGCGGGTGACATCATTCCCACCTCAAGAATACACAAGAATCATCTAGTAGAAACCGTTATTGTTGATCTTAATGAGAGGGTGACAAGAAGCAAGTCAAGTATTGCAAACATCTGTTTGTTCTCATGCTTTCTATGTCAAACAGTACCCGAAAACATCAATGAGGCACTTCAAGATAATAGTTGGATTGAAGCAATGCAGGAAGGATTGCTCAAATTCAAGAAACAAGAAGTATGACAGCTAGTAGATCTTCCCGAAGGACAATACCCTATCAGTACCACATGGCTGTACAGGAACAAGACTGATGATAGAGGGATAGTCATTAGAAATAAAGCGAGACTAGTGGCAAAAGGATACACTCAGGAAGAAGGAATTGACTACGACGAGGTGTTTGCCCCTGTTGCCAGACTAGAAGCAATCAGAATCTTTCTCGCATATTTTGCATCCATGAAATTCACTGTTTATCAAATGGATGTAAAGTGCGCCTTCTTATATGGAAAGATTGCTGAAGAAGTCTATGTAAGTCAACCACCTGGCTTTGAAGATCCAGAGTACCCTCACAGAGTGTACAAGTTCAACAAAGCTCTGTATGGTCTTCATGGAGCTCCAAGAAAGTGGTATGAGACTCTATCATCCTTTCTTCTTGAACATGGGTATGAAAGAGGAAAGATTGATCAGACTCTCTTCAGAAGAATAAGAGGAAAAGACATGCTGTTAGTCTAGATCTACGTGGATGACAGTATATTTGGCTTGACTAACAAACAACTCTGCAAAGAATTTGAAGATCTTATGCATTCAAAGTTTCGAATGAGTGCTATGGGGGAACTCACATTCTTTCTGGGAGTGAAAGTCTAGCAAACAACAGATGGAATCTTCATCAATCAATCAAAATAAGTAGAAACCATGCTGAAGAAATTTCACTTTGTTGACTGTCAGTCTATCAAAATTCCTGTGGATACTAAAGTGAAGATTGGACCTGGCCCTTAAGGAAAATCAGTGGATCAAACTAACTATCGATCAATGATAGGTTCACTTATGTATCTAACAGCCAGTAGGCCTGACATTATGTTTGGTGTTTGTGTGTGTGCTAGATATCAAGCTGATCCATAAGAATCACATGTGAATGTAGTCAAGGGGATATTCAGATATCTCAAGGGCAAACCAGCTCTCGGATTATGGTATCCAAAATAAGGAGAATTTAATCTCTATGCATACACAGACAGTGATTATGGATGATGCAACTTCAACAGAAAATCCACTTCTGGCGGTTGTCAATTTCTGGGTCCCAGACTAGTATCCTTGCAATGCAAGAAGCAGACAAATGTGTCTGTGTCCACAGCCGAAGCTGAGTATATTGATGCTTCAGCATGTTGCTCTCATGTTCTCTGGATTCAAAACCAGATGCTTGATTATGGTTTCAACTTTTTGCATACACCAATTTCTATTGACAACACAACTGCTGTCTTTATAACTAGTAATCCAGTTCAGCACTCAAAAACAAAACACATTGAAATTAGATATCATTTTTTGAGAGACTATGATGAAAAGGGTTTAATCAAATTGATTCAAGTACCAATAGAAAATCAATTAGCTGATTTGTTTACCAAGGCATTTGAACCTAGTAGGTTTGAATTTTTGGTTCAGTCAATTGGCATGATTAACCTTGAGTAAAAATATTTTAAAACATCAGAAAAACCCACAAAAAGAAATCTAGTAATATGAAGAAAATAATCTTGGGAAATGATATAATTACAGTCGTTATATCATTCACTGTGCTTAAATTTGAAAACGTAAAAGACTGAAATAACTTACCAGATATGATGGTAGGTTCAACTTGGAAGAAAAGATACATGCAGTGATGAATTAAAGACATATTCAATTGTGAAACACTTATTACAAAGTACAGGTATGTATTGGCTTATCCGAATGCATGTGTGTGTAGTAACCTAAACACACCAGGTAATGATCCTTTATGAATCTCTTTCCCCACATCATGTTTCATCTTTGTTTTGCTGAGCAAAGACCTGATGAAACTTGCACATAGTGCGGATGTCATGATCCAAAAGATTCCCAATGTGAAACACATCCAAAATTGGATGAATCAACAAAGTAATACATTCCAAGTGAATGATCAAAAGCATCCTATCATGGATCCTCTTCCAAAGTGAAGTGAAAAGAATCCCAATGAGGATCAACATGAAAAAGGATAAATTAAAAGTATCCCAATGAGCATCAGTGAATATGAGATTTCATGACTTAAGTAACCTGCTAAGCAAAGTTGTGACAAAGTTCTACCATGCATTGTATTAGGAGGGTTGATCATTCCATGCTTATGTGTGTGAGGTACACATTGAATAATAAATCAACCGAAACATGATAAAAGTAATTTGCATCAAAATATCAACCATGTATGAGCTTATGAGGACAAACATACCTTCAATCTTCAAGTTCATAATCATGTCCATTTAATCATAAAGGATGCACATGTGTAATGAAAGATTGATATGATCCCCACAAAGAGATTTCTCTCTTCATTATTAATATTAATCAAAATAATAATCAAAACTTTTAAATCTTTGAAGTTTCTCTCCAAATGTGGACATAAACTTTAGGGGGAGTAATTTAAAAGTTCAAATTTTCATTTATTAACTCAATTTTGAAAAACAAAACAAAAGGAATTTTAGTTGGTGTTGTTGCAATAAGTCAGTCATTATATCTCAGCTTATGCAGATTTGTTAGGATCAGTGATATACGTTTGATTGATTAGAGAGTATAGCAGCGGAATTCTAACAATGAAGTAGCCAATTCACAAGAACCAAGAGATATTCAATGTAAGAACAAAAACGGTTATAGACAGAGAATTCTGCAAATAATATTTCATCCAATATTCGCTTTCGTGGTAACGGAATGTCACAATTACAATTAGGTCAACACCTCTTATATAAGAGATGTGACGTCTATTGATGTCACTTGATAGTGACATCTAACAGAATTTATTACAAAGTACTGATAGTTAACACAACTAGTGAAGATGTCAAACAGCTGACATCTTCTTACAAAAATGCTAAGTGTTAACTATTATTACAACTACTGAAAAGAAAGTACTGAAACTATAACAACTAAAGAACATGCTCTTCAGTTGTTTTACAAATACTGAAACAAAGAAAACTACTGAAAGGTAAACCATCACAACAACTGAAGAATGCTTCTTCAGCTGTTGTAACAAACTCTGAAGGCTTCAGTACTTGTACTTGAGCTTCAGCTGTTGTCATCAGCTGATGTCTTCAGTCTTTATACTTCAGCTGTTGAACTTCAGTACTTTAGTCGTCAGCTGTTGAAGTCTTCAGCACTTTAGATCTTCAGCTGTTGTTCTTCAGTACTTTAGTTCTTCAGCTGTTGTTCTTCAGTACATTAGTTCTTCAGCTGTTGTTCTTCAGTACTTTAGTTCTTCACCTGTTGTTCTTCAGTACTTTAGTTTTTCAGCTGTTGCAGTCTTCAGACTTTTTCAAATAGCTGATCAAGTCTTCAGCAGTTGTTGTGATGTTTGTGGGACTTAGAGGTTTTTTTTCTCAGGCTCATTGGTTCTTCTGGCCTGACAAACTCCCCCTGAACCAATGCAGCCAAAACCTCTAAACTTATTAGAGTTGTCCCACTTATTATGGCAGAAATGTTGGTCTTTTTGTCTTCTAGATCAGCTCAGAAGCGACCCCTTTTTAAGCACCGGCCAGGGAAGAAGTCTCAAAGATTTGTTTGGCAAAGTATGAATGGGAACTCTGTTTTGGAGAATTGGACACAGAGTTATTACCCCATTCATGAGATCTATTTCCCCATGATGAGTCTGTACGACTCTCTTGTGTAGGCCTCAAGAAAGGTGATTTGTTCCTCCATGGTTAGCTCTTTAGCACCACCTTCAAACAATGATTCAGGCCCATAATACTTAGACAAGTATTTGGCCTGTTTCCCATTCTTTAGCTCCACAGTTGTTATTATTCTGTAAGCAAACTCATCCGGTGATTACCCTCTAGGAACAACTGGAGCTCATTTTTCCTCACTTCCTCAAGCCTCTTGTAAACTAACCCCTTTTTCACTATTTTGTTTTCCAGCATCTTCTGAGGGGTTAGATTAGCTTTATAGGCTTTCTTGAATTCCTCTAGGATTTCCCAGGGTGAAACTACAAAGACCAGAGAGATCACTTCATCTACGATCTTTTTCACCTGGCCAATGTATCTCTGAGGTATGTTTTTCTTATGAATTCTGTGAGACACCCTGGGATCAGGCCAAATCCTCACTCTTTCCTTTTGATATTGAAAGGTATGCTTGAGTGTGTAAAGTCTGAGGGCTTGTTTCTTCATATTGATGATAGAAGATGTGGCTGCATAAGCTTTGTCAACTTTCTTCAGCAATTCCTCATGATGCTGTTTATGAAGCTCTTCTTCTTCTAGCTTCACTTTAACCATTTGTCTTTGGAATTCAGGAGTAATTGCTGAGGAGTGACTTGTGGCCTTAGGCAACTGAATCACAGCTGAGAGTGGCAGCCTATCTTCATCATCTTCTTCATCATCTTCTAGCCTCAATACCCTTCTCTTCTTCTTCAAGGGTATATCATCGGCTATGGGTTTTGAGGGTAAGGGAGTTGGTTGGTGGGTTGTGTTTTGGGTGGTTTTGGTGTGGGAATATTGACAGGCTATTCTAGCATTTTTGAGGTGAGTGTGGCTTTTGATTGCTTGGCTAGCTCAGTCCTGCTCCCAGCACCCGCTTCATTCAAAGCTTCAATAACAAGTCCCTTAGTATATGCTTCAGACGAACAGATCTTGGTGGTGATTGCCAAGATACTGTCCCTGGACCAAGCTTTGATTTCGATCATTGATCTTCCAAGATATTTTGCAATAAATCTAATCATGATCTCAAGCCTTTCTCTTTCTAACACTTCATAACTTGCCCATCTATTCTGGATTTCTTCAATCTCTAATCGTCGAATCTCAGAGTCAAGTTTATCGGTGTCATGGCCTTGCCTAAACAGCTGATCAATGATGTTGTCCATCGATTTACTGTGTTCGGCATCAGCCTCTTTTATCAGTAGCTCCAAGGCTTTCTCTTTTCCTTCTCTTTATCGATCTCCACATTCAACTCTAACTCCTTTTCCACTACTATCCCTTCTGTTTCTTTCTCCTTTTCTTTCTCCTCTGTACTCCTCTTTCTTTTTGCTTTCACTGACTTAATCTCCCCCTTTTTGGTTGCATTGGTTGCAAGGGGTTGATTGCCAGAAAGCTATTTGTTAGGATCAGTGATCTATGTTTGATTGATTAAAGAGTATAGCAGCGGAATTCAAACAATGAATTAGTCGATTCACAAGAACAAAACGATATTCAATGAAGAACAAAGACGGTTATAGAGAGAGAATTCTGCAAATATATTTCATTCAATATTCGCTTTCGTGGTAACAGAATGTCACGCTTACAATTAGGTCGACACCTCTTATATAAGAGATGTGACGTCTGCTGATGTCACTTGATAGTGACATCTAACAGATTTATTACAACTGAAACACAACTACTGAAGATGTCAAAACAGCTGACATTTCCTTACAAAAATGCTAAGTGTTATCAGTTGTTATAACTACTGAAAAACATAAAACTACTGAAACTACAACGACTGAAGAACAAGCTCTTCAGTGGTTTTACAAAACTACTGAAAGTAAAAATATAAAACTACTGATATCACAACTACTGAAGAAGTACTCTTCAGCTGTTGTGACAAACTACTGAAACTTCAGTACTTGATCTTCAGACTTGAACTTCAGACGTTTCATCAGCTGATGACTTCAGTAGATATCATCAGCTGATGTCTTCAGTCTTTGTCTTCAGACTTTGTACATCAGTTGTTGATCTTCAGCACTTGTAAACTCTTCAGCTGTTGAACTTCAGTACTTTGGTCTTCAGCTTCAGCACTTGTGTTCTTCAGCTGTTCAGCATCAGTACTTGTGTTCTTCAGCTGTTCAGCTTCAGTACTTGTGTTCTTCAGCTGTTGTACTTCAGCAATTTAGTTCTTCAGCTGTTGAAGTCTTCAGCACTTGATCTTCAGCTGTTGAAGTCTTCAGCACTTGTCAAACTGCTGATGAAGCTTTCAGTAGTTGTTGTGATACCATGTGGGACTTAGAGGTTTTCTGATCTTGGCTCATTGGTTCTTTTGGTCCAACAAACTCCCCCTGAACCAATGCAGCCAAAACCTCTAATTATTTATTATCCCACTTATTGTTGGCAAAAGGTTGGTCTTTTTCCTTCTTGATCAGTAGAGAAGATGACCCATATAAGCTCCGGCCTGGGAAGAAGTCTCTGATATTTGTTTGGCAAGATATGAATGGGAACTCTGTTTTGGGGAACTGGACACAGAGTTGTTATCCCATTCATGAGATCTACTTCCCGTGTATGAGCCTGTAGGATTCTCTGGTGTAGGCTCTGAGAAACATGATTTGTTCTTCCATGGTCAGGTTCTCGGCTTCACCATCAAACAATCCTTCTCGCCCGTACAGCTTTGAGATGTACTTGGCCTGTTTGTCGTTCTTGAGCTCAACTGTTGTAATTTGTCTATATGCAAACTCATCAGGATGATTCCCTTCGAGTAGCAGACTGAGCTCATTCTGTTTGAAGTTCTCAAGCCTCTTGTAGACTAACCCCTTTTTGATAATTGTGTTCTCTATCATCTTCTGAGGTGGTTGTTTAGTCTCGTAGCCTTCTTGAAATCTTCGACAATCTCCCAGGGTGATACTACAAGGGCCACAGTGATCTCTTCATCTACGATCCTCTTGACTTGACCCTTGTATCTCGAAGGAATGTCTTTCTTTACAATCCTGTGAGCCACCCTCGGATCAGGCCATACTCTCACCCTTTCCTTCTGATATTGAAATGTATTGGCGAGAGTGTACAATCTCAGAGCTTCTTTCTTCATGCTTATAATTGATGACGAGGCAGCATAGGTTTTGTCAATGCTTTCCAGCATTTCATCATCATGAAGCTTTTGCTGCTCCTCTTCTTCAATTTTTACTCTCACAACATCCATCTGTGAGGTGGGAGTGATGGGCATAGGTTTGGCTTTCGCCAGTGTTAGGACTGCAGACAGAGGCATCCTATCTTCTTCCACATCATCCTCTTCTTCTTCTTCTTCTAGCCTCAACACCCTTCTCTTCTTATTCTTAGGTGCATCATCGGCTGTTGGTTTAGATGGTGAGGGAGTTGGTTTTGTGGGTTGTGATTGTGGTTGTTTGGATTTGGGCTTTGAGATTGGTTTGGAGATTTGAGGGGTAGGCTGTGTTTGAGTGGGTGGAAGGGAAGGTTGTTCCAGCATCTTTGTTGTGAGTTTAGCCTTTGTAAGTTTTGCCATTTCAAACCTTTTACCAGCCCCAGCCTCATCAAGGGCTTCAATGATAATCCCCTTGTGGAATTGCTCAGACAGACAGATTCTGGTGGCTATAGCCAGAATACTATCTCTGGTCCACGCGCGAATCTCCATCAAAGATCTTCCTAAGTATTGGCAATAAAACGGATCATGATCTCCAATCTCTCCTTTTCAAGTGCATCATACCCAGCCCATCGGGTTTGAATCTCTTGCACTTCCAACCTCCTGATTTCACTATCCAATGTGGCTGTATCAAAACCTTGCCTGAAGAGTTGCTCAATGATTTTATCCATGGATCGGCTGTGTGTATCATCAGCATCTTTTACCAGCTCTTCCAAGGATTTTTCTTCAGTAGTAGGTGATCATCAGCACTTTTCTTTCGTTTATAGGTGATCAGTTGTTGTTTTTCTTTTTCCACCTCTTGGGCTTGCTCTTGGGCCTTCTTATCCTCTGTTCTTTTCCTCTTCTTTTCTTTCACTGCAGTACTCTCCCCCTTTTTGGATGCATTGGTGGTAGGGGTTGTACCGCAGAAAGTGTCTTTTGCACAGCAGCATCAATCAATGATTGTAAAGTTGAGGAAAGCCTCTCATCAATGGCTTTAGTCATAATGTCAGTGATTATGGGTGTGATGAGAGGGAGGGAATTTTGAAGGACAGCAACTATTTGCTTAGGAGGGTTCTGTTCCCGAGAAATAGTGCCAGAGGCAGAGGCAGGTGGCTGAGTTGTTAGGAGTGGCTTAGTGTTTGGGGAACCTTCAACTGAAGGTGCCATCTGTGGGTTGGTGGAGGCAGATGGTCTTTCTCCTTGTGAGAGTTGGTCAAGTAGGTTTTGCAGCCTACTGACTTCCTCCTCAAGGATTGTGTTCTGGGCAAGAACATCATAGAAAAAGCCCAGGTCATCATCAGCAGAAGCTGAATCACCTGACCTCCTTCTTGGAGCAGGATGTACATGCACTGGGTGTAGACCAGTTGTAGCATGTGCCCCTTTGTCTTGGTACTAGGGACTTCCAGCCTCAGGACTATGTCCATCATCAGCTGTTGCCTCTAGTGAGGTCTTAGCAATGTTACCAGCCTCAGTCTGATGATGTGTTGATTCAGAAGAGGTGGCAGCCTCACTAGATATTCTAATCTCCCTATCTACACCAGGAGATAGAAGTGGTAAACCCCTGTGCTGTGGGTTCTCAATTGCACTTTGTTCCTCCCCCTCAATGGTAGAGGTGTTCCCAGTAGTAAGTGGTATCTGGGGAGGGGGTGAGGAGTGCAATTGAGTCAGCACTTGTGCAACTATCAATGTTGGGCTGTGTGGGGCGGTTGCATGGGGTGAAGGGATAGAAGCAGTGTGCACCTGGGGAGGAAGGTGCTCTTCAATGGCAATCCCCTCAAGTGAGGAAGATCCCAGATGTGTGGGTACCCCTTGTGTGGTTGCTGCAGGCTCCTGTTGAGAGGAACCCTGAGCGGCTATGGCTGGAAGAGTCCTTATATCCACTAGGGGGTTTTGACCCGTGGATATCTCCTGCGTTTGTGTTGCAGGGGCATCTTCAGGGGACTCAATTCCCTGAGTAGCCGTTTTGGGTTTCTTTTTGGTGGGTTTGGTGGGGACTTTTGATTTGGAGGTGGTGGTTGTGGGTTCTAGCTGCGTGGGTTTGCGCAGCTTGGCAGCCAATTTGAGTGTGTGGTCAGAGTTGTGCGGGAGTATACTTCAGGCAGAACAGCTGTAGCAGGGACTCCCAGGCCAACAAGTCCCTCAGCTTGAAGCTGGTTTGTAATGATGGCCATTATGAACCGCGGATATAATATCCAACAGTTAGTAGTTAGTTTTTGAGCCATATCCTTGAGCTCGGAAAATATTATTTCTGAAAAATTTAACGGCTGTTGCTCAAGAATAGAATACATTACCTGCTGCCACTTTGTCGACATTTAGTATGGGATTCGGCATGTAGTATGGGATTGAGAAGAAATGCCGTTTTGTATTGTGACTGAACCATAAGATCGATAGCAGTATCGAACTTAGCCCAGACAGGCGATTTAGTAAGGTAGGCTACACAGTTGTGCCGCGTTTAATTTGCATGGACGCCATTTAGAAGAGAGAAGTTTTGGAGAGGAACGTTAGGTTTGAAGAAGATGAAGCTTTGAAGTATTAGGTCAGGGATATTTATAGGGTACGGTTAAGAAAACGACTAAAGGATGTGGTGTTAGTCATCAGTAGTTTTAAACGACTGTTGACATGGGGTATATCCTTTCAGACGTTGAAACAGCTGAAGTCGTGGTATTAGGCATCAGTAGTTTGAAAACTACTGAAAGCCGTGGTTTTGACTTCAGATGATGAAACAACTGAGGACTTGGTATTTGTCATCAGTAGTTGTGAAACTACTCAAGACAGTGGTTTTGTCATCAGTTGTTGTAAACAGCTGAAGACTTGGTATTAGTCATCAGTAGTTATAAAACTACTGAAGACATGGTTTTGCTTCAGTAGTTTAGAATGAAACAGCAGTTGTTGAAACAACTGAAGAGAAAGTTCTCTTCAGTAGTTTTCGTCAATTCATAGCCTTTCAGCTATTTCATACTGTCCTCAACACTTACTCATCAGACTTTGCATCTGATTTTCAGGTGTTTCATAGGACGTCAGTACTATCTGTTTATACTGATTTCAGTAGTTGTAACTACATCAGTAGTTGTAACTACATCAGTAGTTGTAACTACATCAGTAGTTGTAACTACATCAGTAGTTTGGAACAGATAAAGTACTTCAGTACTTGTGAGGCATTTAGCCATCAGTAGTTATAAAACTACTGAAGGTGAAAGGACTCATCAGTACATATATGTGACATGGGTACCAATGATCACCAGTAATTACTACTGAAATCATCAGTAGTTGTCACTTATTCTAGCTGCAGCATACCAAGCCTTAACACAAGGTTTTGGAAAGTAGAACTATCCAAAGGCTTAGTAAAAATATCTGCAAGCTCATCAGCACTAGGCACAAACTTAGGATCAATCAGACCTTTTTCAAAGCAATCCCGAATAAAATGATGTCTGATCTCTATATGTTTGGTCCTAGAGTGCTGGACTGGATTTTTGACAATACACAGAGCTGAAGCACTATCCATTAATAATGGAGTCTTAGTCTCTGTAATGCCATAATCCAGAAGTTGATTCTGAAGCCAGAGTACCTGAGAGGTACAACTTGCAGCAGCAATGTACTCTGCCTCAGCAGTTGATGTAGCAACAGATGTTTGTTTCTTACTCTGCCAAGAAATCAAACAGTTGCCTAGGAATTGACAACCACCAGAAGTTGAATTTCTAGTTAACTTGCACCCTGCATAGTCACTATCTGAAAAAGCAACTAATTGCAAGAGTGTACAGTGGAATGCCATAAACCCAGAGAGTGTGTACCTTGCAAATATCTAAAGATTCTCTTGACTGCAATCAAATGAGACTCTTTAGGAGCAGCCTGAAATCTAGCACAAACACATGTAGCAAACATAATATCTGGTCTAGAAGCTGTTAAATACATCAAGGACCCAATCATACATCTGTAAAGCGTTTCATCAACAGCTTTACCTTTCTGATCAGCATCCAGTTGTGTGGGGTTGCACATGGGAGTAGAACAGGGCTTGCAGTTTTGTTAATCAAACTTATTCAAAAGGTCTTTTGTATATTTTGACTGATGAATAAAGGTTCCATCAGCCTTTTGTTTGATTTGCAAGCCTAGAAAGAACTGTAATTCTCCATTGCACTCATTTCAAACCTCTTTTTCATAATGTTGTAAAATCATCACACAACTGGGGATCAGAGGATGCAAAAATAATATCATCAACATAAATCTGAACAAGTAGCTTATGCTGATCCACCTTCTTAATAAACAAAGTTTTATCAGTGGAGCCTCTAGTGAAATATTCTTAAGAGAAAAGTAGAGAGTGTCTCATACCAGGCTCTAGGAGCTTGTTTCAACCCATAAAGAGCCTTATCAAGTTTGTACACCCATTCAGGATGTTTATTATCCTCAAAGCCTCGTGGTTGACACACATAAACTTCTTCTTTATTTTACCATATAAAAATGCACTTTTGACATCCATTTGGAAAACTTTAAGATTGTGGAATGCAGCATAGGCTAAGAACAATTTGATTGCCTCTAGTCTGGCTACAGGGGCAAAGGTTTCATCATCGTCAATACCTTCTTCTTGTGAAAACCCCTGTACAACCAGTCTAGCCTTGTTCTTAACAATAAGCCCATTTACATCAGTTTTGTTCCTAAACACCCATTTAATGCCTATTGCACACTTACCTGGGGGAAGAGGAACAGTTCCCACACTTGCTGTTTCTTGAACTGAAGTAGCTCAAGCTGCATAGCTTCAACCCATCCATTGTCTCTCAAAGCAACATGGTAGTGCTTGGCTCTAGCTGACTGATGAAGAGAGCATAGAAGCAGAAGTTAGACAACTGACTTCTGGTTGAAACACCAGTATTGATATCACCATAATCTGAGACATGGGGTGATTCTTCAGTTGTTGAAAAACAATGAGATCTGTGCAAGTGTTTGTAGAACCTTCAGCAGCAGCAGATGTTGATGTAGACTCTTGAAACCAAGAATTAGATGGTAACTCAAAAGATGTAGAGGAATCAGAGATCTCATCAGCATTTGTTGTGGATGGAACTGCTGAAGCTACAGGAACATCAAGTTTAGCAGACACAGGCAGTTGGTCACTAAACTTGAATAGGTGAGTATTGATTATCATCATCATCATCAATACCACCAGGTGGAAGACATGCTGCAGAAGATGATTTAGCCACAGGATCTGCAACAGCTGGAGGTTGAGAAGGAACATATTGCAGTATGTCCAAATCAAACAACTCCACAGGGTTTTGTGGAATCTTGTCCAAAGGAGATTCATTAAACTTCACATGCAAAGTCTCTTCAACTATCTTTGTTCGGCAGTTGAAGACTCTGTATGCCTTGCAAGTAGATGAATAACCAACAAAATACCTGCATCCACCTTAAGATCAAATTATGGAGTTGATCCTTTGTGTTGAGAATAAACAGGGACACCCAAATGCTTTGAAAAATGAAATTAGAGGAGCCAAGTGATGAAGAACTTCATATGGAGTCTTCATCAACCTCTGATTTACTACAACTATTTTGCACATAGCAAGCTATGTTAACAGCTTCAGCCCAAAAGGTCAGTGGCAAACCAGAGTCAGCCAGCATAGACCTTGCAGCTTCAATGAGGGTCTGTTTCTCTCTCCACTACTCCATTTTGTTCTGGAGTCCTTGGGATGCTAAACTGCCTTTTCATTCCCTTTGAGAGATAGAAATCATCAAGTGTATGGTTTCTGAATTCAGTTCCATTGTCACTCCTAATACACTTGACTGGAAGGGAATACTGCTTCTCAATATACAACACAAAGTGAATAATCTTCTGAGCAACCTCATCCTTTGAATGTAGAAAGAAAGTCCATACAAATCTGGAGTAATTATCCACAATTACCAGACAGTATTTCTTCTTGGCCATGCTCATCACTCTCACAGGACCAAATAGATCCATATGCAGTAATTGCAAGCAGGCAGTGGACTTAGGCTCTTCAATAGGAGGGAATGAGACTTTGTGTTGTTTTCCTTTTAAACAAGCAGTGCAGGTTTCATCACAGTGGAACTCCTTTATTGGTAAGCCTCTGACTAAATTATTGTGGATAAGCTGATTCATGTTTTTGAAATTAACATGACCCAGCCTTCTGTGCCACCGTTTAGATTCTTGAGAAGAGGCTTTGGAAAATAGGCAAGGATTGCCTTTGAGATCTATTTTCTTGGAAAGATCTAAGGCATACACTCTTCCTGTCCTGTTGGCTCTCAGGAGAGTGTGATCATCCAACACCTTGTCAATCAAATGCAAAACTTTGGATGACAGAATCCTACAGTTCTGACTGGTGAAAAGAGCAACATGGCCTTTATCACACATTTGACTGACACTCAAGAGATTGTACTTGAGATTTTCCACATGATTAACATCATCAAATTTGATTTCTCCATTGGAGACAAAGCCATTACCAATGATGTAACCCATAGCATCATTGCCAAAAGAAACAAATCCCTTCTTCCTTGAGAGTAGTCATGAAGAAGAGAGCTGTTCCCAGTCATGTGCATAGATCCCCCACTGTCTACATACCAGATGCTACTTTGGCATGTTGGAGAACCCTGCAATAATAAACAATCAGTTACTTTTGGAGACCCAAACCTTTTTGGTTTTGGGCCTGGTCTTATCAATAGATGGTAAACTAACAAGTTTATTAGAAACAACAACTTGAGAGGAAGAAGATGGTGAAGAAGAGGAATCCTTTGGCTTGGACCTCCTTTTCTGTGGTTTCAACATAGGAGCATCGAATTGGTTAACTCTACCTAACAGATGTTGAACCATCATAACCAGCTGTGTCTGATTTTGTGATAAGGCTTTCAGCTCATCAGACACATTGCCAGTGGAGTTTGATAAGTTCCTATGTTGCACCTTCTTCTTCTGAGCACTCTCAGCTATCACCTATTTAACCCCTTCCTCTTTGGATTTCTTTGAGGACTTAAGGGTTACAGAATTTGATGTTGCTGATACAAATGTGGTCTCAAACTCATTTTTCATTTTTACCATTTTCTCTTTAATTTCTTCTTTTTGTTTGAGTTTGGAACCTCTTTTGTACCAGCAATCATCTCTAAGATGATTGAACAAACCACATACTTCACATGGTTTCTTCTTCATCTTAGGTTGATCATCAACTAAAGAGGGTGAAGCAACTGAAGACTTGTTCTTCAGTGCTTTGGAAGCATTGTTTGCTTTCTTGAATGCCTCTTCAGTAGTCTTCAAACTCTTTCTACTGACAGTTTTCTTCTCTTCAGTACTGGCAGTAGTTGGAGTTTGAACTTCAGGTGTTAAATCCTGCTCTCTAGTCCTTTCAGGACTTTCAGAATTAACTCCTGATTTGATCAACTCATTGATCATGTGAGTGTCAGCATTTGAACCATCAACATCAGCTGATAGGTTCTGAGAGGGCTTGATGCTGACTTCTACTTCTGATTGTGCTGTATCAGAAAGTAGATCACACGATGAGATGGATTGGTTATTACTCTCACCATCAGATTCTACCTCTGCTCTTGGAGTAAAATCTGTAGGTGGAGTAGTGTGATTGTAACCAATGCCAAATTTCACATTGGAAGCAGATTGCTTACTAAGAAGCATTTCAAAACCTTTGCATGATTGTACCCATCTATCACACTCTACCTAGGTAACTGCAAGGGTTTCTTTGAGATCTTTATACTTCTCTAGAAGTATCTCTTCCCTAGCCTTATCATCAGTTATTTGGCATTTCAATTTGTAAATCTCATCATTTTATCATTAAGCACATACTCAAATTCAGCTTTGTTTTTGGAAATTATTTGTTCTAGCTCAATGTCTTGTTGATTAAAGCTACATTTGCTTCTCTAATAGATGCAAATGCTGCTATGCATGTTTCTGAACATAATTTGGCTTTTGCCTCAGAGGATACCTGTGATACCTTTGGTGTAGAAGCATTAGAGGATGAAGTATCAGCAGAATCCAAAGCCATAGAGCTAGATTTCGAAATGGACTTTCACACCATGTTGACCAGCACCTGAGAACAGTTGTACAAGTCATCTGGTAAACTGCTAAAGTCAACAACTCCTGGGGTGAAGAAGCTGTGTTGTTGAGGTTGATTTTGTTGATGAGATTGGGAAGGCTGTGGTTCAGGCAATGCTTGTGGTTGTTGTGCAATTGGAGCTTGAACAGGATTTGGTTAAGGCACATAATAGCAGGGATAAGGACATGACATTGGACCCTGGGGAACAAAGTATGCAGGAGATCTAGGATGTGATAATGACCAGAACCAGCAGGATGTTGCCCTCTGTTTTGTGGACTAGTACTAGGAAAAGTCACAAAGGGTGTAGAAGAGTTAGATCCAATTGATCTACACTCTCTTGCAAGGTGTCCTAGCCTTTGGCATTTGTGACACCTCAACTTACTCTTGTCAAAACCAACTTTGGTTTTACCAGAGAGTCCCGGAAATTTCCTGCCAGTTCTCTTATAGAACTTCTGTGATCTGATATTAATCAGTGCCATTTGGCTTAGAATATCCATGTCTTCTATATCATCCTCAGCTATTCCTTTTAGATCATCCATGGTGAAGCATAAATTGTCACTATTACTGCCAGAATGACTCTCAATACCATCAAATGCATGATCAGAACTATTTGAAGAGAAATCTATATGCTCATCATAATTGCTTTCAGATGCAGCATATTCTGACTCATGACCAACCAAGGCAGTATTCCCGGTATACAAAGTCATCAGTGAGCTTCCTGATGAGGACAGTTTCCTCTTCTGCTCTATCTCTCTTTCAAATGTAAGCAGTTTCCCATGAAGTTGGGTGAGAGATAGACCATCCAGATTTGCATTGGAGCGTAGAACAATAGTGTATGTGTCCCATCTCTCAGGCAGTGATCTGAGGAATCTGTTGTTCATCTGGCTATTGGTGTATTCCTGTTTCACCATTTTCAGCTCAGATATCAAGCAGGAAAAGCGCTCAAACTGTTGAGTCAGTGTCTCACCCTTTCTATGGGAGAATGTCTCATTGTTGGGCAAGGATTTCTCTATTGTTTGCTAAGACCTCATCTGTGCCACCGAATTTTTCCTTCAGGGCATTCCAGAGATCATGAGTAGTTTCATGATGCATAAGCCCTGAATAGATTTCATTAGGCAGTGCCATGGCCAGAATTCCATGGGCTTAGCATCAATCTCAAATAGTTTCCGATCTTCATCAGAGTATTGTTCCTTCTTCTTCGGAACCATTTGATTGGTTTCCGGATTGTTCACCATAGGCTTATGTGGTCCATGTACCACAGATGTCCAACAACCTGAACTGTTAACAGACAGGTGATGAAGCATTCTTCGTTGCCATATGTTATACTCAGTCCTAACCAGCATCAGAGGCTTGGTTGAGGAACCGGTATTGTGAGGATCATTAGAAGGAGTCGTCATCTCAGATTCAATCAAATTCGGTTAAGCTAAAACAGATTTAGAACAAAACGCAACAACCAATTGAACCAGAAGATCTCAAAAAAATGAACGAAAGCGACAGAAATTCAATAATCTATAACCAGTTCTTGCAAATACGCTAATTCAATCAAACACAGAAATCAATTAGCAGTTTCAATGATCAATTGTTAGATCGATCAATGATTAACCATGCTCTGATACCACTTGTTAGGATCAGTGATCTATGTTTGATTGATTAAAGAGTATAGCAGCGGAATTCAAACAATGAATTAGTAGATTCACAAGAACAAAACGATATTCAATGAAGAACAAAGACGGTTATAGAGAGAGAATTCTGCAAATATATTTCATTCAATATTCGCTTTCGTGGTAACAGAATGTCACGCTTACAATTAGGTCGACACCTCTTATATAAGAGATGTGACGTCCGCTGATGTCACTTGATAGTGACATCTAACAGATTTATTACAACTGAAACACAACTACTGAAGATGTCAAAACAGCTGACATCTCCTTACAAAAATGCTAAGTGTTATCAGTTGTTAAAACTATTGAAAAACATAAAACTACTGAAACTACAACGACTGAAGAACAAGCTCTTCAGTCGTTTTACAAAACTACTGAACGTAAAAATATAAAACTACTAATATCACAATTACTGAAGAAGTACTCTTTAGCTATTATGACAAACTACTGAAACTTCAGTACTTGATCTTCAGACTTGAACTTCAGACGTTTCATCAGCTGATGACTTCAGTAGATATCATCAGCTGATATCTTCAGTCTTTGTCTTCAGACTTTGTACATCAGTTGTTGATCTTCAGCACTTGTAAACTCTCAGCTGTTCAACTTCAGTACTTTGGTCTTCAGCTTCAGCACTTGTGTCTTCAGCTGTTCAGCTTTAGTACTTGTGTTCTTCAGCTGTTCAGCTTCAGTACTTGTGTTCTTCAGCTGTTGTACTTTAGCACTTTAGTTCTTCAGCTGTTGAAGTCTTCAGCACTGATCTTCAGCTGTTGAAGTCTTCAGCACTTGTCAAACTGCTGATGAAGCTTTCAGCAGTTGTTGTGATACCATGTGGGACTTAGAGGTTTTCTGATCTTGGCTCATTGGTTCTTTTGGTCCAACACTATTTCCCCACAACCTCCTCTATCAATGGTTGTATTACTGTGGAAAGCCTCTCATCAATGGCTTTGATCACTATGTCAGTGATTATGAGTGTGATGAGAGGGAGGGAATTTTGAAGGATAGCAACTATTTGCTCAGGAGGGTTCTGTTCTTGAGAAATAGTGCCAGAAGCAGAGGCAGGTGGCTGATGTTGGGAATGGCTTAGTGTTTGTGAGACCTTCAGATGAAGGTGCCATATGTGAGGTGGTAGAGGCAAATGGTCTTTGTTCCTTACAAGTTTTGGCAAGCAGCTCTTTGAGTCTGCTCATCTCCTCTCCAGGATGGTGTTTTGGGTGATTACATCGTAAAAGAAGCCCAGGTCATCATAAGTAGTTACTAAATCACTTGACCTCCTGATAGGATCAGGATGAACATGCACTGAGTGTAGCTCAATTGTAGCATGTGCCCCTTTGTCTTGGAGCTGGGGACTTCCTGCCTCAGGACTTTGTCCTGCATCAGCAGTTGCCTCTGGTAAGGTCTTAGTAATGGTACCAACTACAACCTGATCATATGCTGAAATAGGAGAAGTGGCAGCCTCACCAGAAGTTCCAATCTCCATTGCTACACTAGGAGAAGGAACATTGTAACCCCTATGCTGTGGGTTCTCAGCTGAACTTTGGTCCTCCCCCTCAATGGTAGAAGTATTCCCAGTTGTAGTTGGTATCTGGGGAGGGGGTGAGGAGTGCAACTGAGTCAGCACTTGTGCAACAAGTAATGTAGGACTTTGGGGGGCGGTTGCATGTGGTGATTGGGTGGAAGCAGATTGCACCCGGGGAGAATGGTGTGCTTCAATGGTAACCCTCTCAAGGGAGATAGGTTCCAGCAGTGTAGGTTCCCCAATGTTAGTTGCAACAGGATCCTGTTGAGTGGATACCTGTGCGTCTGTGGCTGGTTGAGTCAATGTCACAACTAGGGGGTTAAGACCAGTGTGTTGTTCCTGTGTTTGTGGTACAGGGGCATCCTCAGGGGACTCATCTCCCTGAGTAGCCTTTTTTGGCTTTTGGATTTGGGTGTAGTGGGGACTTTGGTTCTAAAGGTGGTGGCTGTGGGTTCCAACTGCGTGGGTTTTCGCAGCCTGGCAGCCTGTTTCAACGTTTGGTCAGAGTTGTGCCTGGAGTATACTTCACGCAATACAGCCGTTGCAGGGACTCCGAGACCAACAAGTCCCTCAGCTTTTAGCTGATTCTCTATTATGGCCATTATGAACTGAGGATATAATATCCAGTGGTTAGAAATAGATTTTGAGGCCATGTCCTTAAGTTCCAGAAAAATGATTTCAGAGAAGTTTAGGTTCTGTTGCTTAAGGATAGAGAATAGTACCTGCTGCCACCTTGCAGACATTTGATCCCAAGAGGAAGTCTTAGGAGCCAAACAAACATTTACCATGTGAAATATGAGACGTTCAGCATCATGGAAATGTTTCTTCAGTATGGTGGAGGCACTAAGGTTTCCCTGATATCCATGGTGGGCAAAGGATAAATCAGTTGTGCCCTTTGGATATCCAGCAGGAAAAGTGGCATCATCCAGGTGTAGGGTTTGACGAAGTATATCGGGAGTGATGACCACTTGGTGGTTGTTGACGACCACGGAGAGACTCTGTGCTGTTCTCCCCAGTGGTGAGGGTGACGTTCATCCAAAACTGGTTAAGGGATTCGGCATGAAGGATTGGATTGAGAAGAAAGGCCGTTTTGTAGGGTGACTGGACCATAAGATCAATAGCATTATCGAACTTAGCCAGAATGGCGATTTGGTGAGGTAAGCTACACAGTTGTGTCGCGGTTTGAGCTGCATGGTCGCCATTAATAAGAGAGAAGTTTTGGAGATATGAACGTTAGGTTTGAAGAAGATGAGGCTCTGAAGGATTAGGTCGGGGATATTTATAGGGTACGGTTTAGAAAATGACTTAAGGGTTGGTGTTAGTCATCAGTAGTTTAAAACGACTCTTGACATGGTATTACCCTTTCAGACGTTGAAACAGCTGAGGTCATGGTTTTAGGCATCAGTAGTTATAAAACTACTGAAGACGATGGTTTTGACTTCAGATGTTTGAAAACAATTGATAACTTGGTATTAGTCATCAGTAGTTGTGAAACTACTCAAGACATGGTTTTGTCATTAGTTGTTGTAAACAGCTGATGACTTGGTATTAGTCATCAGTAGTTGTGAAACTACTGAAGACATGGTTTTGTCATCAGTTGTTTAGGATGAAATAGCAGTTGTAGAAACAACTGAAGAGAAAGTTCTCATTAGTAGTTTTTGTCAATTCATAGCCTTTCAGCTGTTTCATACTGTCCTCAACACTTACTCATGAGCCTTTTTGTTGTTTTCAGTTGTTTCATAGGACATCAGTACGTATCTGTTTTGACAACATCAGTAGTTACAACTACATCAGTAGTTGTTACTCTATCGGTTGTTGTAACAGAAGCAGTACAATATGTGATATGGTAACTAATGATCATTAGTACTTATTTACTGAGATCATCAGTAGTTATCACTTATTCTAGCTGCAGCATACCAAGCCTTAACACAAGGTTTGGAAAGTAGAACTATCCAAAGGCTTAGTAAAAATATATGCAAGCTCATCAGCACTAGGCACAAACTTAAGATCAATCAGACCTTTTTCAAAACAATCTCGAATAAAGTGATGTCTGATCTCTATATGTTTGGTCCTAGAGTGCTGGACTAGATTTTTGACAATACACAGAGCTGAAGCACTATCCATTAATAATGGAGTCTTAGTCTCTGTAATGCCATAATCCAGAAGTTGGTTCTGAAGCCAGAGTACCTCAGAAGTACAACTTGCAGTAGCAATGTACTCGGCTTCAGCAGTTGATGTAGCAACAGAGGTTTGTTTCTTACTCTGCCAAGAAATCAAACAGTTGCCTAGGAATTGACAGCCACCAGAAGTTGGCTTTCTAGTTAACTTGCACCCTGCAGAGTCACTATCTGAAAAAGCAACTAATTTGCAAGAGTGTCCAGTGGAATACCATAAACCTAGAGATTGTGTACCTTGAAAATATCTAAAGATCCTCTTTGTTGGACCAAAAGAACCAATGAGCCAAGATCAGAAAATCTCTAAGTCCCACACGGTATCACAACAACTGCTGAAAGACTCATCAGTAGTTTGACAAGTGCTGAAGACTTCAACAGCTGAAGATCAAGTGCTGAAGACCTTAACAGCTGAAGAACCAAAGTGCTGAAGTACAACAGCTGAAGAACACAAGTGCTGAAGCTGAAAGATCAAAGTACTGAAGTACAACAGCTGAAGAGTTCACAAGTGCTGAAGATCAACAACTGATGTACACAGTCTGAAGACAAAGACTGAAGACATCAGCTGATGATATCTACTGAAGTCATCAGCTGATGAAACGCCTGAAGGTCAAAGTCTGAAGACCAAGTACTGAAGCCTCAGTAGTTTGTCACAACTGCTGAAGAGTACTTCTTCAGTAGTTGTGATATCAGTAGTTTTATGTTTTATGTTTCAGTAGTTTTGTAAAACGACTGAAGAGCTTGTTCTTCAGTCGTTGTAGTTTCAGTAGTTTTATATTTTGTACTTAACCTGCTGATATGTTCTCAGTAGTTGTGAACATTTCAGTAGTTTGTTAAGATTTAGTTATTTCTGTATTGGATCTGCCAGTTGTCACTTTCCGTGATACAGCAGTGACTGTTGCACTCTATATAAGGAGTGACAACCCATTGTAATCATTGAGTGAATTGAGCAATTGAATGGAATGTTTGATTGATTTGATTAGAAATATTCTCCATCTATAAACATTCCTAGAAATCAGAAATTCATATTCTCTCCCTATAACCGTATGCGATCTTAACGCTTACATATATTGTTTGCTTGCTACAATTTGTCTAATTCGTTTGTGTATTCCGCTGCTTTACATTCTGATAAACATCAAACTTGTGATCACTGATCCTGTCACTCTTGAATGCAATCAAATGAGACTCTTTAGGTGCAGCCTGAAATCTAGCACAAACACATGTAGCAAACATAATATCTGGCCTAGAAGCTGTTAAATACATCAAGGACCCAATCATACATCTGTAAAGGGTTTCATCAACAACTTTACCTTTCTGATCTGCATCCAGTTGTATGGTGTTGCACATGGGAGTAGAACAGGGCTTACAGTTTTGTAAATCAAACTTATTCAAAAGATCTTTTGTATATTTTGACTGATGAATAAAGGTTCCATCAGCCTTTTGTTTAATTTGCAAGCCTAGAAAGAACTGTAATTCTCCCATTGCACTCATTTCAAACCACTTTTTCATTAATGTTGTAAAATCATCACACAACTGGGGATTAGAGGATGCAAAAATGATATCATCAACATAAATCTGAACAAGTAGCTTATGCTAATCCACCTTCTTAATAAACAAAGTTTTATCAATGGAGCCTCTAGTGAAATTATTCTTAAGAAGAAAAGTGGAAAGTGTCTCATACCAGGCTCTAGGAGCTTGTTTCAACCCATAAAGAGCCTTATCAAGTTATACACCCATTCAGGATGTTTATTATCCTCAAAAGCTGGTGGTTAACACACATAAACTTCTTCCTTTATGTTACCATATAAAAATGCACTTTTGACATCCATTTGAAAAACTTTAAGATTGTGGAATGCAGCATAGGCTAAAAACAATCTAATTGCCTCTAGTCTGGCTACAGGGGCAAAGGTTTCATCATAATCAATACCTTCTTCTTGTGAAAACCCCTGTACAACCAGTCTAGCCTTGTTCTTAACAATAAGCCCATTTCCATCAGTTTTATTCCTAAACACCCATTTAGTGCCTATTGCACACTTACCTGGGGAAGAGGAACCAGTTCCCACACTTGCTGTTTCTTGAACTGAAGTAGCTCAAGCTGCATGGCTTCAACCCATCCATTGTCTCTCAAAGCAACATGATAGTTCTTTGGCTCTAGCTGACTCATGAAGAGAGCATAGAAGCAGAAGTTAGACAATTGGCTTCTTGTTGAAACTCCAGCATTGATATCACCAATAATTTGAGACATTGGGTGATTCTTCAGTTCTTGATAAACAATGAGATCTATGCAAGTGTTGTAGGACCTTCAGCAGCAGCAGATGTTGATGCAGACTCTTGAAACCAATAATTGGATGGTAACTCAAAAGATGTAGAGGAATCAGAGATCTCATCAGCATTTGTTGTGGATGGAACTGCTGAAGCTACAGGAACATCAAATTTAGCAGACACAGGCAGTTGGTCACTAAACTTGAATATGTGAGTATTGATATTATCATCATCATCAATACCACCAGGTGGAAGACATGCTGCAGAAGATGATTTATCCACATGATCTGAAACAGCTGGAGGTTGATAAGGAACATATTGTAGTATGTCCAAATCAAATAACTCCACAGGGTTTTGTGGAATCTTGTCCATAGGAGATTCATTAAGCTTCACATGCAAAGTCTCTTCAACTATCTTTGTTCTGCAGTTGAAGACTCTGTATGCCTTGCAAGTAGATGAATAACCAACAAAATACCCTGCATCCACCTTAGGATCAAATTTTTGGAGTTGATCCTTTGTGTTGAGAATAAAACAGGGACACCCAAATGCTTTGAAAAATGAAATTAGAGGAGCCAAGTGATGGAGACCATCATATGGAGTCTTCATCAACCTCTGATTTACTAAGGCTCTATTCTGCACATAGCAAGCTGTGTTAACAGCTTCAGCCCAAAAGGTTAGTGGCAAACCAGAGTCAGCCAACATGGACCTTGCAGCTTGAATTAGGGTCCTGTTCTTCCTCTCCACTACTCCATTTTGTTCTGGAGTCCGTCGGATGCTAAACTGCCTTTTGATTCCCTTTGAAAGATAGAAGTCATCAAGTGTATGGATTCTGAAATTAGTTCCATTGTCACTCCTTATACACTTGACTGAAAGGGAATACTGCTTCTCAACATACAACACAAAGTGAATAATCTTCTGAGCAACCTCATCCTTTGAATGTAGAAAGAAAGTCCATACAAATCTGGAGTAATTATCCACAATTACCAGACAATATTTCTTCTTTGCCATGCTCATCACTCTCACAGGACCAAATAGATCCATATGCAGTAATTGCAAGCAGGCAGTGGACTTAGGCTCTTCAATAGGAGGGAATGAGACTTTGTGCTGTTTTCCTTTTAAACAAGCAGTGCAGGTTTCATCACAGTGGAACTCCTTTATTGGCAAGCCTCTGACTAAACTATTGTGGATCAGCTCATTCATGTTTTTGAAATTAACATGACCCAGCCTTCTGTGCCACAGTTTAGATTCTTGAGAAGAGGCTTTGGAAAATAGGCAAGGATTGCCTCTGAGATCTATTTTCTTGGAAAGATCTAAGGCATACACTCTTCATGTCCTGTTGGCTCTCAGGAGAGTGTGATCATCTAACACCTTATCAATCAAATGCAGAACTTTGGATGACAGAATCCTACAGTTCTGACTGGTGAAAAGAGCAACATGGCCTTTATCACACATTTGACTGACACTCAAGAGATTGTACTTGAGATTTTCCACATGATTAACATCATCAAACTTTATTTCTCCATTGGAGACAAAGCCTTTACCAATGATGTAACCCCTAGCATCATTGCCAAAAGAAACAAACCCCTTCTTTCCTTGAGAGTAGTCATGAAGAAGAGAGCTGTTCCCAGTCATGTGCATAGATCCCCCACTGTCTACATACCAGATGCTACATTGGCATGTTGAAGAACCCTGCAATTATAAACAATAAGTTAGTTTTGGAGACCCAAACCTTTTTGGTTTTGGGCCTGTTCTCATCAGCAGATGATAAACTAACAGGTTTGATAGAAACAACAGCCTGAGAGGAAGAAGATGGTGAAGAAGAGGAATTCTTTGGCTTGGACCTCCTTTTCTGTGGATTCAACATACGAACATCTAATTGGTTAACTCTTCCAATAGATGTTGAACCATCATAACCAGCTGTGTCTGATTTTGTGATAAAGCTTTCAGCTCTTCAGACACATTGGCATTGGAGTTTGATAAGTTCCTATGTTGCACCTTCTTCTTTTGAGCAATCTCAGCTGTTACTTGTTTAACCCCTTCCTTTTTAGATTTCTTTATGGACGTAAAGGTTACAGGATTTGATGTTGCTCATACAAATGTGGCTTCAAACTTAGTTTTCATTTTAACCATTTTCTCTTTAGTTTCCTCTTTATGTTTGAGTTTGGATCCTCTTTTGTACCAACAATCATCTGTAAGATGATTGAACAAGCCACATACTTCACATGGTTTCTTCTTCATCTTATGTTGATCATCAACTAAAGAGGATGAAACTACTGAAGACTTGCTCTTCAGTACTTTGAAAGCATTGTTTGCTTTCTTGACTTCCTCTTTAGTAGTCTTCAAACTCTTTCTACTGACAGTTGTCTTCTCTTCAGTACTGAAAGTAGTTGGAGTTTGAACTTCAGGTGTTAAATCTTTCTCTCCAGTCCTTTCAGGACTTTCAAAATAACTCCTGAGTTGATCAACTCTTTGATCATGTGAGTGTCAGTAGTGGAACCATCAACATCAGCTGATAGGTTCTGAGAGGGCTTAGTGCTGAATTCTACTTCTGATGGTGCTGTATCAGAAAGTAGATCACATGATGAAATGAATTGGTTATTACTCTCACCATCAGATTCTACCTCTACTCTGGGAGTAAAATCTGTAGGTGGAGCAGTGTGATTATAACCAATGCCAAACTTCACATTGGAAGTAGATTGCTTACTAAGAAGCATTTCAAAACCCTTGCAAGAATTTACCCATGGATCACACTCTACCTGGGTAGTTGCAAGTGTTCCTTGAGATCTCTATACTTCTCTAGAAGTATCTCTTCCCTAGCCTTATCATCAGTTATTTGGCATTTAAGTTTGTAAATCTCATCATTCTTATCATTAAGCACAGACTCAAATTCAGCTTTGCTTTTGGAAATTATTTGTTCTAGCTCAATGTTCTTGTTAATTAAAGCTACATTTGCTTCTCTAATAGATGCAAATGCGCTATGCATGATTCAGAACATAGTTTGGCTTTTGCCTCAGAGGATACCTGTGATACCTTTGGTATAGAGGCATTAGAGGATGAAGTATCAGCAGAATCCAAAGCTATAAGAGCTAGATTTCCAAAGGGACTGTCACCACCATGTTGACCTGCACCAGTGAACAGTTGTTCATGACCAGACAAATCATCTGGTAAACTGCTCCAGTCAACAACTCCTGGGGTGAAGAAGCTGTGTTGTTGAGGTTGAATTGTTGATGAGATTGAGAAGGTTGAGGTTCAGACAATGCATGTGATTGTTGTGAAATGGGAGCTTGAACCGGATTAGACTGAGGCAAGTAATAGTAGGGAAAAGGATATGACATTGGTCCCTGGGGGACAAAGTATGCAGGAGATCTAGGGTGTGAATGATGACCAGAACCAGCAGGATGCTGCCCTCTGTTTTGTGGACTAGTACTAGGAAAAGTCACAAAGGGTGCAGAAGAGTTAGATCCAGTTGATCTACACTCTCTTGCAAAGTGTCCAAGCCTTTGGCATTTGTGACACCTCAACTTACTCTTGTCAAAACCAACTTTGGTTTTACCAGAGAGTCCAGGAAATTTCCTGCCAGTTCTCTTGTAGAACTTCTGAGATCTGATATTAATCAATGCCATTTGGCTCAGAATATCCATCTCTTCTAGATCATCATCAGCTATTCCTTTCAAATCATCCATGATGAAGCATAGATTGTCACTATTACTGCCAGAATGACTATCAATACCAACAAATGCATGATCAGAACTATTTGAAGAGAAATCAATATGCTCATCATAATTGCTTTCAGATGCAGCATATTCTGACTCATGACCAACCAAGGCAGTATTCCCTGGTACAAAGTCATCAGTGAGCTTCCTGATGAGGACAGTTTCCTTTTCTGCTCTATCTCTCTTTCGAATGTAAGCAGTTTCCCATGAAGTTGGGTGAGAGATAGGCTATTCAGATTGGCACTAGAGCGTAGGACAATAGTGTATGTGTCCCATCTCTCAGGCAGTGATCTGAGGAACCTGTTATTCATCTGGCTGTTGGTGTATTCCTGTTTCACCATTTTCAGCTCAGAGATCAAGCAGGAAAAACGCTCAAACTGTTGAGTCAGTGTCTCACCCTTTCTATGAGAGAATGTCTCATATTGTTGGGCAAGGATTTCTCTGTTGTTTGCTAAGACCTCATCTGTGCCACCGAATTGTTCCTTCAAGACATTCCAGAGATCATGAGCAGTTTCATGATGCATAAGCCCTGAATAGATTTCATTAGGCAGTGCCATGGCCAGAATTCCATGGGCTTTAGCATCAATCTCAAACAGTTTCCGATCTTCATCAGAGTATTTTTCCTTCTTCTTCGGAATCATTTGATTGGTTTCCGGATTGTTCACCATAGGCTTATGTGGTCCATGTACCACAGATGTCCAACAACCTGAACTATTAACAGACAGGTGATGAAGCATTCTTCGCTGTCATATGTTATACTCGGTCCTAACCAGCATCGGGGGCTTGGTTGAGGAACTGGTATTGTGAGGATCATTAGAAGGAGTAGTCATCTCAGATTCAATCAAATACAATTAAGCTATAACAGATTTAGAACAAAAACACAACAACTAATTGAACCAAGAGAGATCTCAAAATAAATAAACGAAAGCGTCAGAAATTCAATAATCTATAACCAGTTCTTGCAAATATGCTAATTCAATCAAAAGATATCAATTAGCAGTTTCAATGATCAATTGTTAGATCGATCAATGATTAACCTACTCTGATACCACTTGTTAGGATCAGTGATCTACGTTTGATTGATTAGAGTGTATAGCAGCGGAATTCTAACAATGAATTAGCCAATTCACAAGAACCAAGAGATATTCAATGTAAGAACAAAAACGGTTATAGACAGAGAATTCTGCAAATAATATTTCATCCAATATTCGCTTTCGTGGTAACAGAATGTCACAATTACAATTAGGTCAACACCTCTTATATAAGAGATGTGACGTCTGCTGATGTCACTTGATAGTGACATCTAACAGAATTATTACAAACTACTGATAGTTAACACAACTACTGAAGATGTCAAACAGCTGACATCTTCTTACAAAAATGCTAAGTGTTAACTATTATTACAACTATTGAAAACAAACTACTGAAACTATAACAATTGAAGAACATGCTCTTCAGTTGTTTTAGAAATACTGAAACAAAGAAAACTACTAAAAGGTGAACCATCACAACAACTGAAGAATGCTTCTTCAGCTGTTGTAACAAACTCTGAAGGCTTCAGTACTTGTACTTGAGCTTCAGCTGTTGTCATCAGTTGATGTCTTCAGTATTTATACTTCAGCTGTTGAACTTCAGTACGTTAGTCTTCAGCTGTTGAAGTCTTCAGCACTTTAGATCTTCAGCTGTTGTTCTTCAGTACTTTAGTTCTTCAGCTGTTGTTCTTCAGTACTTTAGTTCTTCAGCTGTTGTTCTTCAGTACTTTAGTTCTTCAGCTGTTGTTCTTCAGTACTTTAGTTCTTCAGCTGTTGTTCTTCAGTACTTTAGTTTTTCAGCTGTTACAGTCTTCATACTTTGTCAAACAGCTGATCAAGTCTTCAGCAGTTGTTGTGATGTCTGTGGGACTTAGAGGTTTTTCTGATCAGGCTCATTGGTTCTTTTGGTCCAACAAGATTCTTAGAAGCATGATAAACCCATGATCTGTCAAAATTAGGAAACTTGTATTAGTTGTAACATACAAGTAAATCCAAGCAAAAATTGACAACTCTAACAGCCAACTTCATAAGAAAAATCAATCAAGGACATCTCTTCATACGATGAATATCAATTCAATCACATTAACTTTTGATTAAGTTCAAAAGGTAATGCAGGTAAGTGCATTAGTTAATGCAGGTGAAGGTAACCCATGCAAATAAGTAATGCGGGTAACAATAATTTTTGGTGCAACTAATGCGGACAATGATTTTACTCTACCGCATTAGTATGTGGTGAATGTCAAGTTTACTCTACCGCATTTGATACAGTTAACAAATGCGTATGAACAAGTCTATCACATTTGATACAATGATGTGTTGACTTGACAACCGCATTTGTATTTGTACACATGGAATTAGTTCTATCGCATTTGTTACTGTAATTTGGATATCGTAAAACAAGCCATTCAACCGCATTTGTTACAATGTTATTCCACATTTGCAACAGTATACAATGCAGACAGCCAAAATTTCAAGTTTAACTTCCGCATTTGCAACATTATACAATGCAGACAACCAAAATTTCAAGTTTAACTTCCGCATTTGCAACAGTGCCCAAATGCAGATGGAATAAAATCAAACGCATTTGTAACAGTAGTGTAATGCGGACAGTCAGTCAAGAATTAAGTCTTCCGCATTAGCTACAGCCACAAATGCGGATGACCAAAAGTAGTCAAATGCAGACTGTCAATGTCAAAAGTTCTTCTTCCTCATATGCTACAGTTAACAAATGCGGATCACCAAAATCAGACAAATTAACCTTCAGCATTTGCTACAGTGTCGACTGTATCTGCTTGTAAACTTGTAACATTTTTCAAATTTTATTATTTGACTATTTAAAGGAATTCGAACAAGTCATTTAATACTTTTCAAATTTGAGAGAACTTATAGTGGGACGAGCGTAAAACTACAGTACACCACCATCATTCATCATCAACATCACAAACATTCAAAGATTTTGTTGTGTTTCATCTTTTAACATTCTTGTCATTGATTCAGAACAACAGTCGTTTCAAAGATAAGGTATAACTTAAATAGATTTTGAAACCAAAACCTAAGTCTCGAACGGTTACCCTAAATCGAACGATGAACCAGAAAACTATTGAAGAACACCAAAATCTAAATCATTAAGTGATGTAATACATATTTTCGATGTCAATAAAAATGTAAATTGATAGGAATTCAACTGATATTGAAAACCACGACAACCATGTTTACTGAGAAAAATAGAGCAATGTGAAAAAGAAAAGTGTGAAACAAATCAAAGTCACATTAACAAATCAAAGCAAAATTAAAGTAAAAATTATGAACTAACACACATGTCTCTTGTGCAGATTACATGACAAACCTTACGTGGAGCAAGCTCCATAATGTCAGCGGTTATCTAAACCCTGATGTGCCTGAAGCAGAAGGTCTCAAAGATATGATAAGATTCCTATCGACCACAAGGGTAGCATATGCTATAACAGTAAGACCAACAATCTATGAGAATCCCATCAGGTCTTTCTGGGAATCAGTTGAAGTGTTGAAGAAAATGGAGTGAAAACTCTTACTGGCAAGTTCAACACTTAACACACACTGAAGATCATAGAAGAATCAGTTAGAAGATGTTTTCAATTCAATGACAATGCACCCTAGAGATTCCTAATTCATATGTTCCAACATTGTCTATCAAAAAAGAAAACAGGATGGAATGACATTCCGGTCCTCACATCTTCTACAATCTGTGCTCTTTGCACCAACAGAAGATTTAACATGTCAGCATATGTATTCAATGGCCTAATCTCCAACATTCAAGAAGGGTTGAGATACAAATTTCTAATGTACCCGAGATTCATTCAATGTCTAATCAATGAAACATTTCATGACATTGCTAATGAAGGACCAGTACTTAACATTCCTCATTATGATGCAAGATCCTATAAGTACATCAAGAAGAAGGACCCAAGGAACTTCTACAGTGGTGCCCCTTCACCCCTTCTTCCTTGGATGTTTGAACAAATACTCCAAGCAGGTCAACCACAACCAATACCATCACCTATGCCATCACCTTCACAACCATATCACAACCAATACCACAACCTATACCATCACCAACACCACAACCAATTACATCCCCAATACCATCACCAATGCCATCACCACAACAAATACCACAACCTTCTACTCAACCATCTCTTCAAACATTACCTCAACCATCAACACTTCCTTCACCACACCAAACACCACCTATGATCACTCAACCAACACCTACATCACCACATCATCAATCTCCTATATCACCACACCAATCTCCTATTCCTCCTTACCAACCATTACCATCATCAATTGATCAGCCTGCTAAACCACAATGATCAACAAGTGCATCCAAATCATCCAAATCATCCAAATCATTTTCTGATGAGGAGGATCATCATGATCAAACCAAAGCTATAAATGAACCTTCTGAGGCTGCTCCTTCTAAGAGCTATGCTGAATCAAACATCAATAGGCCTGATGAAAAAGTTGAATTAATAACTGAGTTGTTACTCAAAGTAGAAAGGATGGAAAGAACACTAAATAGGAGAGCAGGAATTATAAATGACTGAATTCTAGAACTTGATGAGAAAGAAGGAGAATTGAAAGATCTTAAAGAAAAACATGTAGTTGAAAGAATGGAACAAGCCAAAGAGATTGAAAATCTAAAAGCTGCACTGAAACACTCAAGAGAAGAAGTGAGTGGTCATATAGACAATCTTGAAATACAAACTATTGCCATGGAGGAACAAGAAAACATCATAGAGGAACAAGCTGATATCATCTCAAAACTAGAAAAGGAAATCGAGAGCGAGAACAAAAGAATATTCGAGCTTGAAATGATGATTAAAATAACTGATGTTAAGGATGATGATGAAAAAGAAAAACAAAAGAATGATGATGAGAATGAAGAACAAGTGGATGATGAAAGTGAAACTGAGATTAAAGATCAGAGCTTTGACATGGTAGTGTATTCTGGAAACACTAGCCATTCAGACTCATAAAAGGGTGAATTTGAAGAACTCTTCAGTGCTTTGGATAGTTTTGCTTCTAAACAACTTAGCATTGATGATGATTTTTGGGAGTTTATAAACAATCAAAGAACTGAGGCAGAGCCTATTGTATTCATTCCTAAATCACCAGTGCCATTGGAAAAGGAATTGTCTCTGCAAATTGTCTCTGCCATATCATTAACAGAAGAACAAAAGGAGGAACTAAAAGAAAGATACGAACAAGAAAGGAAAGAAGAAACTATACCTGAACAAAGTGAAATGAAGGTTCAAGAACTAAGCACACCTGAAAAGGTCCCTGAACCAGTAGAACAAACTGAAACATCTAGCCCTCAACTTCAAACTTACTCACGAAAGAGAAGTATTTGGCAGAAAAGGCTAAAGGAAAAACACCAATAACTGAAGAAGAACCGTCAAAGAAAAAAAAATATGACCCAAGGAGTTAGCAACAATTGCTGAATTTTTGGAAGAACATGAGCAGGCAGAAGCTCAGTTGAAACAGTTGGCCAGAGCAATTGATTAGAAGAAGGAGAAATTGCTGATGAAGATGAAGTGTTAAAGGATGTTGTCATGGACAGTCCTCTTAAAGAAGAAAAGTAAGTAGAAGACATGGTAACCAAAGCTCAAACTGATGACTTGATGATTAAAGCCATGTTCTTGATCAATCAAGGCTATGATCCTGATGAAGTGTTTACAATGACTTATGAGAAAATGAAAGAGGAGGAAGAGAAAGTGAAGTTGTTGCTTGATCCAACAATCGACACTCACTATGAGAAGACAATAACAAAGGACACTCCAAAGCACAAAGACTCATCCTTGAAGAAACCCACAAGGTATGAAGTTCCACTACCAAGAAGGGGTCCTCTACAAAAGTTTTCACAAATGAAGAAATCAACCTCATCTCATGAATCATTATTTCCTGAACCTTATAGCATGTCTGATAAGGAAATGAAGGAATATCTTTCAAGTCAGGGATTAAGAAAAAAAAAGATTGCCAACATGAAGACAAATTCATTAAGGGCTGCCACACTTCCATTGATCAATGAAAAGAAAGATAAACTAAAGAAACTCGATGAAGAATTGACACAGACCAAACCCAAAAACAGAATGTCAGCTGAAGACATGCTGCTGAACATAAAAGATCAAGAACTACTTGCCCCGGTACTCCACAAATTTCCTTAATGGTTTGCAGAACCATCTCAGTTGAAGCTGCAGGAAGGACTGACCACTGCTGAACTGATGAGAGGGGTATCTACTCCCAAGGGGAAGATAGATTAGAAGATAATAGAATGGAAGTATGATAACACCTGGAACATGTTCATGGTGAAGAGAATCTCGGGGCTATTCCAATTATTCACAGAGTACTCAGCTCTGGTAAATGCCCTTGAGATTCATGATTTGAAGGAAATAGTTCGACTTGAACTGATCAATCATGCAGTTATGTTCAGGGGATATGAATTTGAGAATATACTTAAGATGTTTAGAAGGACAAACAACTTCAATTCATTAAAGACAATTTGCTTAAGAAAAGATAAAACATTTGTCAATCCCCTGGAAAAGAAGAAAAAGGTGGAAGCAAAAGAAATAGTATTCCCTGAGTTGAAGGTAAAGCCAACTAAGTCTTTAAAGAGGAAAGTAGTGTCTGGTACTCATTCTTCCATTCCTATCTCAAATGTGTATTATGATGAGAAAATATATGAGCTGGTGATAAAAAGGAAGTGGGGAGGAAAAGAAGGAGCTAACATTAGACTTTTCAGTGGATATGAAGTAAGACTACTTGATGAATCATACATCCACTACATTTATACGAGGCACTTCAGGGAATTAAACAACAAATTGGGTGAACAAGACATGAACTTCTTTTTGAAATGCATCAAGTTGTTGAAACTGGCATATGACAGAATAAAGATTAAAAGAGACAAAAGAAAGAAGAAGAAAACACCTCTACAACTCGGAAACATTGTTAAGCTTGAAGTGGATGTGGGAGGGAGTTTATTGATTCATAGAGATGGTCTTTCAACAATCTCCATATGGGAACCGATTTCTCTGAAAAAGTTACCAATGGAAGCCATCTACAACATGAGCAGAATGAAAATACATGTGCTGAGTAGAGACAGGATGTCTGAAGCAACTGATTTTGCAAACATGATCAAGGCCATTTTGGATCCCACTAAAGCAGCATTCATACTACCTCCTGAAGACCCAGCTGAATCTTCACAATCAATCACTGCCTAAACATTAAGGAAACTAGGCTGTATAATCCTTAGGGGGAGTATTGTTGCACCCTGAAAGGATCATACATGGCCACTCAATCGGTGAATTGATGATTGTTCAGCTGGAATCCCACAAGTCCAAGATGCAATGCGGATGAAGCTATGCAAGAAAAATAACAAGTGTTATCTTCCGCATTAGTCAATGCGGAACACAAAAATCTGATGCGGACAAGTGTTTACTCTTCTGCATTAACTAATGTGGAAGACACAATACTTATGCTGAACAAGTTACTCTTCCGCATTGACTAATGCAGAAGAACAAAAGAAGATGCTGACAAGACTTTGATCATCCGCACTGACAAATACGGATGACCAACCAAATGCACACAAGTATTTGTTCATCCGCATTAACCAATGCGGATGACCAACTTACTAATGTTGATGATCAAGTGGAAATGCGGATCAAGATTATCTCATCCGCATTTGTCAATGCGGATGAACAAGCAGAGATGCGGATCAAGACATAGACTAGTTTCTGATGTCATAGATCAGGGGTAGTTTAGTCATTTTGTAAAGGCATCTTGTCTTGTCTATAAATAGAATAGTTTACCTCGTACTGAGGTGACGGTTGACAGATAGAGGATTTTGTTGTAATTATTCTCCGTAATTTGTCAACATTCATATCAATATAATCAGAATTTATGAGTAATTTTCTTGCTTGATTGTTCTTTGATTGTTTGTTTCCGCCACTCAATCGTTGACTTGATTATCATATTCGATTCTCAGTAAGAATATCACTCTTACTAAAACTCAGTCAAGATCAAGGCATACAATTTCAGAGCACACTGCTTCAGTGGATGTGTCACCATTAAAGCGAGTAATTCATGTTGAAGATGAATCTTAGAGTGATGCTGAATGGAAATAGCTGATTAAAGATGAACCTAAGAAATCTGAAGAAGAATCAAAGACTGATGTTCGTCTTACAACAAAAGACATCATGGAAGAGAGGCCTGAATCTGCTATGTTTTTGACCCTAATCAACCATGGATTTCCATATGACATGGTTGAAAGGATGAACATGTCAGACATGAAGAACACATTAAAAGAGTTTGAGCTTGCAAGATTTATGATTCCTAACTGTGATTATGAGGCATTCACAACATTTGAAGCCATTCAGAAAATCAAGAAAGATCTAGGCCATTGTGACACTGCTAAACTCACCAAGTACAATATGGTATGTTGGCTTCAGGGACACAATTACAAGGCTCATGAGCTTAAAGGAAGAAGTGGTGGTGAATTATGAAGAATGATGGAACATGTAATGAATGTTGAACTTGATACTAGAGTCAGATTCGGAACTGAAGCTCCAAACCCATCATTTGAGCAACAAAGCAAACTCTCTGCTGATCCTATAATTGTTGAATCTAAAGATCAACACAAACGCAAAGACAAACTGATTAGAGAACCAAGGGCAGTCATTCTTGGGAAAGTATGGCCATTAGGGACAACTGTCAGAGAGATCACTCAAGAGAAATCAACTCCCATAGAGCTATATGATCACATCACAACTCCTAGTTTTGAAGAAGAGAACAGGATCATGGCCTAGAAATTTGATCCAGACTAGGATTGTGCAATTATCAAGAGAACCTCTGGAAGAAATCAATATTTTCATGATATAGAGGAAGTGCTGAGACTTCATGAGAAAGACATCAAGGATTTGCAGAATCTTACAATGACTAACTATCCAATTCACTCAGGGGAAGAGATTCCCTATGTTGGTGGGAAAGTTAAAGACAAAATTTAAAGATGATATGATTAGAGAAGTAAAAAGAATGGATGTTGAGCACAAAAGAAGATTAGAGAGAAAGAAAAGATCAGACACCAACTCATCCTCATTAGTTGATGATGAATTTCTTAGGAGAGTTGGTTGTTCTAATAGGAAAACAACAGCCATCAAAGTCATTGGAGATTGTTAACAACCAATGTGTTATAGAAACCCTCACCACTAAACAAGATGTATTAGGGTTGAGTTTTGAGAGACTTCAAAGGATATGCAAAATGAAGATCAAGTATAAATACGATGATCAAAAGGATGCAGTATCATACTTTAACAAAAGGATGGTGGCAAGGATGAAAGAACTCTTAGTTTTGAAGAACTGATTACAAGTATCTAAGCCTAAGGGGGAGTATTGTTAGGTCTAGGATTAATAGATCTAGTCAATTTTGTATAGGCTTAGTACTTGCATTAATATCTGTAATGAATGGTTGTAATTCATTATTATGTATGCATATATATATAGGTTAACCCATTTATGTGTGTGTTGATTTATGTATGGTTGCAAGTACGAACATTATACTTGGTTAATTTCTGAATTTGACCAAGTGTAAGAAACATCTACGGAAGAACATTTTGTTCTTCCATAGATTTGTTTCTTACATGTAAAATTACATCCGAAGATCCTCTGCGGATGAACAACCAGAACTGAAGAACCAGAATTCCTACAGAAGAACAAATCAGCTTCGGAAGAACAAGATTCTTACAGAAGAACAAGACTTCTACGAATGAATAAATTCCTACGGAAGACACTATTCCTGCGGAGTCCAAATACAAGTGTTACAAGTCAACAAGTCAGTTATGTGAATCCCAAGAAATCTAATGATTCCTTAACTGAAACAAATCAAATCCCAAGAGATCCGGTGTTTCCTATAACAGAAACATCATTGTCTATATATATGGATCCTAGGTTTCGATTCAAGGACGCTTGATGAGACGATTGATTGAACGGCAACAACAATAGCAATAAAACAATTCCACGAACATCACATCAATCAAACCCTAGCAGCCGTCACATCATTCATAACAAACTTTGATATCATTTATTAATTATTTTGTAATCATTAACATATTTTAATGAAATACATATTATTCATTAATTGTGTTTCTGTTAGTATGTTCTTGAATATTCATTGATATTGAAATTTAATACAAAACAATTAAAACCAAGCCAACGTTGATTCCGCAAACGTTGACTTGTCTACGACCAACACTCATAATTCCTGACTGAGATCCTTGGATTAACACTTACCATGTGTCTTAACTACTAAAACTCTGTTAGGACCATTTTCGGTACGGAGTAAAATCAATGTGGTACTATGACTTTCAAACTATTTGGGTCTTGGATTGAAAGTCATAGTACCACATTAGGTCCACATTGGGTAAGTAGTTAAGTGAGAACACGAGTAAAATCAATGTGGTAAATATGGAAACCACAACTGTGTTTGGGTATTAACGTGTGTACCAAACCAAATACTGCGGAATCCTATTTGATTAGCCATCCAATCAGTGAGAACACGAGTAAAATCAATCCAAGAATGAAACTAAACGTTAAGAATAATAGTAGGATGATTTACTACGATCTATGAACTTGGAACAGGTGTTCTAGGGTCTCTGGACGGCTAGGGTATGATTTAGCGCATAGGGATTCAAATTGTTTTGTTTTTCCATGAATTAGGTGGTATTTATAGGTTAGGGTTTTCAATTCGTGCGACTGAACCATTCGCATGGTTTAGTCATGCGATTGAAGCATGCAGTTGATCCATCCACAAGATTGAAGGTCCAGTCGTGCGACTGAGTCAATCTCATGTAACACTCGTGCGACTGATCTAGTCTCCTGCTTTAGTGGTGCGACTGGTTCATTAGCATGAAGTTTTCATGCGTATGGTCCATTCGCATGAGAACTTCACACGATTAAGTTTAAGCATGTTTCTCAACCATTATTGATTAAGAGCTATGTAAACAACCACAAACCTATATAGTTAGTTCAATAAGCATTAACACATAATAATTAATGAAATATTAAACATTATAAGCATCACAAACACATTATATTTCATTCATACCCATTCTGTTACATATATGTAAGACATGAAAGACATTTTACATTAAGCTCATAAACTAGGTACATATATACCACATTGGGTCAAATACCCTGATAGTTTCCATATTTCCATCTTTGTTTAGAACTATGACCGCCTCACCTAGTCTCCAGTCATAGTACAATCATTTGAAGTGTGGAGTGAAGTCCTGTGGCATTTCCCTTAGAGGGATTCTTGACATCGTGTGCGGAGGACTTCACTTCAACACTACTTTTGGCTTTCTAGTAATGGCATCAACTTTATACCTTTTGATATATACCTCGTCAGTTGTTGAGGTTTGAAGTTGACCCACCTTGTGTGGTACTCTCTTTCAAAGCAGCTTCAAACCAGCCTGACATCTTTCTTGGGAGAGCATATAACAGCTTCAGTTTGGCCAGCTGGTTGAGCTCAAAACCAGGGAGAGTATTCAGATCATGTGAGAACCTGAATTACTCGATTCCCTTCTCCTTCTTGACAGCATAAACATTTAGATCTTCAAAATAGGCCCACGTGATAATCTTTCTTGACACCTTGTGATGCTTCTTCACTTTGTAGAGCTTGATGTAGGCACTCGGCTTTGGAGCGCTGCATTGGGCTCTGATCTCTGCAAAACATGCCACCCATTTAGCCTTTTTGATGTTGACATCGGTATCCGAGGCTTGGGCTTGATCCTTATTCTTCTCTGACTCTTGCTCCATCTTATCCAGTGTTTCAAATGTATCACTAACAAGAGTGTCACCCAGATTGGGGACTATATTTCCCTCGTTATCAGCATACTTTGGATAATGCTGGGCTGTGACGTCTTCAATCTCTATCTCGTCTATATCATTAAGCTCATCATCACTATCCATGTCAACTGTTGGAGCGTCCTTCACTATTTCATTTGGATTCAGTCGGAATATCTTAGCTAGTTGCTCATCAGTAAGGTCATGAATTATTTCTCCTTCATCAAGAGTATAACTCACAGACCTCCTCAAAATTCCTTGCAAATCATGTATCATTGTTAGTTGAGACTTGATTTGATGAAGGGGAGCAACATCATACTCATCTTGCTGATATGAATGATCTGCTTGATTTAAACATTTAACACATCAATCATTTGTCAATAATCAAGACAATTAGACATTAAATAAATATCAAATATATATAAACATTATTACATGATATTAATATAAGATTCAAGTACAAAAGTTTTCAAGTACATAAACATCCAATCATTCCTGTTATCTTGATCTGTAGTCCTTTTAGCTTGAGCCAGATGTGTACATAACACGATCTTCAATCCGTTCCTCAAAAGATTCTTGATCGGGCTGAAATATCATACTGCCGATGCACCCAGAACTTAGGTTCAACTTCACGGTCATCACCTTCTTGTAGGATCTTTAGTACTCCTTCAGCAAGCTTTTGGCTATGTTGTGGATCAATCTGTTATTCATAATCCTGAGAGATATTCCATTGTAACAAATGAGCATAGGAATCTTGTAGATTAAGTGACATAACCTCGCTAGTTTCTTGAGAGTCTTCTTCATCCATACCCCCACCCATTTGCATAGCATTATTCCTATCTCTATCCAAAACATCATCTTCTTCCTCTCCATCATGCAGGAGAGGATCATGTGAGAGCACGTGGACAGGTGGTTTAACATTAGTGCTAAGTATGCATTATGGATTTGGTCGGACATCTCATTCATTTCTCCTTCCCTTGACGCTATGCACTTACAGATGACTTGAGCTAAGCAATTGAACAAGGGGTACAACTTTCTCTTGTTGAGCATCCCTGTGTTGATGTCCCTAGCGTACTTCATCCTCAGAATAGCATCTACATGTGCACATACATTTTGCTTGATGTTCATTATCCATCGTTCAGCCATAGTGCTGTAACACAAGACACATATACGTTAGAATTTGTGTACATGGATGACATTTGAAAGTTAATGACCTTGATTCATTTAGGTCAGTCGTGCGAATGAACAATGCGACTGAGTCTTAGTCGTTTGATTGGGCTCAGTCGTATGATTGAACACGCGATTGAGTCTTAGTCGTATACTGTCCCATGCGGTTGGACTAGTCATGCGACTGAACCCATCAGCATGGTTCATACTTGTGATTGAGTAATTCGGCAGGCTCAATCGTGCGACTGGAGTTCATCAGCATGTCCATTCGAATAACTCATTGTTAACATAAAAGATTTTACTCTTTATCAAAACATGATATTTCAGTTTGTGTTTAGAATCATCTGGACTGCTGAGACTCGAATTAGCACTTATATTGCAACACTTAAAACTTGCACTTAAGACATTCATTTTGACCAAGTTCAGTTGGAGTGTACCTGTAAATAAGTAGAGTAATTGTTAGAATCACAAGCACAATGCTACATCAATGAGATGCAATTTTGGCAGAGTACTAATGTTATTATTTTACTTGAGGACGATTTGTGACTGATGAGTGACTGTACCCGACTCCCCTTCTATTTATACTAGGGTTCCCTTCAGTCGTGCAACTGAGCCCAGTCGCATACTTAATTCGAGCGACTGAGGATTTGTCATGCAACTAGCATAGTCGGTCACCTTTAGTTGTGCGACTAGATGTTAATCGTGCGACCGTGTCATTCGGTCACCTCCATTCATGCGATTAGTTCATCTTATGAACCAATCGTGGGAGATTACTCATGCTAATGTTCCAATCGCATGTTTGGGTCATGTTGGTGGTTTAGTTGTGCAATTGGACTAATACGGATGGTCCAATCATACGACTGCTTCATACTCATGGTCCAGTCGTGCGAATGGGCTCATATGGATGGTCCAATCGTACGGCTGGTCCATACTCATGGTCCAGTCGTGCGAATGGCCTCAAACTTATTGTTTTCACTTTATGACCATTTAACACTTAACCCTTTTAAACATGAATAAGTCATTTTGCCTATTCAATCATCACAGACATGACTATTTCAACTTCGAAACCTTTTGATCACCTCAAAGGTGATCCTTTTAACATTAGAAAACCCGTTTTGGTCATCTCAGACGTGACCCTTTTTACTGATTAGATCCAGACAGAATTTCAATACGTAGTCCGACTTTTAACAACTAAGCTAACAAAATTAAACAAATGAAATTACTAGAATTGGAAAACAGAAGTAAAACATATTTTTGTAAATTTTGTGTGAGGTGAAAATCCTAAGATAGATATTTAATAGATTTATTTCTAGAACAGGTAGCTTCAAGTAATTTTGACCATAAGTGGAAGGATTCATTATGGAATCATATAGGTAAGTCAAATCATTTGGGACTTGTTATCAAAACCTTTTAATGCTCAATTATTGTCTTCATCGAGAGTGATTAGTAAATCTAGGAAATCATACTAGTACTACAAGATGCACACAGTGGTGTTGACTTTCAAGAGTTGCAACCACGATGATTGTTAGTATACTTGTCCTTTTAAATCCATACACAGACTTTTGATACAGATTGGTGATAGTTTAAGGTTTAGTTATTTCAACATGCATATGTGTATCCCACGCTTATACATTAATCAACATTCCTCAGGAGATTTTTGAGTGGTCTACGAGTAGTATTCAAGAAGAAACTATTTTAGAGCTTTCAAAGAGTTGCAAAGCCTCAGGTCAGTGCCACCGCACAGCAGAGAGGTGCAAACACCAATGAATTCTAGAATATTTAGTTGTGCTTATCCTCAGGTCAGTGCTACCACAAAACAGAGAGGCACAGAACATATCTTCTTGTTTGAGCAATTTTATTCTTTTTGCATAGATCGCACCAACAACATAGTTATTAGTTTGATTGTTTTTTTTTTGCATATTTTATCATGTTCTTTACTCATTTAATGGTCATCCGCACACATTTGTGTCATTTATTTTGCTCATCACCCCTTATTGGAACTCTGTTGATTGTGTTAACCAGTGATAAGATGATAACCCACAGCTTGTTGAACAACTTAGTTTGAGCTTGACATCACCAAAGAGGTCTATTTATCTATTCTGTTAAATCTACCCACACATCATCAAATGGTCTAGCAAGCTCTAGGTCTCCTTTTTCTGTGTTACCTTAGTAGTAGCTAGTTTTACTATTATTTTTCCATTTATTTATGCTTAGACTTCTTAGACTTTTACTTTGAATTTTGCATATTATACAATTTCTTCTTTTCAAGTCCCAAATTATTTGCTCCTGTGTACTATCATTTTCCATAGTCATTGAATCAGTATCACACATACAATCTCATATCTCTTAGCTTGCCTGTCCTCCTCCTTCATTTTTTTATGTACTAAAATTAAATACTAACTTAACCTATTCTCTGCTTAAAATTATAAAATTGTAAACGTTTTGCGTTTTAGGATTTTAATAGGTGAAGAAATAAAAAAAAGATAAACAAAATAAAATAAAAAATTTAAAAGTAAAATAAATTCTACTTGTCAGACTGAGTACTGCCATCATCGGAAATCACATCGCTTTATGTTTAATGCCATTGACCTCTAATAGATATAGAAAATATGGTTTATCAAAGGCTTTTGTGTAGAGGTCAGCGTGTTGAAAATCCGTATTAATTTTAACAACATCAATTAAATTCTTTTCAAAACAATAATGTCTAAAGTGATATTTAATGCCTATGTGTTTAGTCTTAGGATGTTGGCCCGGATTTTTAGTTACAGCTATAGCAGCAGAAATATGAACAAATATAGTAGTGTTAGAGAATTTCAAACAGTAGTCCCATATATGCTATTGAATCCAGATAATTTGAGAACAGCAGCTTGCCACAGCAACATATTTAGCTTCACAAGTTGACAGTGCAACTGATGCCTGCTTCTTACACTACCACATGACTAATCTTCTCCCAAAGAATTGACAACCTGCCAGGGTTAACTTGCAGTTCATTTTGCATCCACCGTAATCCGAGTCACTATATGCTGTAAGCTCGAAATCGTCAACATGAAAATACCACAACTCGAGTGTTGGGATACCCTTCAGATAACGAAATATCCTTTTGACTCCAATTAGATGTTTGACTTTCAGTTTTGCCTGATATCTTGAGCAGAGACACGTTGCGTACATAATGTCAGGTCGTGAGTAGTGAGATACATGAGAGATCCAATCATGCCTTGGTACATGCTAGCACTCACCAGATCACAATTCTCGTCGGCGCTACATCATGGTTTGTAGCAAGTTGAGTCCCTGCTGCGGAAGCATTCTCCATATCAAACCGACTGAGAATATCACCTACATACTTTGTCTCATGTAGAAATATCCCCTATGGTGTCTGATCCACCTGTAACCCGAGAAAGAATTTCATCTCACCCACGACACTCATCTTAAATTCGGCCTTCATTACTGCTTCAAATTCTTTACATAAGTCTTCGTTCTTGAAACCGAAGATTATGTCATCAACATAGATCTGTACAAGCAGTAAGTCACCATCCTTCTCTTTGATAAACAAAGTACAGTCAATCATTTCTCTTCAAAACCCGTGTTTCACAAGATGAGTCGAGAGTTTCTCATACCAGGCTCTGGGGGCTTGATGAAGCCCGTATAGAGCCTTGTCCAGCTTGTAAACTCTGTCCCGATGATACGGATCCTCAAATCCCTTGGGTTGACTGACGTACACTGTTTCTCAGAATACATCATGAAGGAATGCACTTTTCACTTTGAGCCGATAGACTTTAATCTTAATATACGATGCATAGGCTAGGAAGATAACCGATTGCTTCCATTCTTACCACAGGTGCAAACACTTCGTTGTAATCGATCCCTTGAATTGTTGAAATCCTTGAACTACAAGTCGAGCCTTGTTTCTATAATGACCCCTTTGTCATCCTTCATGCATTTTAAGACCATTTAGTGTCAATGACCTTAGCACCTTTAGCTCTGTCCACTAGAGTCCACACACCTAACTTCTTGAATTGAAGAAGTTCTTCTTGCATGGCACTCACCCAAGCCTCGTCGTTTAAGGCATCACTTACAAATTTTGGCTCAAATTGAGAAACAAAACATGGATAAGCACCGTCGTGAAGATAGCCTTTTTCCATAACTAAGGCATAATCAGCTAAATAGACATGATTTCTTGTATATACTCCTAATTGTACATCCCCTATGACATTGTCCAGAGGATGATAAACATTTAGACATGATCCAGGAGTGATGGGTATGACTACATCATTTCTAGATTGTGAACCACAGGTTCAGTATCTGAGGCAGTGGGAGTATGGGGTTCCAACATCTGATGCGTGTGTACTTGTAGTAGTTGGAACATGTTCCTCCTGATCCACCAGAGCATTATCCACTTCATCATCATCAGAAGAGGAGTCACTTACTTCCAGTGCTCCCCCTGAGTTACTAGAAGACTAGCCTTGGGAGCTAGATGTTGTTAAGTCTAAGGGCTGTGTGTTTAAGACCTCATATATCATCTTGGTTGCTAACTCGTATTTAGAAGTGGAGAGACGGATGTTGAAGGATTTAAAGAATCCATCATAATCGAAAAAGAAAGCTGGTCCTTTTCCAACTAGGGTGTGGTGTATCACTGAACTTCCACGTTACACCACACTTGTACTTGACCCGTTGAGTTATTGTAAACACTCTAATTTGGTATGTTGTATCATAGGAAAATTCCTTCTTCATCCTTCTCACTGAACTTTCCTTCCTGAGTATTCTTCAAAAGGGTGCAAGGAGCGCCAAATGGTTCGCGGTACTCTAGATTGGCTTACGTCATTAAAGTAGCTCGTGACATGTCTTACCCTGATGTTTGACCACTAGGACTCGATTTAAAGTGTAACATGCATTGGCAACTGCCTCATTCCAAAATTGAATGGGCAGTTTCGAGTCTGCTAGCATTGTCCTTGCTGTCTCTATCAAGCTGTGATTCTTTCTCTCAGCAACTTTGTTCATTTGTGGGGTGTAGGCAGAAGTGAACTCGTGCACAATTCCCTTTTCTTTGAAGAAAGCCTCCATCCACTGATTCTTGAACTCGGTACCATTGTCTAAGCGTACTTGTCTTACCTTCAGCTTGTAGAGAGACTCTAAAGTAGTTACTAACTCTTTGAATGACTCAAATATCTCAGATTTAGATTTTATAAATATTACCCAAAAGAATCTAAGTAGTCATCTGTAACTACATAACAGTACAAGTCACCGGCGATGCTCCTTGTACTGACTGGACCAAACAGATCCATGTGAAGAAGCCAAGAGGCAGTTCTATGGAATGAACTTTCTTTGCCTTATGAGACCTCTTAGTTTTTCTTTCTTTCTTGCATGCGACACAAAAATCCGGTAGTTGGAAGTTTTTGACATTTACTCCTCGCACTAAATCATTTTGGATCAACTGGTTCATCTTCCATGGATTGATGTGTCCTATTCTCCAATGCCAGGAGACCGAACCTTCTCAGTAGCCTTGGACAAGAAGCACTAAACTTGATGATCCGTTGTGGAGGCCTTTGAAAGATCCAAGACATAAAGGTCGTTATATCTTGAAGCTGACATTAAGATTTGGTCCTCCGGGATCACGTAGTCCTTTTCCAGAACATAGTATTTCTTGTTGTCGAATACTACTTTAAATCCTTTGTCATAGATTTGGGAGACAGAAAACAAATTATTTTGAAGTTATTGAACACAGTTTACCTTGTCAAACTTCACTTTCTCATTCCCCACTTCCCCTTGAGCTGTGATGTAACCTCCTTTGTTTCCAGGAAATGAAACATGACCTCCTTTTATTTGTTTGACATTTTACATGAGTGCCCAGTTCCTAGTGATGTGCCTGGATGCTCCACTATCTACAATCCAAGTGTTTGTTTTAGCACTATAGCGAACACCCTGCACATTTAATGGAAAACATTAGTTAAGGTTAGGGACCCGAGCCTTAACTAGCTTGGGTGACCAAGAAGAATCACACATCATAAGTCTACCCATTTCCTATTTGAGGGTGAGGGAAGATCATTATGTTTCTTGTTCTCATTATTAGACACTAAACTCGATTTTTCTTTCTATAAGCCAGTTTTGTGTAAGGCTTGTTTGTGATAAACAAAAGATTGGCGTATGGTTTGAACTTTATGTTCACTAACTCTTCTTGGTGGGGTTATAGAACTCCTTTTAGAAGAACTAGGTTTAGGATCATGAAGTTCAACTTTATTCCTAGGTGTCTGATTGTAAGGACAGTTAGACGCGATGTGTCCATACTTTCAACAGTTGTAGCAAGATCTACTTTCGACATACATGATTGGTTGTTTATGTGGAGAAGTGTGTGACACTCGTGTGACTTTGACTTTGTCGGGTTTTGACAATTCTGGTTTAGATGTTTTATCTTGTTTAAACCTTTTTATCATCTTTACTCTTTTCTTTATCTGGACTTAGACATGATGCAAATACTTGGTTAACTTGTTTAGTCTTATTGGGATCTGAATTAGACATAGTTGAACCAGACTTTAACTTAACCTTCTCAATTTGTTCATCTAGATTGACGATAGGCATTTTGCTTTTAACTTTAATGTGGTCTCCTTTTGTTTAGTGATAGATTCAATTGGTTTACTTGTGGAATGTGGATCACTTACAAGAGGAGTGGACACCACATGATCCTTGATTAGGTTGTTATTAATTGGTTTGCTTTTAACATTCAAAAAGGTCTCATGTGGTGGTGGTACCACTTTGTAACCCAAACCCTCCCCGTTGTTTCGTTCTTTCACTAAGTCCTGGACTATGTGAGAAGAACTGGTCCAACTGTGCAGTTTTTGTTTTAATGAATTTACTTTGACTTTCAAAACTGCTTCTTGTTTCTTAGCTTCTTCTAGGAAGTTTAGATAGAACTTAATGTCATTAGCTTGGTTAAAAGCCACAACTTCAGTTTCCCTAAGTTGTTTATTTAACAGTCCTATTTTCTCTTTGTAAATGTGCTCATTAATTTTAAATTATGATTTGCTTCAGTGCACAGTTGCAAGTCCTTTACTAGGCTATCGTTGTGATCTAATAACGCAGAAAATTTCAAATCTATGATTTCCCTAAATTTATTACAATCAAAACAAGTGTGATTATTGAAAAGTTGGTTAGTGGAACTTACCTGAGAAGGTTCTGTTGAATCTGCCATCATAGCAGATTCTGACTTTTCTGGTGCAGGTGATTCTGAACATGTTGATCTTTGGCCTTCATCATTCAGGTGATTTACCACATTTGCAGTTTCTTCATTATTTGACATTGCGAGTTCAACTACTATATCTCCTTCGCTTGCAGAATCGTCATCCAAATCCTCAACGCATGCAATGTTGGATTCTCCCGGAGAAACAAACCGAAAGCTCCAATCTTGCCCTTCGTCATCGTGAGCCTTCAAGGCTTTAGGATCCTTGCTTGATGATGCAGGACTACTTGTGGGTTTATCTTGACGATCGAAGGATGAGAATGGATTGCCATTTCCTGTCTTCTTGGGCTTCACACACTCACGCTTGAAATGACCCTTCTCCCCACAGTTAAAACAAGTCACTTTGGATTTGTCAAAACCAAAGGTTGTATCCTTTGTGGCAATCATGTTCTGTCCGGTCTTTTTAACAAACTTCTTAGCCCTCCAGATAGCACTCACCAATGCCCACATGATATCCATTCTTTCCAGCTCAGTCTCATCTACTTCTTCGTAGTCTTCATCTGCCAAATGGTAGTTTCCAGTCTTCCCCACGACTAGACCGTCATATGAATGAACAATAGCTGGTAGGGGACCCATATGCTCCTTTGCTACCTCTACAGTCACATTACCGAGATTCTTGGTCTTCAATCTAGTAGCATTGGCTTCAGGTGCTATGTGTTGGGTACACGATAACCCTGACGTGTCAGATCCTGAACTAGTTGCTTGAGATGGAGCGGCTGAACTAGATATGAACGCTGTTTGAAGTGGTGCTCCAGACATTTTTGCTTCAGGAGTGGAGTTGTAAAGCGACGGGTTCTGATCATATGACGCCTTTTGAGACCTGTACTTCATTCTTAACTCTTCCTCTCTAAGCTTCAGAATGAAATCGTTGATATGTAAATTCACCAGCATATCATTCTGCCTGAGGTTTGACACAAAGGAGATGCACTTTTCTGGCAATTCATCTGCAAAATTTGATACCTTTTCTTCAATGGATGTAGTAATCCCATGAGTGTGTAGCTCACTCATCAAGCGTTGCACCCTGAAAGGATCATACATGCCAACTCAATGGGTGATTTGATGATTGCTCTGCTGGAATCCCTTATGTCCAAGAAGAAATGCGGATGAAAATGCTGCTAAGAAAAAGAACAAGTGTTGTCTTCCACATTTGTCAATGCGGAAGACATAATTCAAATACGAACAAGTATTTTCTCTTCCGCATCGACAAATGCGGAAGAGTAAAAGTTAATGCGGACAAGACTTTGCTCATCCGCATTAGACAAATGCGGATGACCAAACAAATGCGGATGACCAAACAAATGCACATAAGTATTTGTTCATCCGCATTAACCAATGCGGATGACCAACATACTAATGCGGATGATCAAGTGAAGAAATGCTAATCAAGTTAACTCATCCACATTTGTCAATGCGGATGAACAAGCAAAGATGCAGATCAAGACTTAGACTAGTTTGTGATGTAATAGCTCAGGGGTAGTTTAGTCATTTTGTAACAGGCATCTTGCCTGTCTATAAATAGAATAGATAACCTCGTACCTGAGGTGACGACTAATAGACATAGAGAATTTTTGTTGTAATTATTCTCTGTAATTCATCAACTTTCATATATACAATACAAAAGCATTTATTGATGGGTTCGTTTGAACACAAGATCATAGTTTAACCTCTTAAATATTCTGAAATCGCAGCGGAAAGACAATATTATAACTTACTTATAAGCTGTAAAACATGTTCTTTAGGTGACCATATAAATGTATAAAACAAACCCAAATATCAAAGGATCATTGTATGTGAATGAGCATCCTATGTGAACATAAAACAACATAATATGACAGCCACAAGGGGCTGCCATAACTACCTTTCTGCAGCCTTCAAAAACGAATGAAAGAAGGATGAGATGAAGATGATGATGATATTGTTTATGCAGCTCTCAAAGAAGAGAACCTCAAGTTGTAATACCCACAAGCTTCTTCCAAACACCTTGCTTTGTAAGGGAGCTTTACACCACAAGTAAACCCCTTAGAAGAGCAATCTAAATCAGCCAAAACAACTAAGAAAAACGATTTTTCAGCTTTGTTTTTGGCTTCTTCAATCTGAAAATGTTGCTGTCTTCAAAGAGAGAAAATGTTGCCTTTGTGTGTGTGTGAGAGAGAGAGTGTAGCAAAGAGGGTTGAGTAATAATGTGAGTTAACTCTTGCAAAGAACAAGAAGCAAGACACATCCTCCTAATGGCCCATAAGGGCGGCCGAAACTTTCAACCCAAAAGGGTTTCCCTCTCTTTTGAATGTTTTATAAAAACTACACTTCCAAGCATATTAAGTTACAAAATTAAAACATAGTTTAATTTTATAACATGACATACTTTTATTTGGCATTATTTAACCAACTTAAATAATGTATCAAATAAATATCTCATGAACAAATTATCCAAATAATATTGTTCTTTCACAGAAGCAATATTTAGAAAACCAATTTACTAAATAGGTGTCAATATTTATTGTATGATCTTATCAACAAATAAATAATTGTTGGTGTTTGTATAGCTTGTTATTGGGTATAACCCGACTTGGATCATGACGTACTAACCGCATCAATATTCTATTGTTTTGGGCATATGAAATCGTACAATCTCCCACTTGCACAAAATTCATAGGAGATTGATGCAATTCATAGGTGTATTGATCAACCATTTGATCATCTTCAACATCCTCATGTTGAGTGCTAGTTTCAACCAAACGTGCATGGGGTTGTGGTTCTTGATCCTCCTCAAGATCCACTGTTCTACTGCTAGTTCCTTCCATAAGTAACTTTGCTTCTAAGAACTCACCCTTTCTGGCAACAAACACCTTTTGTTCTAGTGGATCATAGAAATAATATCCCATAGAATCTCTAGGGTATCCAACAAAGATACACTTGGTGGAACGGACTTCCAATTTGTTTGGGGTGGGAGTCTTAACATAAGCCTCACAACCCCAGACCCTAAGTATGATAGGGATGGAACTCTTCCATGCCATATCTCAAAAGGTGTCCTTTCCACCTTTTTGGTTGGTGCCATATTTAGAATACGGGCCACGGAGAGTAAAGCGAAACCCCAAAATAATAGAGGTAATGTGCTTCTAGCCATCATAGATCGAACCATATCCAATAAGGTTTGATTCCTCCTCTCAGACACACCATTATGTTGTGGTGTTCCAGGTGGAGTGAGTTGTGAGACCATCCCACAATTCCTAAGATGATCTTGAAAAGCATCACTTAGGTATTCACCTCCTCTATCGGTGCGGAGAACTTTAATCGACTTGTTGAGTTGATTTTCTACTTCATTCTTGAAGATTTTGAACATTTCAAAAGCTTCATCTTTGTGCTTTAATAAGTACACATACCCATAGCGGCTATAATCGTCAGTAAAGGTAATGAAGTATCTTTCACCATTCCTAGTCATTTGTTTAAAAGGACCACATACATCCGAATGTATGATTCCTAATAAATCTTTTGCCCTTTCATTAGTTCCACTAAAGGGTGCCTTAGTCATTTTACCTTGTAAACAAGATTCACATACATCAAATGAATCACATTCATTTGTTTTTAAAAGACCATTCTTTTGAAGTGTTTGTATACGTTTCTTGTTTATATGACCAAGACGACAATGCCAAAGATAGGTATCACTCAAATGTAACTTGAGTTTCTTGGTGTTAGTATGGTACAATGAACTATTTAAAGTATTTTCATGAACCAATTCATAAATACCATTAATGGGTATAGCATTAAAATAGAACATATCATTTAAAGAAACATGAATATCATTTTCAACAAAAGATAATACATAATCATAAAGTCTTAATTGGGATACAGAAATAATGTTCCTAGTCAGACTAGGAGCATACAAAACATTCTTCAAAATAACATCCAAGCCACTTGGAAGTTTTAGGATGTAGTCCCCACGAGCTTTAACTTGGACTTTGGTTCCATTGCCTATGAAGAGACTAACATCCCCTTGATTGAAGTCCCTACTTCTTGTGAACCCCTGCAACAAATTGCAAATGTGAGTTCCATATCCGGTATCCAATACCCATGTGTTAGAAGATGTAACATTAAGATTATATGAATCATGTATATTGTACCTGAGGTTTGCCCGGCATCCCTCTTGGCATTCAACTCTTGGAGATGAACAGGACAATTTCTTGCCCAATGTCCAATCTCCCCACACTTGAAGCATGGGTCATTGGTAGCAACCTTTTGCTTCTTCTCTTGTGGTTTGGGTGGCACCCTTGCCACCCCTTTCCCTTTTCCCCATACGGGTCCCTTACCCTTGGCAACCTTTGCCTTGGGTGCGGGATGAGGCATTTTTTTGTTCCCACTCTCATTGATGGTGAGAACGGGTAAAACCCTTTTACCCATGGCCGCCTCGGCCGTTTTCAGCATTGAGTGAAGCTCACCAATGCTTTTGTCCCAAGCATTCATGTTGTAGTTCAACACGAATGTCTCGAACTTCTTCGTAAGGCCATTAAGGATCAAATCTGTGGCCAATTCCTTCGAGACAGGACAATTAAGCCTCTCGAGGCGGTCAATATGACTTTTCATCTTAAGTACATAAGATGAAATAGATTGGTTGTCGTCCATACGACATGCATGGAGTGCTCGAACCGTTTCGAAGCGCTCAACCCTTGCTTGCGTTTGGAACGTTTCCTTCAGCTGGGTTATCATGTCATAAGCTCCGTGATGTTCATACTCCTTTTGGAGATCCGGAGTCATGCTCGCTAGCATGAGACAAGACATTTGGACAGAGTCCACAGTGTACTTGAGCCAATCGTTGTAGGCCTCCACATCATCCTCAGCAGGTTGATCGGGGATAGGGTCGTCTAAAACATATGATCTTCTCTCTTGCTTGAGAACGATTCTCAAGTTTCGATAGCAATCAATAAAGTTGTTATGATTTAGACGTTCCTTTTGGAGGATCTCTCGTAATGATTGGTTGGACGCGGATGAGTTATCGTGATTTTCATTGTTGGTGGCCATCTACAAAATTTAACAAAGATCTATTTTAGTATTTTCGATATTGTTATTTTTTAATACTTAATGCCTTTTAAGGTCATCTTTATATTAAAGTCTAGAACCCAACATTACATTTAAATTATGGTTAGGTGACCTTTATCCCATGATTTAAATTAATAAGGTGGTCAACGATTGACGGTTGCAACCATTTGCAACTTCTAGAGGTATGGGATCGACTTAAACATCATATGTAAAGTCGGCATGTTAATCCCACCAACACCATTTGGAAAGCACATTTAGGTGATCTATTTAACATGGTTTGCAAATCAAGTTACCCTACTTGCAAACACGTGTGAGTTTACCCACATAAGTGGTTAGGTGACCTTTATCCCACCAATGTGGTATCCCCACCTTAAATCACAAGTTCCCTCTAAATGGTTAGGTGACCTTTATCCCATTAAGAGTTTCCAAATGACTCAAGTGTTGTGCAAAAGGATGGTGTTAAACTTGTTGGTCAAAAGTTTAGAGATTTCATAATTCTAGTTTAGAAAACTCTATGTACTTGTATTTGCATGCTTTCAAATACAAGATACCCTATGGTCCTTTTAATAAAACACATTTTATTATAAAATCATTAATCCTTTTGATAGCCATTTATTAACACTTAATGATTATGAACCATTTTGATATTAGCTTGTTAAGATCATTTTATTGAGATTGTTAATCATATCCAAAATTCATACAATCATTCATAAAACCACAATCAAACAAGCATAATATAAACAACCATAATGTGCATAACCATAGCTACTATTGTGACCACACTTGTTTGCCATCACAGGTGTGGTCATTAGGTCTTTCTTAAGGGTTGAAAATAACACAAAATGAGATCAATATAGACTCCCACTTGAACTTGCATCCATATGCTTCAAGTCCTTCTTTTGTGTCTTCTTCTTGTGCTTCCTTCCCGAGCATCTTCTTTTACAAAATATATATCCTAATACATATTTTCTAATAAAAGAAATTACTCCTAATCTATTATTACATCCCAATGAGTAAATAGACAAAATACATTTTAAACAAAGCACAAGTTTATATACAACCCCATTGAATGAATACAACCAAATAAAACATTCAATCCAAACCATAACAACACAAGGTCTAAGCTAGGTTATGCACCAACATGAACATACATCATATCATCCAAAATTAACTAAGAATCCCCATTAAAACCCACGATTTTCAGCCAACATAAACTGAAAATACGGGTTTCAAACATAGTCGAAACAATATACATATCTTTCAAGGTTTAATCACAAGCATGTGTGATATAACCTTGAAAGCTTGGGGATTCAACATACAAGAACATTTCAGCCCTTAAAAGGGTTATAAAATCCAATAAAACAAATTTTATAAGGATACTAACAAGCATGTTATCCACATAACCGGCTCTAGATGCCATTGATGGGTTTGTTTGAACACAAGATCATAGTTTAACCTCTTAAACATTCTGAAATCGCAGCGGAAAGACAATATTATAAACTTACTTATAAGCTGTAAAACATGTTCTTTAGGTGACCATATAAATGTATAAAACAAACCCAATATCAAAGGATCATTTTATGTGAATGAGCATGCTATGTGAACATAAAACAACATAATATGACAGCCACAAGGGGCTGCCATAACTACATTTCTGCAGCCTTCAAAAACGAATGAAAGAAGGATGAGATGAAGATGATGATGATATTGTTTATGCAGCCCTCAAAGAAGAGAACCTCCAGTTGTAATACCCACAAGCTTCTTCCAAACACCTTGCTTTGTTAGGGAGCTTTACACCACAAGAAAACCCCTTAGAAGAGCAATCTAAATCAGCCAAAACAACTAAGAAAAACGATTTTTCAGCTTTGTTTTTGGCTTCTTCAATCCGAAAATGTTGCTGTCTTCAAAGAGAGAAAATGTTGCCTTTGTGTGTGTGTCAGAGAGAGTGTACCAAAGAGGGTTGAGTGATAATGTGAGTTAACTCTTGCAAAGAACAAGAAGCAAGACACATCCTCCTAATGGCCCATAAGGGCGGTCGAAACTTTCAACCCAAAAGGGTTTCCCACTCTTTTGAATGTTTTATAAAAACTACACTTCCAAGCATATTAAGTTACAAAATTAAAACATAGTTTAATTTTATAACATGACATACTTTTATTTGACATTATTTAACCAACTTAAATAATATATCAAATAAATATCACAGGAACAAATTATCCAAATAATATTGTTCTTTCACAAAAGCAATATTTAGAAAACCAATTTACTAAATAGGTGTCAATATTTATTGTATGATCTTATCAACAAATAAATAATTGTTGGTGTTTGTATAGCTTGTTATTGGGTATAACCTGACTTGGATCATGACGTACTAACCGCATCAATATTCTATGTGTTTTGGGCATATGAAATCGTACATTTTTGAGTAATTTACTTGTATTGAATGTTTTTTGATTGTTTGTTTCCGTCAATCAATCACTGACTTGATTACCATATTCGATTCATAGTAAGAATCTCAATCTTACTCAACCCAGTCAATTGGTATTAGAGCTTTGGCTCTCGGTTCTCTTTCAGGTCTGCGCAACAACTGAATAGAATTCGATTGATCTCGTAATCATGTTGCTAATAGAGTATACCATCATCTCTACTTAGTAAACTGCAGAAAATACTACTGTCAAGACACTCTGACCAAAATATTCACAACAGCAAGAAACATAATACAATCACAGATCTGGGTCTGAAATCTATTTGAACTATTTGGACAAGTTGGTCTAATCAAACCTAAAAATCATCTAAATCTATATTATACCAATTAAACACCTAGTTAAAATGGATTTAAACAGCTACTCAAAACTTGGTCATACACCTAAACCTCCTATGCTTAAACATAAATCTGAGTTTAAATAGTGGAAAATCAGGTTTAGAATTACATCACATGTGTAGATCCTGATTTTTGGATTTCAATATGCAAGGGGCCACACATCCCTGTCACTCTGTCTACATATCAAGCTGCAATTTACAGAACTACTACAATGATGGTGAAGACTACAAGAAAATCAAGATTGACCTCAAAGCCTACTCCATTCTAACTCAAGCACTCAAGATGGATGTGCTGAAAAGATTAGAGAAGTATGGTACTACAAAAGCTGTGTGTGATGCATTGAAGATCATTTGTGAAGGAAGCAGTGAGGTAACTAAAATTAACAAGGATACGCTTGTTAATCAGTATGAAACATTCCACCACACAAAGGGAGAGTCGATATCCAAACAACTGCATAGATTTGTACAGTTGGTAAATGATTTGGAAATCATGGGAGTCACCTACAAGATCAAAGAATTAAACAAAAAGATGCTTCACAGCCTCCTTGAAAGCCGGAAACAGAATGTAACTATGCTAAAAAATACTCTTGATCTTCAGAGTACTACTTTGGATATCGTGATAGCAAAAATAGAAGCATTAGAACTTGATGAAAGAAGCAGAACTCTTGGTGGACCAAGAGCGATTGAGGCCTATAAGTTTCCATCAGAATCTCATTCTGTGGAAAATGCCTTCATCACTGAGGAGGATGACTTCATCTTTTCAAGAGATCAAATGAATAACATTGGATTCATTGCAACTCCACCAATCAATCATCCATCAACATCTTCTTAAACATCCAGAGTCACTACTACTCCCCATACTTCCAGAGTCACTTCTGCTCCTCAAACAACTCCTGAAGATACAAGATCAGAAGAACAAAAGGCAACTTACCATGCCTTTGTTGCATGTTTTGAAGCATACTTAGGAGGAAGACTCACTTCTGCTCATCTAATTCAAGAAGATCTGGAGGAAATGGATCTAGATGATGTGGAAGAAATGGATCTACAATGGCAAATGGCCATGATTACCATGAGAGCCAAAAAATTCTTTAGAAAAGCTAGAAAGCTGAGCCTAAATGAAAATACAAATCTTGGATATGATAAATCCAAGGTTAAATGCTTTAACTGTGGCATGGCTGGTCACTTCTCTAGAGAGTGCAATGCCCCCAAGAGAAACAACTATCAAAGGAACTCTCAAGGCCAGTTATCCTCACAGCCTAACTCAAGCTTTCACTCCAACAACCAACAGCAGCAGTATCATCAACACCAACCATATTAGAATCCACCCCAACTGACAAATCAAGCCCATGGAAGCAGTCAGTCTTCTGCTAGTGCTCTCATGATAAAGCAAGATGGAGTATGTGACTGGAGCGTGTATGTAGAGGAAGTCAAGCCTCAATTTCAGAATCATGCTCTTATGGCTCACATCAATGATGGTCCATCTCCAATGCCGTGAGGTAAAATCTAAATCAATGATGGTCCATCAACACCAATCATATCAGAATCCACCTCACATCGATGATGGTCCATCTTCAATTTCAGAATCATGCTCTTATGGCTCACATTAAAGAAGAAAAATTAAAGTCAGAGATCATGAAGAGAGAAATAAAAGGCTTCGTAATCAAAATCAAATCTCTTATCTCTAACAGAGAAAAACTGCATGGTGAAAAGTGCACTCTTGCAGCTGAGAATGAGCTCCTTACTGAAAAGTTAGCTCAATCTAAGGCTGAACATTCACTGATTGAAGTGAAACTTGAAAAGTTTCAAATGTCTTCAGTCAAGCTGCAAAGATGCTTGATTATCAAAAGGATCCAAAGGACATGTCAGGGATTGGGTATAATTCGTGTCCTCCACCATACAATGACAACTACATTGTCATGCTTGAATTTGTCCCACTCACTAAAGAAATTGAAACTAAAACTATGGAACCTAAATCTATAGTAAAACAAGTGACCTATCCTCAAAATAAACCTGATGTTTATATTGAAACCAATGATGATAAAATCAAGTTAGGTCACCCAATCAAAAATAAAGAGTGTTCAGACAAGAAAGTGAGTGTCATGAAACCATCAAGCCCTGTAAAACCAATTGTCCCTTTTATAAAATTCATACCCTTTGTGTTATAAGGCAGAAAACAAATACATGAAGTTAGTGAAACCCACTGCTAACAGTAGTTCTGATAATGAGATCATATCTTCAAACAATTCAAGCAAATCAGGAAAAGGTTTCACTACAAAAGAAACAAACAGGATTATTGTGTTCAACACCTAAAACATTATCAAACCCTCAGTCTTCAAGATTAAGGCAGGGAGTTGGGTTTGATTTCTGTAACAAGGAACATGTTGACCAATTTGAAAAAGCGGTGAGAAATAGGTTGAAGAAATAGAAACAGCCCAGAAAATCAAACAAAGGTAGTGTTGTGAAACAAACTACAAAAAGTGCTGATTCTGATTCATCCCCTAAAGAAAAGAAAGTGACTAATCAAAAGAAATATCAGTTGAGTCACACAAGGAAAAATCTGATTCAAGAAACAAACAAATGTATTGTGACATTTGTGAAATGTTCAATCACAAGAAAGATGAATGTTTTTTTATCAATATTGTTCTATTTGTGACATGAACAATCACTCCACCAAAAACTACTATTTCAACAATTATTTTTCAGTCTGTGACATGAACAATCATAATACATCTGATTGTTACTTCAATCAAAAGGGTTTGAGAATTCCCCAACACAAGCCCATCTTAAAAACATCCACTATCACACATTTTGTTAGACCTCATTTTTACAATGATCAAAATAGGACACCTAGATCAACAAATGAGAGGAATAATTTGAAGGAATTGAGGAAGGGTCAAAGAAATAATCTCATAATGAAACGCCAACTTGACCTTCCAAAACAAAAACCTACTTTTGATAATGAAAAACAGGCTAAATTTCTACAAAGAAACAGAGACCAACGATTTCATTACTCATCTGAATCTTCAGTGGATGTTGAGGAGATGACTTACCTATTTCATTACCAAAATTCTCCGAGGACACCTACAACTAAAACCTCAATTTAGAGGAAAATACCAACAAGTCACCATCATGAATAGGAAAGGGAAACCCAAGACCATCATGGCTTGGGTTCCTTATTCTAATTAGTTGTTTTTGCTTGCAGGTTCATCCACACAGGTCTAGTAGCCTATGGTACGTAGACAGTGGATGCTCCCGACACATGACCAGAGATCGTTCCCTCCTTCATGACTTCAAGCACATACAAGGAACCACTGTGGCATTTGATGGAGATTCAGAGAGTGGTAGAATTACAGGAGAACTATTTGTGACAAACGGGATGCTGAGCTTCGACAGAGTGAACTACTATGAACAACTGAATTTCAATCTGCTAAGCTTGTCTCAAATCTATGACAAGAAATATTCCAGTCACTTTACAGACACTCATTGCTACATTCTGAAACCTGGATTTCAGATCTCTGATGAATAGGTTGTCTTAAAGACACCGAGGAAGAATAATACATATGTCTTAAACCTGTGTTCTGCATCACCTAAAGAAGAAATATGTCTTTTGTCTAAAGCATCATTTGATAAGTACAACTTTGGCATAGACGTTTGGGGCACACGAACTTTAAAAATATGAACAACTTGGTCAAAGGAAACCTTGTCATTGGTCTTCCTCAAAAAGAATTTAATTTTATTGATCAATGTTCAGCGTGCCTCAAAGGAAAACAACACAAATCGTCTCACAAAACCAAGCTCGTGAACACCAACAATACTCCATTGAAGCTACTTCATATGGATCTATTTGGACCAACTCATGTAATGAGTATTGGAAAGAAACAGTATTGTTTATTGATCATTGATGACTTTTCACGATTCACATGGGTTTTCTTCCTACCTGATAAAAATGAGGCATCCCAAATCATATAGAATTTATCACTAAAATTAAAAATCAACTTGATCTTAAGATCAAAATAATAAGAAATGATAATGGTACTCAGTTCAAAAATGAAAGTATGAGTTCCTTTTGTACAACCAAAGGCATTGCTCATCATTCATTGTAGCTAGAACTCCTCAACAAATTGGGGTAGCTAAAAGGCGAAATAGAACACTGATTGAAGCAGCAAGAACGATGCTAGCCGATGCTAAACTGCCAATTACCTTCTGGGCAGAAGCAGTTAACACATCGTGCTTTGTACAAAATTGAACTCTGAGTGTTAAAGAAAGTAACATGACACCTTATGAACTGCTCTTTCATAAGAAACCATTTATTGGATTCCTCAAATAATTTGGTAGTCCTGTCTCAATATTAAACACCCAAGACTATTTGGTAAAATTTTCATCCAAGTCTGATGAAGGATTCTTTGTAGGTTATTCTTCTGTTTCAAAGGCTTATAGAGTGTTCAATCCTAGATTGAACATTATTGATGAATCAACAAATATTCAATTCAAGGAACATTTGTTTCCCAAATCTATAAATGTCCCGACTAGTTGTTTGATATTGAAACATTTACAAAGTCATTGATCAATTTCACTTGTCTAATGCAGGAAATCTACATTCAAATGATACTTCGTCAGTTGTAGAAAGAAGAGATGCTTTTCCCTTGATTCCTCCTACATTTGATAAACACATGAATGAAGATGTACCTCTTCAAGCTCATCCTATCAGACCACCGTCACAAAACCTTAGTGTTTCTATTGAAGGAGGTCCAAGCCTCGTACCTTCCCACTCAGATGATCCGTCAACCAAAGATAGAAATAAAAAACAGGTCTCTCCTCTAGTTGAAACACAAAGAACATCAAATGATGTAAGCAATGATAGTGCTGCTGAAACTGAAGCACGACCTGAAACAGAGTATGACAATCTTCATAATTCAACAACAGTACTAGATGAGTGTACCTCTGACCATAATGAACTGAATGTCTCCAATCTTGATGTAACTATTGCTAGTGACACCATTCCAACCACAAGAATACACAAGAATCATCCAGTTGAAACCATTATTGGTGATCTTAATGAGAGGGTGACAAGAAGAAAATGTAGTATTGCAAACATCTATTTATTCTCATGCTTTCTGTGTCAAACAGTACCCAAAAACATCAAAGAGGCACTTCAAGATAATAGCTGGATTGAAGCAATGCATGAAGAATTGCTCCATTTCAAGAAGAAAGAAGTATGGCAATTGGTAGATCTTCCCGAAGGACAATACCTTATCGGTACTAGATGGCTGTATAGGAACAATTCTGATGATAGAGGGATCGTCATCAGAAACAAAGCAAGACTAGTGGTACAGGGATGCACTCAGGAAGAAGGAATCGACTATGACGAAGTGTTTGCACCTGTTGCCAGATTAGAAGCAGTCAAAATCTTTCTTGCATATTCTACATCCATGAAATTTACTGTTTATTAAGTGGATGTTAAGGGTGCCTTCCTGTATCAAAAGATTGCTAAGGAGGTCTATGTGAGTCAACTTCCTGGCTTTGAAGATCCAGATTTCCCTCACAGAGTTTACAAGCTTGACAAAGCTCTATATGGTCTTCATCAAGCACAAAGAAAGTGGTATAAGACTTTATCATCCTTTCTTCTTGAACATGGGTATGAAAGAGGAAAGATTGATTAGACTCTCTTCAGAAGAAAAAGAGGAAAAGATATGCTGTTAGTCTAGATCTATTGAATGACATTATATTTGGCTCGACAAACAAGCAACTCTGCAAAGAATTTGAAGACCTTATGCACTCAAAGTTCCAAATATGTGCTATGGGGAAACTCACCTTTTTTCTAGGGGTGCAAGTCCAACAGACAGCAGATGGAATCTTTATCAATCAATCAAAATATGTAGAAACCATGTTAAAGAAATTTCAGTTTGTTGATTGTTAGTCCATCAGAACACCTGTGGATACTAAAGTAAAGATTAGACCTAATCCTGAAGGCAAACCAGTAGATCAGACTCACTATCGATCAAGGATTGGTTCACTTATGTATCTAACAGCCAGTAGGCCTAACATAATGTTTGGTGTTTGTGTGTGTGCCAGATATCAAGCTGATCCAAAAGAATCACATGTGAATGCAGTGAAGAGGATATTCAGATATTTAAAGGGTGAACCAACTCTTGGGTTATGGTATCCAAAGGAAGAATAATTTAATCTTTATTCCTTCATAGAAAGTGATTATGGAGGATGCAACTTCAACAGAAAATCCACCTCTGGCAGTTGTCAATTTCTTGGTCCCAGACTAGTATCTTGGCAATGCAAGAAATAGACCAATGTATCAGTGTCCACCGCAGAAGCTGAGTATATTGCAACATTAGCTTGTTGCTCTCAAGTACTCTAAATTCAAAACCAGATGCTTGATTATGGTTTTAACTTCTTGCACACGCAAATTTACATTGACAACACAGCATCTGTTTTCATAATTAATAATCCAGTTCAACACTCAAAAACTAAACATATTGAGATTAGATATCACTTTTTGAGAGACTGTGCTGAAAAAGGTTTAATCAAATTAATTCAAGTACCAACTGAAAATCAATTAGCTGATTGTTTACTAAGGCATTCGAACCTAATAGGTTTGAATTCCTTGTTCAGTCAATTGGAATGATTAACCTTGTGTAAAAACCATGGAAAACATAAAAAACAATTAAAAACATTAGAAAACCACAAAAAGAAATCTACTTTGATGAATAAAAGAATTCTTTGGGAAATGATATAATTACAATCATTATATCATTCACTGTGTTTAATTTCAAAAATTGCAAGACTGTCATGACTTACCAGATATGTTGGTAGGCTCAACTTGGAAGAGAATATACATGCAGTGATGAATTAAGCTCTTATTTAATTATGAAACACTCATCACAGAGTATTGGTATGTATTGTCTTATCTGAGTGCATGTATGTGTAGTAACCTAAACACACCAGGTAATGATACTTTATGAATCTTTTTCACCTACATCAGTTTCATCTTTGTTTTGCTGAGCAAAGACCTGATGAAACATGCACATAGTGCAGATGTCCTGATCCAAAAGATTCCCAATAAGGAACACATCCAAATTGGATGAATCTACAAAAGCAATACATTCCATGTCAATGAACAAAAGAATCATATCATGGATCACCTTTCAAAGTGAAGTGAAAAGAATCCCAATGAGGATCATCATGAAAAAGATCAAAGTAAAAGAATCCTAATGAGGATCAGTGAAAATGTGTTCTCATAACTTAAGTAACTTGGTAAGAAAAGTTGTGAAAAAGTTCTACCATGCATTGTACAAGGATGGTTGATCATTCCATGCTTGTGTGTGTGAGGTACACATTGAATAATTAAATCAACCAAAACATGATAAAAATCATTTGCATCAAAATATTAACTGGGTATGAGTTTAAGAGGACAAACATACATTCAATCTTCAAGTTCATAAACATGTTCATTTAATCATAAAGGATGCACAAGTGTAATGCAAGACTGGTATGATCCCAACAAAAGAGATAATTCTCTTCATTATTAATAAGCAATATAAAATTCAATTTTTTTTATATCTTTAAAGTTTCTACCCAAATGTGGATATAAACTTTAGGGGGAGCTTACTGATTCATAGAGATGGTCTTTTTACAATCTCCATTTGGGAGCCTATTTCACTAAAAAAGATTCCAATGGAAGCCATCTACAACATGAGCAAAATGAAGATCCACGTGCTAAGCAGAGACAAGATGTCGGAAGCAATGGATTTTGTGAACATGATCAAGGCTATCCTAGATCCAACTAAGGCTGTATTCATATTACCTCCAGAAGACAAAGCAGAATCCTCATAACATCATTCACCTCCTAAACATTGAAGAAAAATAGGTTGTATAATGTTTAGGGGAGTACTTCTTCAGTCGTTGTAGTTTCAGTAGTTTCTTTTCAGTAGTTGTAGTGATAGTTAACACAATATTTTTGTAAGAAGATGTTAGCTATTTGACATCTTCAGTAGTTGTGTTAACTATCAGTAGTTTGAATAATTCTGTTAGACGTCACTATTAAGTGACATCAGCAGACGTCACATCTCCTATATAAGAGATGTTGACCTAATTGTATGTGTGACATCTGTTACCACGAAAGTGCATATTGAATGAAATATCTTTCGCATAATTCTCTCTCTCTATAACCGTTTACTCTTATATTGGATATCAGTTGTGTTCTTGTGAATTGTCTAATTCATTGTTTGATTTCCGTTGCAATACTCTCTAATCAATCAAACTTATATCACTCATGCTAACAAATGGTATTAGAGCTGGTTAATCATTGATCGATCTTACAATTGATCATTGAAACTGCTATTTGATATCTATGTTTGATTGAATTAGCATATTTGCAAGAATTGGTTATAGATTATTGAATTTCTGCTGCTTTCGTTTATTCACTTTGAGCTCTCTCTTGGTTCAATTTGGTTTGTAGTGTTTTGTTCTAAATCTACTAAAGCTTAACTGAATTTGGTTGAATCTGAGAATGACTACTCCTTCTAATGACCCTCACAATACCGCTTCCTCAACCAAGCCTCCAATGCTGGTTAGGACTGAGTATAACATATGGCAACGAAGGATGCTTCATCACCTCTCTGTTAACAGTTTAGGTTGTTGGACATCTGTGGAACATGGTCCACACAAGCCTATGGTGAACAATCCGGAAACCAACCAAATGGTTCCGAAGAAGAAGGAACAATACTCAGATGAGGATCGGAAACTGTTTGAGATTGATGCTAAAGCGCATGGTATTCTGGCCATGGCTTTGCCTAATGAAATCTATTCAGGGCTTATGCATCATGAAACTGCTCATGACCTCTGGAATGCACTGAAGGAACAATTCGGTGGAACAGATGAGGTCTTAGCAAACAATAGAGAAATCCTTGCCCAACAATATGAGACATTCTCTCATAGGAAGGGTGAGACACTGACTCAACAGTTTGAGCGGTTTTCCTGTTTGATCTCTGAGTTGAAAATGGTCAAACAGGAATACACCAATAGCCAGATGAATAACAGATTCCTCAGATCACTGCCAGAGAGATAGGACACATACACTATTGTCCTACGCTCAGTGCAAATCTGGATAGCCTATCTCTCACCCAACTTCATGGGAAACTGCTTACATTCGAGAGAGAGATAGAGCAGCAAAGGAAACTGGCATCATCAGAAAAGCTCACTCATGACTTTGTACCAGGGAACACTGCCTTGGTTGGTCATGAGTCAGAATATGCTGCATCTAAAAGCAATTATGATGAGCATATAGATTTCTCTTCAAACAGTTCTCATCATGCATTTGTTGGTGTTGGTAGTCAATCAAGCTGTAATAGTAACAATTTATGCTTCATCATGGATGATCTGAAGGGTATTGCTGATGATGATTTAGAAGAGATGGATATTCTAAGCCAAATGGCCTTAGTTAATATCAGATCTCAAAAGTTCTACAAGAGAACTCGCAGGAAATTTCCTGGACTCTCTGGCAAAACCAAAGTTGGTTTTGACAAGAGTAAGTTGAGGTGTCACAAATGCCAAAGGCTTGGACACTTTGCAAGAGAGTGTACATCAACTAGATCTAACTCCTCTGCACCCTTTGTGACTTTTCCAAGCACTAGTCCACAAAACAGAGGGCAACATCCTGCTAGTTCTGGTGATCATTCACACCCTATATCTCCTGCATACTTTGTCCCTCAGGGTCCAATGTCATATCCATATCCTTGCTATTACATGCCTTAGCCAAATCCGGTTCAAGCTCCTATTGCACAACAACCACAAGCATTACCTGAACCTCAACCTTCCCAATCTCATCAACAATCTCAACCTCAACAACACAGCTTTTTCACCCCAGGAGTTGTTGACTGGAGCAGTTTACCAGATGATATGTCTGGTCATGAACAACTATTCTCTGGTGCTAGTCAACATGGTGGTGACAATCCTTTTGGAAACCTTGCTCTTATGGCTCTCGAGTCTGCTGATACCCCATCCTCTAATGCCTCCACACCACAGGTATCACAGGTATCCTCTGAGGCCAAAGCCAAGCTATGTTCTGGAACATGCATAGCTGTATTTGCATCTATTAGAGAAGCAAATGTAGCTTTAATTAACAAGAACATTGAGCTAGAACAAATAATTTCCAAAAGAAAAGCTGAATTTGAGTCTGTGCTTAATGATAAGAATGATGAGATTTACAAACTTAAATGCCAAATCACTAATGATAAGGCTAGGGAAGAGGTACTTCTAGAGAAGTACAGAGACCTCAAAGAAACACTTGCAACTACCCAGGTAGAGTGTGATCGATGGGTACATTCTTGCAAGGGTTTTGAAATGCTTCTTAGTAAGCAGTCTGCTTCCAATGTGAAGTTTGGCATTGGTTATAATCACACTGCTCCTCCTACAGATTTTACTCCCAGAGCAGAGGTAGAATCTGATGGAGAAAGCAATAACCAATCCTTTTCATCATGTGATCTACTATCTGATACAGCACCATCAGAGGTTGAAGTCAGCATTAATTCCTCTCAGAACCTATCAGCTGATGTTGATGGTTCAAATGCTGACACTCACATGATCAAAAAGTTGATCACTCCAGGTGGTATTTCACAAAGTACTAAAAGTACTAAAGAGCATGTTATAACACCTAGAGAACAAACCCAAACTACTGCATGTACTAAAGGAAGAAAACTACAAGTAGAAAGGGTGGGAAAACTACTGAAGAAGATATCAAGAAAGCATGTACTAAAGGAAGAAAACTGCTAGTACTGATAGCAAACTGCTAAAGAATAAGTCTTCAGTAGTTTCATCTTCTTTAGCAGATGATCAACTTAAGATGAAGAAAAAGCCATGTGAAATATGTGGCTTATTCAATCAACTTACTCATGATTGCTGGTATAAAAAGGGCTCCAAACTCAAACATAATGAGAACTTTAAAAAGCAAATGGATAAAATGAAAACTGAGTTTGAAACCAAATTTGTACTAGCAACATCAAAACCTGTGACCCGAAAATCCAAAAAGAAATCCAAAAATCAAGGGGTTAATCAGGCAACAGCTGAGGTTGCTCAAAGGGAGATGGTGCAACACAGGAATCCATCAATCTCAAGCACTAATGTGTCTGATGAGCTGAAGGCTTTATCATAGAATCAGACACAACTTGTTAACATGGTTCAACATCTATTGGGGAGAGTCAACCAATTAGATGCTCCTGTGCTGAAACCACGGAGAAGAAAATCCATGCCAAAGGATTCTCCTTCTTCACCATCTCCATCCCCTCAGGCTGTTATTCATAGCAAATCTATTACTTTACCATATGTTGATGTGAATAGACCCAAAACCAAAAAGGTTTGGGTCTCAAAAACTAACTAATTGTTTATGATTGCAGGGTTCTTCAGCATGCCAAAGTAGCATCTGGTATGTAGACAGTGGAGGATCTATGCATATGACAGGGAACAACTCTCTTCTTCATGACTACTCTCAAGGAAAGAAGGGGTTTGTTTCTTTTGGCAATGATGCTAAGGGTTACATCATTGGCAAAGGCTTTGTCTCTAATGGGGAAATAAAGTTTGATGATGTTAATCATGTGGAAAATCTCAAATACAATCTCTTGAGTGTCAGTCAAATGTGTGATAAAGGCCATGTTGCTCTTTTCACCAGTCAGAACTGCAGGATTCTGTCATTCAAAGTTCTGAATTTGATTGATAAGGTGTTGGATGATCACACTCTCCTAAGGGCCAACAGGACAGGAAGAGTGTATGCCTTAGATCTTTCCAAGAAAATAGCTCTCAAAGGCCATCCTTGCCTATTTTCCAAAGCCTCTCCTCAGGAATTTAAACTATGGCACAGAAGGCTGGGTCATGTTAATATTAAAAACATGAATCAGCTCATCCACAATAGTTTAGTGAGAGGTTTACCAATTAAGGAGTTCCACTGTAATGAAACCTGCACTGCTTGTTTAAAAGGAAAACATCACAAAGTCTCATTCCCTCCTATTGAAGAACCTAAGTCCACTGCCTGCTTGCAGTTACTGCACATGGATCTATTTGGTCCTGTGAGAGTGATGAGCATGGCAGAGAAGAAATACTGTCTGGTAATTGTAGATGATTACTCTAGATTTGTATGGACTTTCTTTCTGCATTCAAAGGATGAGGTTGCTCAGAAGATTATAAACTTTGTGTTTTATGTTAAGAAGCAGTATTCCCTATCAGTCAAGTGTATAAGGAGTGACAATGAACTGAATTCAGAAACCATACACTTGATGATTTTTATCTTTCAAAGGGAATCAAAAGGTAGTTTAGCATCCCAAGACCTCAAGAACAAAATAGAGTAGTGGAGAGAAAGAACAGGACCCTAATTGAAGCTGCAAGGTGTATGTTGGCTGACTCTGGTTTGCCACTGACCTTTTGGGCTGAAGCTGTTAACACAGCTTGCTATGTGCAGAATAGAGCCTTAGTAAATCAGAGGTTGATAAAGACTCCATATGAAGTTCTACATCACTTGGCTCCTCTAATTTCATTTTTCAGAGCCTTTGGGTGTCCCTGTTTCATTCTAAACACAAAGGATCAACTCCACAAATTTGATCCTAAGGTTGATGCAGGGTATTTTGTTGGTTATTCATCTACTTGCAAGGCATACGGAGTCTTCAACTACAGAACAAAGATAGTTGAAGAGACTCTGCATGTGAAGTTTAATGAATCTCTAAAGGACAAGGTTCCACAAAAACCTATGGAGTTGTTTGATCTGGACATACTACAATAAGTTCCTTATCAACCTCCAGCTGTTGCAGATCATGTGGATAAATCATCTTCTGCAGCATGTCTTCCATCTGGTGGTATTGATGATGATGATAATATCAATACTCACCTATTCAAGTTTAGTGATCAACTGCCTGAGTCTGCTAAACATGATGTTCCTGTAGCTTCAGCAGTTCCATCCACAACAAATGCTGATGAGATATTTGATTCTTCTACATCTTTTGATTTACCATCTAATTCTTTGTTTCAAGAGTCTACATCACCATCTGCTGCTGCTGAAGGTTCTACAAATACTTGCACAGATCTCATTGTTTATCAAGAGCTGAAGAATCACCCAATGTCTCAAATTATTGGTGATATGAATGCTGTAGTTTCAACAAGAAGTCAATTGTCTAACTTCTGTTTCTATTCTCTCTTCATCAGTCAGCTAGAGCCAAAGAACTATCATGTTGCTTTGAGAGACAATGGGTGGGTTGAAGCCATGCAGCTTGAGCTACTTCAGTTCAAGAAACAGCAAGTGTGGGAACTGGTTCCTCTACCCCCAGGTAAGTGTGCAATAGGCACTAAATGGGTGTTTAGGAATAAAACTGATGAAAATGGGCTTATTATTAAGAACAAGGCTAGACTGGTTGTACAAGGGTTTTCACAAGAAGAAGGTATTGATTATGATGAAACCTTTGTCCCTGTAGCCAGACTAGAGGCAATTAGATTGTTCCTAGCCTATGCTGCATTCCACAATCTTAAAGTTTTTCAAATGGATGTCAAAAGTGCATTTTTATATGGTAAAATAAAAGAAGAGGTTTATGTGTGTCAACCACCAGGTTTTGAGGATAATAAACATCCTGATTGGGTGTATAAACTTGATAAGGCTCTTTATGGATTGAAGCAAGCTCCTAGAGCCTGGTGTGAAACACTTTCCAATTTTCTTCTTAAAAATAATTTCACTAGAGGCTCTATAGATAAAACTTTGTTTATTAAGAAGGTGGATCAACATAAGCTACTTGTTCAAATTTATGTTGATGATATTATTTTTGCATCCTTTGATCCCCAGTTGTGTGATGATTTTACATGTTTAATGAAACAAAGGTTTGAAATGAGTGCAATGGGAGAATTACAGTTCTTTCTAGGCTTGCAAATCAAACAAAAGGCTGCAGGAACCTTTATTCATCAGTCAAAATATACAAAAGATCTTTTGAATAAGTTTGATTTACAAAATTGTAAGCCCTGTTCTACTCCCATGTGCAACACCACACAACTAGATGCAGATCAGAAAGGTAAAGCTGTTGATGAAACACTTTAAAGATGTATGATTGGGTCCTTGATGTACTTAACAACTTCTAGACCAGATATCATGTTTGCAACTTGTGTTTGTGCTAGATTTCAGGTTGTTCCTAAAGAGTCTCATTTGATTGCAGTCAAGAGGATCTTTAGATATTTGCAAGGTACACAATCTCTAGGTTATGGTATTCCACTGGACACTCATGCAAATTAGTTGCTTTTTCAGATACTGACTATGCAGGGTGTAAGTTAACCAGAAAGTCAACTTCTGGTGGATGTCAATTCCTAGGCAACTATTTGATTTCTTGGCAGAGTAAGAAACAAACATCTGTTGCTACATCCACTGCTGAAGCAGAGTACATTGCAGCTGCAAGTTATACTTCTCAGGTACTCTGGCTTTAGAACCAACTTTTGGATTATGGCATTACAGAGACTACGACTTCATTATTAATGGATAGTGCTTCAGCTCTGTGCATTATCAAAAATCTAGTCTAGCACTCTAGGACCAAACATATAGAGATCAGACATCATTTTATTAGGGACTATTTTGAAAAAGGTCTGATTGATCCAAAGTTTGTGCCTAGTGCCAATGAGCTTGCAGACATTTTTACTAAGCCTTTGGATAGTTCAACTTTCCAAAACCTAGTGTTAAGGCTTGGTATGCTGCAGCTAGAATAAGTGATAACTACTGATGATCTCAGTAAATAGGTACTGATGATCATTAGTAACCATATCACATATAGTACTGATTCTGTTAAAACAACCGATCAAGTTACAACTACTGATGTAGTTATAACTACTGATATCAGTAAAAATAGATCAAGTACTGATGTCCTATGAAACAACTGAAAATAGCAAAACGACTAATGAGTAAGTGTTGAAGACAGTATGAAACAGCTAAAGGCTAAGAATTGACGAAAACTACTGATGAGAATTTTCTCTTCACTTGTTTCTACAACTGCTGTTTCACCCTAAATAGCTAATGACAAAACCATGTCCTCAGTAGTTTCACAACTACTGATGACTAACACCAAGTCCTCAGCTGTTTACAACAACTGATGACAAAACCATGTCTTCAGTAGTTGGTAGTTTTACAACTACTGATGACTAAAACCAAGTTATCAGTTGTTTACAACACTTGAAGACAAAACCAAGGTTTTTAGTACTTTCACAACTACTGATGACTAAAACCAAGTCTTCAGTTGTTTTCACACATCTGAAGCCAAAACCATGGTTTTCAGTAGTTTTATAACTGCTGATGCCTAAAACCAAGACTTCAGTTGTTTCAACCTCTGAAAGGGTAATACCATGTTATCAGTCGTTTAAAACTACTGATGATTAACACCAAACTCTTCAGTTGTTTTCTAACCCTTACCCTATAAATACCTAATCTTACAGAGCTTCATTTTCTCAAAACCTAACGTTCAAAACCTCCAAATCTTCTCTCACATTAATGGCAACCATGAAGCTTAAACCAAGACACAAACTGTGTTGCCTACCTTACCAAATCACCCTTCTCAACAAAGTTTGATAATGCCATTGATCTAATGGTCCATTCTCCCTACAAAACGGCTTTCCTTCTAAATCCTACCATTCATGCCGACTCCCTAAATCAGTTCTGGATGAACATCACCCTTATCACTGGGGAGAATGACACCGTGTCTCTCCAGTCATTTGTCAACAACCGTCAGGTGGTCATCACTCCGGCAATCCTTCGCCAAACCCTACAACTGGATGATGCCACCTTCCCCGCTAGGTATCCAAAGGGCACCACTGATCTATCTTTTGCCCACCATGGATACCAGGGTAACCTCAACGCCTCTACCATCCTGAAGAAGCATTTCCATGATGCAGAACGCCTTATTTTTCATATGGTGAATGTATGCTTAGCTCCTAAGACTTCTTCTTGGGATCAAATGTCGACCGGGTGGCAGTAGGTATTATTCTCTATCCTTGAGCAACAAAACTTAAATTTTTCTGAAATAACATTTCTTGAACTTAAGGATATGGCCTCAAAACCTATTGCTAACCGATGGATATTATATCCTCGGTTCATCATGGCCATTATAGAGAACGAGCTGAAAGCTGAGGGACTTCTTGGCCTTGGAGTCCCTGCCGTGGCTGTATTGCCTGAGGTATACTCCAGGCACAACTCAGACCAATCACTCAAACAGGCTGCCAAGCTGCGAAAACCCACGCAGCTGGAACCCACAGCCACCACCTCCAAATCCAAAGTCCCCACACCAAAACCACCAAAACAAAAACCCACTAAAACAATCCCTTTACCCCAAAAACCACTACAACGACAACCCACCAAACCAATTCCCTTACCCTCAAAACCAATAACCGATGATGTACCCCAGAAGAGGAAGAGAAGGGTACTGAGGCTAGAAGAAGATGAAGAAGATAATGATGAGATGAAGATAGGCTGCCAATCTCAGCTATTATACAGTTGCCTAAGGCCACAAGTCACCCTCCAACAGTTACTCCTGAGTCTCAAAGGCAAACTGTGAAAGTGAAGTTAGAAAAAGAAGAGCTTCACAAACAACATGATGAGGAACTGTTGAGAAGAGTTGACAAAGCATATGCTGCCACATCTTCAATCATCAACATGAAGAAGCATGCTCTCAGGTTATACACTCTCAAACATACCTTTCAATATCAAAAGGAGAGAGTAAGGATTTGGCTTGATCCCAGGGTGTCTCATAGGATTCAAAAGAAAAACATTCCACAGAGATACATTGGCCAAGTAAAGAAGATTGTAGATGAAGTGATCTCACTGGTCTTTGTAGTATCACCTTGGGAAATCCTACATGACTTCAAGAAAGCCTATAAAGCTAAACTGGCCCCACAAAAGAAGCTGGAGAATAAAATGGTGAAAAAGGGGTTAGTGTATAGGAGGCTTGAGGGAGTTAGAAAGAATGAGCTCCAGTTGTTCTTAGAGGTAATCACCCAGATGAATTTGCTTATAGAGTAATAACAACTGTGGAACTCAAAAATGGGAAGCAGGTCAAATACCTATGTGACTATTATGGGCCAGAATCACTTTTTGAAGGAGGAGCAGAAGAGCTTATCATGGAGGAACAAGTAACCTTCCTTGAGGCCTATACAAGGGAGTCATACAGACTCATAGTTGGGAAGTAGATCTCATGGATGGGGTAACAGCTCTGTGTCCAGTTCCCTAACACAGAGTTCCCATTCATCCTTTGCCAAACAGATCATTGAGACTTCTTCCCAGGCCTGTGCTTACAAGGGTCACTTCTGAGCTGATCTAGAAGACAAAAAGACCAATCTTTCTGCCATAATAAGTGGGACATCTTCAATAAGTTTAGAGGTTTTGGCTGCATTGGTTCAGGGGGAGTTTGTTGGACCAAAAGAACCAGTGAGCCTGATCAGAAAAACCTCTAAGTCCCACAGACATCACAACAAGTGCTGAAGACTTGATCAGCTGTTTGACAAAGTCTGAAGAGCAACAGCTGAAGACCAAAGTACTGAAGACTTCAACAGAAGACTAAAGTACTAAAGATCAACAGCTGAAGTACATAGATTGAAGACAACAGCTGAAGACATCAGCTGATGACAACAGCTGAAGTTCAAGTACAAGTACTGATGCCTTTAGAGTTTGTTACAACAGCTGAAGAAACATTCTTCAGTTGTTGTGATGGTTTCCTTTCAGTATTTTTCTTTTCTATTTCAGTACTTGTAAAACGACTAAAGAGCATGTTCTTCAGTTGTTGTAGTTTCAGTAGTTTCTTTTCAGTAGTTGTAGTGATAGTTGACACAATATTTTTGTAAGAAGATGTCAGTTATTTGACATCTTCAGTAGTTGTGTTAACTATCAGTAGTTTGAATAATTCTGTTAGATGTCACTATCAAGTGACATCAGCAGACGTCACATCTCCTATATAAGAGATGTTGACCTAATTGTACGTGTGACATTCTGTTACCACGAAAGCGCATATTGAATGAAATATCTTTCGCATAATTCTCTCTATATAACCGTTTACTCTTATATTGAATATCAGTTGTGTTCTTGTGAATTGTCTAATTCATTGTTTGATTTCCGCTACAATACTCTCTAATCAATCAAACTTAGATCACTGATCCTAACAGTTAGCAACTTTGGATTTGTGACATGTCCTGTGTTGCTTCCCTTTCAGGCATGCAACACAGTTATCTTTGCAGAAAATTTCCTTTTTAGGAAAACCATGAACCAAGTTATTTTTAGCCAATTTATTCATTGTCTTAAAATTTACATGACACATACATTTATGCCAAAGTGTTGACTCATCACTATTAGCTTTCGAAAGAAAGCATGATACTTCACCCATTGGCTAAGCATTGTTTATATCAAGCGTGTACATATCCCCTTTCCTGGGAGATCTAAGAAGCACCAATTCTGGAGGATTGTCATCCCAGGTTTGAGGATAATGCACTCATGTTCAGTGAAAAGCATTTGATGCTTTTGATCACAAACTGAGAAACACTTAATAGATTGTGTTCAAGTTATTTGACAAAGTTAAATTTGTCAACTTTTATCTTTCCATTGGATATACTTCTTCTGTCAGAAATATATCCTCCAGCCTCACCTCCAAGTTGGACATGACCTCCATCATAATGTTGAAATTGTTGAAGGAGAGATCTATTACCTATCATGTGCCTGGAGCATCCACTATCCACAATCCAAACATTGTTATTCTTGTCATATAGATGTCCCCGCATATAAGATTAGATGATTAGTTTTGATTAGAAACCCAAGCCATGTTGGTCTTGGGTTCTTCTAATTATAGTGACATAATTGAACCAAAGGTTAAGCATGGGGGTTCAGTTGATGTCTTTGAAGAAGAGGTTTGGCATGTATCATATTTCTTGATCTTCCAATCCATCTTTTGGTTGATCACTGAGGATGAACGTTTTGTGGCTTGCACAACATGGCATCTTTCCGAAGCTTCTTTCTTTTCGGAAGAAGCATTCACCACTTTTCTTCTGAAGTAGTCTTCTTCTAGGATTGTTTCAAGGGAACTCTTTTGTTCTTTTCATTTTTAACAGCTTTAGCTTCGAAAGCCATTTTCCCTTCAGAAGAAGGTCATTCATCCAAAAGCAACCTTGCTTCGGAAACCAACTTTCCCTTTTTCATCACTTGGACCATTTGATAGGGTTTGAATGAGAAACCTTCCCCGACTCCCTCTCTTTTAACACTATTTGCATAATGTGTGCTAGCAGGATTGTAATAACAATCTTTGGCCATGTGGTTTTGCAGACCACACATTATGCATGCAATGTTAGTCTTTTGGGATCTTGAAGATTGCTATTTCTTGTGCTTTTTGTCTTCATGAGCAATCTTTCCCTTTAAATTCTGATCCTTTGGTAGGACAGGAGTGTTGGTACTACACTTCTTTCCTGAATTAGAGTTACCTACCACCTGGAATGCAGTTGAGATGAATACACACTTTTCTTTTTGGGTCAATCATTAGCTTGGACTCAGCCACTTTCTTAGCATTTCTTCTTGCTGCTTTACCTCTACTTCAGCAACCATCAAAGCGTTGCTAGCAAGAATACTCAGGGGTCTGCTTGTCTAATGGCCTCTCTTGCTTTCCATTTCTAAACGCTATCCATCAAGAATGGCGTAGAGTTCCGTCATGGTGAGGGTGTTCTGATTTTCTGTCCTCTTGATAGAGACACAGTAGAATGTCCACTCATTAGAGAGTGCACTCATGAACTTTCTTGTGAGGTCTCTAAGTTCAGGAGTAATTCCCATAGATTGAAGAAAAGAAATAAGATCCATGTACCTGAAATATTGCCGACTGGGAGTCTGTCCAGCAGTGTAGGTGAAGTTCTCATACTGCTGCTTCAGTGAGTCCTTCTTGGAGTCATTTGAGCTAGACTACATTTGAGCAAGTGCATCAAATAGTTCTTTAGCTGACTTGCAATGCTCAAACCCCACCATGATGGAGTTAGGTATTGCAGTCATAAGAATAGTCATTGTATTACTGTCAATGTCCATCTTCTTCCGGTCCTCATCGGAGTAATCTTCAACAGCCTTCTCTATCATAGCACCATTTCTACTCGTTGCTGCCACCTTCGGTTATACATGCCATTGACAATAGAATACCACATCTTGCTGTCTTGATAGCTGATGAAGCCTTCCATGCGTCTGCTCCATGACCTGAAGTTTTCAAGGGTGATGATGGGAGCTTTAGTCATTGTTCCCATCTTTACTTCAGACTTGTTGAGGGTCATTTTAAGTGTGGTGTAAGGAGGAGTGAAATACATGTTGATTAGGATGGTAAGATCTCACAATCAAGAGCCTAAAAAGCTCTGATGCCAATTGTAGGATCGGTTTTGTCACTTAACACTTGGTTTTTCTCTCAAACTCACATATACTACACTCAGATCAGATGAAGTAGGGTCTATTCTAAGAATTGATAGTAATATAATAAGAATCAAAGAACATAAAGATAATTTCAAGGTACCTGCGTATATTGCTTCTCAACTCAAAGTATTACAAGACTCTTACAAGAATATTGCATGAGTTACAATGAGAAACTATATATAATACTACCTATAACCGGATATACTTTGATACCAGCTGGAATCCTTTAACTAAAGCGGATACTACAAAGCTATAGTTTAAGGTATCTTAGATAAAGTCTTATCCAAGATATGTTAATCATGGCATGTCCATGACTTACCTTTTGTCACCAACTAAAGTTGGCAACTGTACTATCTAATAAAGGTGAACAATAGAACAAAGTATGGTCAACTACATGGCTTTTTAAAAAACGCCAAGTAGTATCTTAGAGGTCTGCAGTGGAGTGTCAGAGACCATACTTATGTCTACTAGTTCATAGTAGTGTCTTCTGAAGGTTAAATGGCTTTGGAAGAACAAGTTCTTCCGAAGCCACTTATGCTTTTGAAGAAGCTACTTCTTCTGAGGCTTGATGGACTTCTTCTATTCTTCATACTTCGGAAATTCCATACTTCGCTTGGGAAGTCTTTTAGTAGATGCACCAAAATATTCTATATGATTTGTTTTGGTTGCACCAGCCTTCTTCTTGATCCAACAGTTAAGCAATATCGCATGCTATAAAAAGACATAGTTGAGTTAACTCTCATGGAGTTGTGAACCTTCTTACACTTTTCTTGCAAGACTTTTCCTTTGTTCATTCAATATGTTCCACTTCCATTATCTTTGATCTTTCGCTTCGTTAAGATAATACATTACGTACAAGAGCATAAATACACAATGTAAAGCCACATATAAGGAACATAAAGAGAACAGGACAAAACATGCATAACATCAACATACATCATGACCAAAAACATTCCAAGTCATAACCTAAAAATCCTTTTTCCCAAAATTCAGAATATATTCTAAGGTATTAGGTGCATGGGAACTATGCAAGCGCATGGGGAACCCTTAGTCGCTTGGGAAAACGTGCATGGGTAGGCTTTAGGCGCATGGGTACTATGCAGGCACATGGGCAGACACATGAAGGAAAACTTAGGTGCATATGCACTGGACGCATGAGCACTATGTTGGCGCATGGGCAACACTTGGCGTCTGGGCAAGATTTTAGACGCATGGGCACTATGCGGGCGCATGGGCAACTGTTATTGAACATACTTCATTTTCAGACCCCGAATTATCATCCTAACATGTTCTTAGACTAGTTTCTAACATACCAATCATAAACAACACACAACCATAAACATAATCAAAACATTCCTAAACATACACCCACCCAAACACAGGGCACACACATGCATATGGGTACACACCTGAATTCATAAAAAACATTATAACATGCATTCTCAACCCTAAAACATGTTAGAAACTTGGGATTTAGAACTCACCTGATGCAGCCTTGAGCAAAACTCCTCAAATTCAGAGGACAAAGAGTTCTAGCACTTATAAACACCAAAAACGCACAACCGAGCACACACAAACACATATACTCGGTCCATAGGCTGAAAATCCAACCAAAATGGAACAAAAACACGAGAAAACTATCTTAGAGCAGCAACTTCTTCTTCTTCTCTCTAAACCAAAGAGAAATCAAGCTTTCTCTCTCTATAAAGTCGATGAAGATGATAGTACAAGGGTGGTGGGCAGCCAGAGTGTTGGATCTAGATAGGCTGGTGCAAACAAAACCAAACACATAGAAAATTTTGGTACAATTGATCAAGGACTTGTGAAGCAAAGTGAAGAACTTACGAAGAAAGATGAAGTTCTTTCGAAGGCAAAGTAACTACTTCCAAAGATTATGTCTAAAGAATCTTTTGAAGGAAAACTGCAGCTTCTGAAGACAAAGTCTTCTCTCTTTTGAAGTTCAAGACTTAGAAGAAACCAAGAAAATGACTTCCAAAGTATGAAGATCTGAAGAAGCCCTCAAGCCTCGGAAGAAGTAGTCTCTTCCGAAGTATAAATGATCTCGGAAGAACTTGTTCTTCCAAAGCCAGTTAACCTTTGGAAGACACTACTATGAACCTAACTATGATCCCTCTGATAGTTTGCTGAAATCAATGATATACTGCATGGCGCTTTCCCACACCCATGTAGTTGACTATACTTTATTCCACTATTCACCTTTATCAGTTAGTATAGTTACTAACTTTAGTTGGTGACAAAAATTAAGTCATGGACATGTCTGACTACCTTATCTTATATTGTTCTTTATCTAAGATACCTTAACTTTAGCATTATAGTATTTGCTTTGTCATAGGTTTCCAGCTAGTATCAAAGTATATTCGGCTATAGGTGATATTATATATAGTTTCTTATTGTAACTCTTCTAACATGCTTGTAAGAGTCTTGTAATACTTTAAGTTGAGAAGTAATATATACAAGTACCTTGAATATTAATCTGCTTGTGTTCCTTGTTACTTAGTATATTATTATCAAATCATAGAAGAGATTCTGCATCATCTAAACTGTATGTGATTAAGTGAGTTTAAGTGAAAAAAAAAAGTGTTAAATGACAAACGACGATCCTACAATTTGTATCAGAGCTTTTTTGGCTCATGATTGTGAGATCTTAGCATCCAAATCAACCCATTCTTTCCTCATCCTTTCACCACACACAAAATGGCCCTCCACCAAAAGTCTGAAGTAAAGATGGGGACGCTAACCAAAGCACCTATCATCACCCCTGAAAACTTTAGATCATGGAGCAGACGCGTTAAAGGCTTCATCAGATATCAAGATGGAAAAATGTCGCAATCTATCATCAATGGTCCTTTCAGACCAAAGATTGCTGCACCAAAAGGAAATGATGCCATGATAGAGAAAGCTATTGAAGACTACTCTGATGAAGACCACAAAAACCTGGACATCGATAGCAATACTATGACTGTTCTAATGACTGTCATACCCAACTTCCTCACGATGGGTTTTGAGCACTATTGGTCAGCCAAAAACTATTTTGATGCATTATCTTAGATGTACTCAAGCTCCAATTAGTCCAAGAAAGATTCATTGAAACAACAGTTTGAGATCTTCTCTTACATTGCTGGAGAGACCCTCAGCCCTCGATACTTCTGGTGCATGGATCTTATCTCTTCCCTTCAGTTTATAGGAATTGCCCTTGAACTGAGAGATCTCTCAAGGAAGTTCATGAGTGCACTCCCAAATGAGTGGAAATTCTATCGTGTCTCTATCAAGAGGACAGAAAACCTGAACTCCATCAGCATGACTGAACTATATGGCATCCTTGATGGATACCGTGTAGAGATGGAAAACAAGAAAGGTCAGCAGGTTAGCAGACCTTCAAGCCTTCCTACTAGCAATGCTTTATTAGTTACTGAAGGCTAAGGACACCCCCAATCTCAGTGATACTTGACATATTCCCAACAACTATCTTGTTCTTCTGGGCCTTACATTACATTCCTTGAGACACCAAGGTCTTAATAGGCTTAGTAAAGTTCCTTTCAGGACAATTGTGCCTTTATCTCAGGAAATGGCCACTCTAGTGATTATCAGTATTGTTATATGATCTAGGGTGTTTCAGACCAGATGATATGGAATATGTGGACATAGTGCAACAAATGGCTATGTTAACTTACTGAGCAAAGAAATTCTCCAAAAGAACTAGAAGGTAGTTCCCTTAAAACCCAACTAACAGCAAGTTTGGGTTTGACAAAACAAAGGCCAAATGCTACAACTGTAACTAACTTGGTCACTTTGCTAGGGAATGTAAGGCTCCCAAATCATATCGAGGAACCTCACATGCCTCTACACATCCATCTACACCTAAAGCCACTAGAAAGTCAACTGAAACAGCTACTGTGGCTCAAGAAGTTGACTGGAGGTTTATGATATAGGATGTGACTCTTGATCAAGCACTCATGGCTGGAATAGATGACAATTAGGTATATGAACATCTTTGTACTCCAGCTTGTATTGCTAAGGTTAAGTTATATCAGGACTACAATATGGAAATCAAATATGATATTGATTCTTTAAATATCTTAAAATCTAATTTTAAAAGGGCGAATCAGACTATCAAAAGAAAACTGATGAGTTAGAGAAAAATGTGTCCCTGTTAAAACATGAGCATTCAATCTATAATACTCAAATCAAAGATTAATCTCCAAATTGTTTGAGGCTTAAGCCCAGCTTATCATAGCTGAGGCTCCAGCTTGGAAGTGTGCTATAACTAAGCAAAACTTCCAAGCCATTATTGTGTCATCCTCTCACTCCAAACTTTGTTATCAAAACAAAGGTGGGTTGGGAACCAATGAAATTTCTCTACCACACTCTTATGAGTCTATTAGACAACTAAGATGTGGTACTAAAGAGCAAGAGGTTACATCTGCTGACCCACCTTCCCAAGAGTCAAAGAATGATACAATTATGGAGACCATCACAAGAAAGAAGCAGGTAAACCAAACCCCTTTTACTAGTGATGATCAGCCCCTAACCACCAAAGCTAGAAGAAGCCAAGCTAAGGCATCCAGGAAAACTGCTAACAAAGTTGCTGAGTCGAAGTTGAGAATAGACCCAAAACAAAAGGGTGTATTCATTTCAGCAGGATTTCAGGTGGTAGGAACTTCTAATCCTGGAAAAGTGTGTAGTACCAACACACCTATCCAACATAAGGAACAGAAGAAAATAGGAAAGACAGTTGATGAAGAAAAGATAAGCAAGAAACAGCAGACCTCAAGTTCCCAGAAGATTAACATTGCCTGCATAATGTATGGTCTGCAAAACCACATGGCTAAATATTGTTACTACAATCTTGCTAGCACACATTATGCAAAAAAAGTTAAGAAAGAAGAAGTCATGGAAGGATTCATATTTGGACCTTATCATATGGTTCAAGTGAAAAAAAAAGGGAAAGCTTGTCTTCGAACAAGGTTTGCTTTCAGAAGAAACTCCTTCTTCCGAAGGGAAAATGTCTTCAGAAGACAAAGCTAAGAGAACTCAGAAGAACAAGAGAATGCCCATGAAACCTTCTAAGAAAAAGACTTCTTCAAAAGAAAAGGTGGTGAAGGCTTCTTACGAAAAAAAGAAACTTCGGAAGAATTCCATGCTGCTCAAGCTTCAACAAGCTCATCCTGCATGATCAACCAGGGATGGAATGGAAGATCAAGAAAGATGCTGCAGCCCAAACCTCTTCTTCACAAACATCTATTGAACCCCCATGCATAAATTTTGGTTCAATAAAATCCTTATCATTGGAAAAGCCCAACACCAAAGAGGCTTGGGTTTCAAATAAAAACTAACTTTTTCACCTTATGTGCAGGGACATCCATATGACAAGAACAACAATGCATGGATTGTAGATAGTGGATGCTCCAGGCACATGACCGGGAATAGATTTCTCCTTCAACTATTTCAATATTTTGATGGAGGTCTTGTTCAATTTGGAGGTGAGGCTGGAGGATACATTTTTGGGAAGGGAGTGTATCTAACAAGTTAAAGGTTGACAAAGTTCACTTTGTAATACAGTTAGAACACAATCTTTTGAGTTTTTCTCAGCTTTGTGATCAAAAGCACCAAATGCCTTTCACAGAACATGAGTGCATTATCCACAAACCTAAGATGATAGTTCCTCAGGAATTGGTGCTTCTTAGATCTCCCAGGCAAAAGGGATATATACAAGCTAGATATGAAGAATGATTTCCCACTGGGTGAAGTATCATGCTTTCTTTCTAAAGATGATGGTGATGAGTCAACACTATGGCATAAACAAATATGTCTTGTCAATTTTAAAACCATGAACAAACTGGTTAAAAATAACTTGGTATATGGTTTGCCTAAAAATGATTTTTTCTGCAAAGACAACTGTGTTGCACACCTAAAAGGGAAACAACACAGGGTGTCTCATGAATCCTAAGTTGTTAACTCTATTACCACTCCATTATACTTACTGCACATGGATCTATTTGGTCCCACAAGTATAATGCACATTGGAAGGAAATTATACTGCCTTGTGATAGTTGATGAAACTGCTGAAACTTTGAAATATTTTATTCTTAAAACAGAAAATCAAATTGATCACAAGGTTAAGATAATTAGAAGTGATCAAGGGACTGAGTTTAATAATCAAGTCTTGACTCATTCTGTAAGTCAAAAATGATGTTGCTGAGAGAAGGAACAGGACACTTGTTGAGGCTGCTCGGACTATGTTAGCTAATTCAAAGCTGCCTCTAACATTCTGGGCAGAAGTAGTTAGCATGACATGCTATGTGCAGAACAAAGTTCTTGTACTTATGCCACATGGAAAGACCTCTTATGAGCTATGGAACAAGAGGCCACCGTTCATTGGCTTTCTAAGATCATTTTGCAGCAGGTGTACCATACTTAACACAAAGGGCAATTTGGCAAAATTTGGTAAAAAGTCAGATGATGCTATCTTTGTTGGATTCCTGCAACTCTATTGCTTGTAGGGTGTATAACATCAAAAATAAGCAATTTGAGTAATCAACATTGTTGTTAATAAGCACACTCCTTGTGTTAAGGGGAATAACCCGATCATATATTTGACTTAGCATTGTTTCCAAACTATTCTAAACCTTCTTTTGAGAATGTTTCTACTGGAATGGGTACTTATGTGATTTTGATGATGATCAAATGTTTGAGTTACCTAGACCTTTTTCTAGTTCTCCAAGAGCTACTAAAGATCAAGCTCCCTCACTTATGCATTCTTATACAACACCAAGCTGATGGAAGTAGCATTCTAAAGGAACAAGCAACTATTAATGCGCCTTCACAATCAACTGATGATAGTTTTCTCATTCATTCAATCAGTCCTCATTGAATGAGTTTGAGACAGTAGCCGGTCCAAGTGTTCAAGCTCCTGAGCATAATATGTCTAATCTGGATCTATCTTTCCTACTGGAGGTGATTCATAAACTCAAGATTCACAACACTCATCCTACTGAAAAACATGATTGGAGATGTCTTTAAAGGCGTGAGTACAAGGGGATAGGCTCACAATGTGAATGTCTGCTTGTACTTATGCTTCATATCTTAGATGGAACCCAAAAAAGTAAAAGAAGCCTTAAACGATAGTGGTTGGGCTGAGTCAATGCAAGAGAAATTGTTTCAGTTAAAAGCAAAGGTTTGGAACCTATGTCCGCTACCATCTGGTCAAGTACCAATAGGCACCAAATGGGTTTTGAGAAACAAGAGAGATGATAGGGGCTTGATTATCAAGAACAAGGCAAGATGGTAGTTCAAGGATACAATCAAGAGGATGGAATTGATTACACTAATGTCTTTACATTAGTTGCTAGACTTGAGGCAGTGAGGATCTTTCTTGCTTATGTTGCTTCCTAAAATTTTACCGTGTACCAACTTGATGTCATGTTTGCCTTTCCATATAGGGATATAGATAGGGAAGTCTATATATGTCAACCTCTAGTATTTGAAGACCCACAACACCCTGACTATGTGTGCAAATTGGATGAAGCTCTTTATAGGCTGCACCAAGCACCTAGGTTGTGCTATGAGACTCTGTATCAATTTCTCCTGAAGAATGGTTACACTAGAGGTACTATTGACAAGACTTTATTCATAAGAAAGTCTGGGAAAGACATTCTGTTCATCCTAGTCTATGTTGATGACATCATATTTGCTTTTTGAAATGTCCAAATATGCAGAGACTTTGAGAGCATCATGAAGAAGAAGTTTGAGATGAGTTTCATGGGAAAAATGGACTTTTTTCCTTGGAATCCAGGTGAATCAAATGAAGGAAGGGTCTTTATTAATCAAACTAAGTATGTCTCTAATATTTTAGAAAACTCTGATTTGAAAGATTGTAAGCCAGCAAAGACACCCATACCCAGAAATCATAATCTTTGTCCTGACTCTAAAGGGGAGGATATAGATCAATATTAGTATAAGGCAATCATTAGATCTCTCATGTATCTCACAAAGTAGCCTGATATCATGTTTGCAACATGCATTTGTACAAGATATCAGGCTATTCCAAAGGTGTCTAACCTAGTTTCTGCCATAGAATCCTTAGATACCTCTAAGGAGCACCTAAACTGGGTGTTTGGTTTCCAAGGAACAACAACTTTAATATCCATGGCTATTCTGATAGTGACTACACTGGTTGCAATATTAACAAGAAATCAATATCAGGAGGATGTCAATTTCTTGGTGGAAGGATCATCTCATGGAATGTAAGAAGCAATCCTTCGTCTCTACATCAATTGCTTAAGCTGAATACATTACTACTGCAAGTTGTTGTGCTCAGCTGCTATGGATTCAAACCAGATGATAGACTACGGATTCAACTTCATGAACACTCCTATCCACATTGATAACAACAATGCTATATCTATCACTGTAAATCTAGTCAAGCACTCCAAGACAAAACATATTCATATCAGGTACCATTTCATTAGAGATATTCATGAGAAAAATCTGATTAAACTAAACAAAGTTGATTCAAATGAATAATCTGCTAATTTTTTTACCAAAACATTTGATGAACAAAGATTAAGTATCTTATTACAGATGTTGGGATGATAAACATTGATTAGTCTATCTCCTTTGGAAAACCTTTTTGAAATAGGTCTTGTTTTTATCAAAGCATATAAGCCCTGTTGTAAAAGGATATTTCTTCAAAATTTCTCTAAGTATAATTCTTCTGAAGAGGAATTAACCCGCGAAAGATATCAAGTATATGTTTCGAAGAAAAATTCCTCCAAAGAATTTTTCTCTCAAAAGAGTTTTTAGTCTCAGAGAAGCGATTGATACTATATCAGATGTTAGTTCTCTCGAAAGATTAACATGTTCTGTTTATATGTCTTTTTACTATTTGTAATAGTATAGGGACTAGTTTTGTAATTTTGTTAGTTCATTATGTTTCATTATAAATAGCTTGCTGCAGTTAGTAGTAGAGATGAAAACTGCTTACTCACTTTGTAATTGTCTTTGCTTGATATTAATGAAATTGTGAATTTTGTTGATATCTTGCTTTATTTGATTACTTTGTTTGTATTTCTTTGAATTGTATTCATAGATCATCACAGATTGATACATTTGATCCTATCAAATGGTATTAGAGCTGTTGGTTGAGTGATTTTTGAGTTCTGTCAAACTATCAAACTTAAAAATTCACTGAATCTATGATTGATAGACAATTCAATTGAAATTTTGTGGATTTTAGATGTGTTTCATCATCAGAAACATGTTTTAAACCACAATTAGCAGTGAATTCATCAATTCGAGATAATTTGTTGAATTTGTTTTGAAAAGCTCATTATTTTTCGAACTGAAAATCACAAAATTGATTGATTTGTTGTTGATATTGAAAGAAATTAATGTTAGAAGAATGATTATCGGTATAAAAATATCTAATTGGAAAGTTTCAATCCAATTCATCAACTTTTGAAGAATTTCAGAAGATTTGAGTTAGTTACATTTATATGAACATGATGAATGTGGCGCATTAGGTTGAAGTTTGCTGAAAAATTGTCTAGGTGTTAGGCGTTTGACTACTGTATAGTCGCATTAACACTGTTTGGACGTCTTCAGTTTAGACGTTTGACTGTTGTTGAAGGGTACAAGTTCAGACATATCATCTCTGTTGAGGCGTATTAGAACTGTTTAGACGTTTGACAACTGTTGAGGCGCTTTACAACTGTGTAGGCGCATTACGACTGTTCAGGCGTTTCATTACTATTTAGACGCATCAACTTAGATAGTTTGGAAAATTTTCTAAGGCAGTCCCTTAGACGTCTCTCAACCTTGGCTCATTAACTGTTTGGACGTTTGATTACTATTCAGACGCATCACCCTTGATACTTGAATTTTTTTTAAGAAAAATTTTCAAATTTTTTTTAATTCAAAATCTAAGAAAAACAACAAAAATAAGAATGGTGAAATCAGAGATTCTGAAAATAGAGTTCCAAAACTTAAAAATAGAGCGTCTCTTAGGTTAAAACATCATTTAAATTCCATTGACACTGATCTTTGGAAATCTATAAAGAAAGGACCATACATTCCTATAATCACTAATGGGCCTGACAAAGGGTTTGTTTATACTAAAGATTCCCAGAACCCTATCTTGAAGATGGTCTTCAAGGAGTGTTTGAGAAGAGTAAAGAATGATATCAAAGCTACTCCTTGATGTGTAAAGGACTACCTCTGGAAGTTCTTGCAAGGCTTGATGGATATCAAACTAGATACACCATGTGTAAAGCCTTAAAGACCATTTGTGAAGGAGGCAAAGAGATTCAAAATCTCAAGAAACAAAAGTTGAAAAGGCAATTAGAACTGTTTCAACATTTGTCGGGAGAAACCATAAATCAGATGATGAACAGATTTGTTCAACTTACAACTGAGATGTCAACAGCTGGTATTAAGCCTGATCTTGAAGATTTAAATCTTAGACCACCCAATGCTTTACCCTCATCATGGAAAGAAACAGTAACCTTACTAAAGCATACTGAAAAGTTCCCTATTGATCTAGATCTACACATTGCCAAGATAGAGTCAGTAGAGATTGTGAAAGCTCAAGGAATAATGATAGAGTAGCATCAATGTCTCAATATGAGTTTGTTGCTTCTCCTGCAAATACTATTGAAAATTCATTCTTGGCAAAAAGTGAGAAAATTACAGAAGAAGAAAGAGATTTGTTTGTTGGAGCAGGATTTTTCACTGATTCATCATTTACTAGTGCTCCTGCTTATACAACACAGTCTCATTCTTAATCTCCTCCTAAATCTCGATCTCAAAAATCTAATGTTCAAACTGAGACTTCTTCATCTAACGCTGCTAAATCTAGCAAAGTTAAAGATGTGATTAACATCCTATTAGAGGATGAAGAGTCTAAAACTGCATTCACTGCATTTATGGCTAGTTTTCAAGCATATCTAGGTAGCCATTTAACTTAATTAGATCTGGTTTTGCTGGATTTGTTTGAAATGGATCCTGAAGATGTTGAAGAGATAGACTTAATTGGTAGATGGTGATGATTGCTTATGGGACACAAAAACACTCATATGTTAAGAGGAAGTACAAGCCAAGTGCTAACAACACTGTTGGGTTTGATAAGTCAAAATCAAGGTGTTTTAATTATAACAGTTGTGGACATTTCTCCAGAGAATGCAAAGCTCCAAGGAATAATAGAGGAAATGCTCAATCAAGTTCTAGCAATCAAAGTTTCAACCAGCTCAAAAGACTTTTCAAAAGCCTTATCAAAGTCTTCCTACGCCTAAGCCTAAAGATGAAACAAACCATATGATTAAATCAAGAAAGCTTTAGTAGTCAGCATTAAAGATGGTTATGATTGGAGTGCATATGCTGAATAGTTTACTAATTATTTAACATCAAGTTTATCTCTTATTGCAGAAATACAGGAAGAAGATTGGTCAGAAAATAATGATCCAAAGGTAGAAATTGAGAATGAAGAAGATGACTATGATTGGAGTGACAAATCTAATCCTAAGGAGGATACAGATGAAGTAGCTCTAATGGCACAGTCTGATCAACCTAAGGTTGACACTTCATCTTCAAAATCTAAAACCTTATCTCCAAATTCCTAGAAATCCCATTTGATGTGAGAGAAAAACTATGCACAAAATCATGCTATGAACATGTTGAATACTATAGAAACTACTCATATAAAAATATGTGAGAAATTAAAACAAGAAGAGTCAATACATAACAAACTAAAATCTGATCATAAAAGAGCAGATCAAAAGATCAATTCTCTTCAAACTTCATGGAACAAAACTCAAAAAGAATTAGAAATTGTCTCTAAATAATTGGAAGAGATGACCAAAAATATTGAACAGGAGAAGATAGCACATGCTGCTACTCAAATGGATCTTTCTAAAGTCAAAAGTTCAAAAATGATTGTAGAAAAACTCGTAAGTGACAGAAAAGATAAATAGAAAGCAGGGTTAGGTTTCACTCATGAACCTATGCCTGAATCTATTACAAACACTTTACTATAGAACTTTAATACACATGACCATTCTCTTGAAAATAAAGCTAAACTTAAAGACTTTCAGGTCAAAAACAAGAATTCGGAAGAAGAAAAGGAAAATGTAAAAGTTTTTGTTGAAAATGATCAAGAAAAGATTAAAAATGGTCATCCTATCAAGATAAAATCTTATGAACCAAAACAAACAAAACAAAACACTTCTGATCAAATTAATTCTGTATTAGAAGCAGTGAAAGTTCAAAGCAAAGATAAAGATAAACAACAGGTAGGCACATCAGAAGATTCAAACATTATTAATCTAAAACAAGTTCAATCTAAAAAGGAATCTTCTTCTAATGATGTTCAATCTCGAAGTAAACCAGGTTCTTCTAAGTCAAAGAATCAAAGAAGAAGAAAGAAATCATCAAAAACAAAATCTAAACAAAACAAAGGTTCAGAAAAGTTGATCAAAGCAACAAATCAGGCAACAAGACTTAAACCAATAAAATTCGTGTCAGTCGGTTTGTTAAATATGAATTCTCTTCAAACCAACAAGGTGAATATAATGAACAAATCCCACTCTGATCTGAAATCAAGTTAGATTCTAAGACTTCCGTTGTAGCAAAAAGATTTATTCCTAATGAATTCAAGAAGAAGTTCATGTTAAACAAATACAAAATAATTTGGCACAAAATCAAAATGTGAAAATTGAAAAACAACAGTTTGACTATTTGACACCAAAATATAAAAATGGATCAAATATAGTGTCAATGTCAAAAGTTAACAAAAAGTTGTTTATGACTCCATAAAAGTACTATGAAATATGTGATATGAAAAATCACAATAGTGCTGAGTGTTATTTCAACAAGTACTGTCACATATGTGACATGAGAAATCATTCCACACAGATTGTTATTTTAACAAATACTATACTTATTGTGAGAAAGACTCACAATATTGCAAATTGTTATTTTGGAAAGAGAGCACATACTAGAGGATTTGAAAATTCAAACATGAGCAAAGGTTATGTTAATCCTCAATATATGAAGAATCAAACTGATGGATTTCAAAAATTAACTAATCAGCCTTCTTTTGGTTTGAGACCTTTTCAAAAGAAAAATTGTGTGAGATCTAAAGAAAATATGTAAGAAAAATTCATACCAAGATCGGTAAGAATGACTAATAAAAAGGTTAGTCGACAATACGAATCAAAAATTGATCAATCAAATGGTATGAATGTTTTCAAAAATAACTCAAACAATTTTCAAAACAAAATTGGTAAATTCATCAAGAATAAACCTAATTTGAATAATCTTCATTACAAACATTTACCATTGTTGATAAATTTGGAAAACCCAAGACCATCTCGGCTTGGGTGGATATCTCAACTTAATTCTCTTGTTGTGCAGGAACGCCCAAGAAGACCACTTAATACATGGTATGTGGATAGTGGGTGTAGTCAGCATATGACAGGCAATCTTGCCTTGTTACAAGACTTTAAGATAAAGGATGGAACACACGTCGCCTTTGGTGGTGATGCTGGTGGAAAATAACAGGAGAAGAAACATATCAAATGGGATAATAAACTTTCACAAAGTCAACTTTTGTTCACAGTGGAACTTTAATCTCTTAAGTGTATCCCAAATATGTGATAAATCATACTCTGTTCTATATGATGATTCATTTTGTTATGTTTTGAAGCCAGGTTTTCAGATAAGCAAAGATTGGATAATTGTTACAGCTAAAAAGGATAGACATGTGTACAAGCTAGATATGTCTCAAGTTGATCCTTTAACTGAAACAACATGCCTAATTGCTAAAGCATCAAATGATGAAAGCTAGCTTTGGCATAGACGTATCAGACATTCAAATTTCAAGAATATGAACAAGCTTGTATTAGGAAATCATGTCATTGGACATCCATCGAAAAAGCTTGCAACGACTGATCACTGCTCAGCATGTTTGAAAGGAAAGCAACACAAAGCGTCTTATAAGGCCAAGCTCATAAACTCAACTTCCAAACCTCTTCAAATGTTACATATCGACCTTTTTGGACCAACAAATGTCAAGAGTATTGGACGAAAATCATATTGTTTAGTTAACATTGATGACTATACAAGATTTTCATGGGTTTTCTTTTTGTATGCTAAATCTGAAACGGCTGATTTACTAAAAGAATTTATCATTAAAGTTGAAAATAAATTATAAAGTAAAGTGAAAATAATAAGAAGTGATAATGGAATGGAATTAAAAATGCTAACATTGAAATGTTTGTGCTTAGAAAGGGATAGCTCATCAGTTCAGTGCTCCCAGAACTCCTCAACAAAATGGAGTTGCTGAAAGGAAGAATAGAACTCTGATTGAAGCTGCACTTTCTATGTTAGCTGATGCAAAAATTCCTATCACTTTTTGGGATGAAGTAATATCAACTGCGTGTTTTATTCAGAACAGAATCTTAATTGTGAAAGATAAAATGAAAACTCCTTATGAGTTAATGTTCGGAAGAAAACTGAACATAAACTTTCTAAAATCATTTGGTTGTCCTGTTATTAATCTTAATTCAATTGTTCAATTAGGAAAATTTGAATCAAAATCTGATAATGGATTTTTCATTGGATACTCATTTGTTTCAAAAGCCTATCGAGTGTATAACTGTAGGACGAATATAATTCTTAAAACATTAAACGTTAAATTTTATGAAAATTCTTTTCCATCAGTTTCAAATGGTCTTGCATGGTTATTTGTTTTAGATTCATATTCAAATTCTTTTCAATCTACTTGTTTAATCAATCAGGTTTGGTGAGGACCTGTATTTTAACGAAATACCTATTGATTTAGCGTGCGATTGGGTTGTATTTATAGGTTAGTATTGTTCATTCATTCGTGCGATGAACCATTAGTATGATTCAGTCGTGCGATTGAACCATACGGTTGATTCATCCGCACGACTGAGTGTTCAGTCGTGCGACTGAGCCAATCTTATGTGTCAATCATACGACTGATCCAGTCTCCTGGTTCAGTCATGCGACTGAGTCAATCGTATGAAGTTATTCATGTGTGTGGTCCATTCGCATGGGCCATTCGCATGAGAACTTCATTATGTTAAGTTTGAATGTATTAATTAATAAACATTATGTGTAACCATTCAAACAATCACTAATCTAATTACCAATTCAATATCGACTCATTAATGAATATTAGACATTACAAATCACAAACAATCACTTTCATTTCATTAATCATATCAATTACATCCGAATCAGATAAAAAGATCTATTACATTTCATATCATGATCTAGGGACATACATGTATCAACAAACTCCCCATTGGACCTAGATCTCTCTAATGTCTTGTTTCTGCATCACCTCCTCATATTTCTTGTACTTGTCCTCCTTTGTGACACCTGCATGAATCTCAAACGCGAAGCAGAGTCTTATGACATTTTGGAACTGGAGGGCTTGTACAATATCTTGCGTATCATAGAACAGTGGCCACATGTATAGTGTGTAGACATCATTTGCTGACAAGTTGGAAAGCCACATTGGGTTGAATACCCTGATCATATCCATTTGGCCTTCTTTGTTTAGGACTATGACCGCTTCATCTGTTCTCCAATCGTAGTACCACCACTTAAAGTGTGGAGTGAAGTCCTGTGGCATTTCCCTGAGTGGGATTCTTGACATTGTGCGCGGAGGACTCCACTTCAACACTATCTGCTTTCCAGTAATGGTATCAACCTCAGACCTTCTGATATACCTTGTAGGCTGTTGGGGTCTGAAGTTAATCCACCCTGGTGTGGTACTCCTTCTTTAGGGCAGCCTCGAACCAGCCTGACATCTTCCTCGGTCAGCATACAAAAGCTTTAGTTTGGCCAGCTTGAGCTCAAAACCTGGTAGAGTCTTCAGATCATGTGGGAATCTGAAGTACTCTATGCCCTTTCCCTCTTAACTGCATATACGTTAAGATCCTCAAAATACGCCCACGCTATGATCCTGCCAGTCACCTTATGATGTTTCTTGACTCTGTAGAGTTTGGTGTAGGCATCCTGTTTCGGTGCAGCGCGTTGGGCTCTAACTTCTTCAAAACACGCAGCCCACTCAGCCCTTTCGGATATCGACATCATCATTTGAGGCTTGGCCGTTTCCTCTACTTTCTCCGATTCTTGCTCCATCTTGTCTAACACCTCAAAATATCGATCGCCGAGGGGATTCACCCAGATTGGGGACCACATTTCCCTCATTGTCAGCGTACTGAGGGTAGTGCTTGGCAGTGACATCTTCAATCTCGATTTCATCAACATCGTTGAGCTCTTCGTCACTGGTCGAGTCGCATGTCGGAGCATCCTTCACTATCTCATCTGGATTGAGCTTGAAGATCTCTGCGAGTTGTCGTTTGATAGGTCGTGAATTATTTCCCCTTCTTCAGGGTATAACTCACCGATCTCCTTACGATCCCTTGCAGATCAAGAATCATTGTTAGCTGAGTCTTGACCTGCTGAAGGGGAGCAACATCAAACTCATCCCTTTGGTAATTTGGATCTGTTTGATTTACACATTCAACATATCAACCATTAGTATTTAATCAAAACAGAAATGCATTAAACTTAATTTAAACATTTAATACATAGGTTTCAATACATGATTCAAATACAAAAGTAATTAAATACATAAACATCTAATCTTTACTTTTGTCCTGTATCATCGTCTCGTCACTTGGTGGAGCAGAAGAAGAAGCTGGTTGGTCTTGATTCTTCTTAGACCTCTTTTCTTGACCTGAAGCAGAGGCCGATGCAGCTGCATCTCCTCCTGCTGTATCATCATCATCATCCTTCTCCTCTGTCCTTTCTTCTTCTCTGTCCCTCATCTCCTCTGTCTCTCATCCTCATCATCCTCATCATCATCTTCATCATCTCCGTCTCCCTCTTTGATCTTCAAGGGCTCCTCCTTAGATCCCTTTAGCTTTAACATGATCGTCTTCTTCGCCTCCTCCAACTCCTCTATCTTCTTGTTTGATGTGACACTATGTGCTTGGAGTTGGGCTATCTCATGGCTCTGAGCAGCCATCTGTTGGGCCTGCTCCTCTATCACTCGAGCCTGCTCTTCTATCTGGTGAGACTGAGCAGTAGTAAGATCAGCAAGCTGGCGGATCTGAGCCGCCTTCTCCTCATCTGCAGCTAATAGGCGCATCACCATCCTGTTGAGCGCAGACAGCTGTTCCTCTACCCAATTGGAGGTAGAGGTGATCCATAAGTATGAGATGGATGGGCTGAGGATCCAGCTTGGTGGGTAGTGGTGGTGGTGGTGGCTGTAGTGAAGATGGGTCTGTGAAATAGGGAGGTGATGTGGGAGTGAAAGATATGGTGGTAGATGGAATCTGTATTGGTGGGAGGTGTGGTGGTGATAGTAGTAGCTGTGGTGGTTGTGGTGGTGGATGGTGTGGCTGTGGTGGTGGATGGTGTGGCTGTGGAAGTGGTAGTGGTGGTGGCTGTGGTGGTAGCGAAGGTGAGTCGTTTTTTTCTTCTTCTTCTGACCATGGGGCTGAGCCATCCTTTTCCTCCTCGTTCCCGTTGAGGTGGATGCTCCCCCTACAACCCTGCTAGCTGACTCCGGTGCATAACTAGGATCAGTGCTGTCTCTCCTGAGTCTCTTGGGCGTTCACCAACCGCCCTTAGCCCATGTTCTGTGGGAACAACCTTGCTTCCCACAGTACGTGTCAAGGGCTCCTCTTCCGACTCCTCTTCCTCCTCACCAGGAACAAAATCCTGATGGAAACCAGCAGACTCGGCTATGTCTCCATGGAGGTATAACATCAGAAACTGAGCCTCTCGGTGGAGTAGGCATATCATCCCCAGCGTCCCCACTGTCGTCATCATCAGAGTCATGCTCTGGAGCAGTAGCCTCAGTCATCAGAATCACTGTCATCATGACGCCATTTGCGTCTCCCCGGCGCCACATATCTCTCGTTGGCCAATGGCCAATCAACCTCTTCACCTGGGGCTTCACTTGCTTGCCCCTATACACCCTCATCCGACCCAAGGTCGTGTCATCCATAATCTCCAAAGCAACTGCATCATGACTCTCCTTGGGAAGAAGTGGCAGCTTCTCGTTGAAGATCAGCTGTAGAACCTGGGGTACATACAAAATCCTTCCTTCCCTTTGCCTCCAGGTTCTCCACCAAATAGGAGAAGATCATACTCGAAAAGCTGAAAGGGTGGTTCAGCACCAGTGCCACGTAGGCATTCTGAATCTGGTCTGATAGATCATCGAACCCACCCCTCCTCGAAGCAATGCACTTTAGGATCACATGCGCCAAGTACTTGTACTGGGGGCACAGGTTGCTCTTGTTGAGCACACCCGAGTTTATGTCCCATGCGTACTTGATCCTGAGGAAGCAGCCTCTCACAGTTAGTGGATGTAATCTGGTGGGGTGATTCGTATCATCCCCAAACTCAAGAACACTCTAGATATCAGCAGCAGTAACCTCGATATCATGACCCAGAATGGAGCTCCGTATACTGTACGGCTCACGAGAGCGATCAACTGAGGCATTCTCCCAGAATGCCTGGTGTAATGACCTGTAGGGCGTGCAAGGTGTAGATATAGCTTTATTTATCCGGGAACGTCTAAGGAAAGCTATAATCTCTGTGAACTCGACCCCCTTCCGAGTAGTATGATCCAAGTGAGCACATATGTTGTGCTTTAGATTCAGGGAACATCTATCAGCCATTTTCCTGAAACACAAGACACAGAACCATTAGTACATAATACATCAAAATTCAGTTCTAAGTGTAATGTTTAAATTCATTCTGATTCATTCGTGCGAATGAATCATGCGACTGAAGTCAGTCGGTTGTTCTGTCATGCGACTGAGCGCGTTCGGTTGAATGAGACATGCGACTGAGTTCAATCTGCTGACTGAGTCTGCGATTGGTTCAGTCGCCGACGAACTCATTCGCATGGTTCATTCGGCCGATTGATCCAATCGCAAGTTTCAATCGTGCGATTAGAGTTCATCCGGACGACTATCGATCCCACTGTCGCCTTCCCACTGTTCAGTCGCCTGTGTTTCAAATCTTGACCAAACAAGTGATTTAACATGGGTTACCGGTTCAATAGACTCGCCATTTAGTCACTAATAACCTATTAAACTTAATTTTAACATTTTGCTAGTTTATGTTGGTTATTAGGCATTTTTCAGTCCGGTTTCTTGTTTCACTCGAATATCACCAAATGTGGTTTCCATTCCTTCTGTTTTGGTGCGATATCAATGCCATCTACCTTTATATAAGTCAACGATGTCAGAAGATCAACAGCAATGTGAAAACAAGGTCTAGAGAAATTTTGGCAGAGTAACGGACTACGTGCGATTTAGGTGCGATTGAGGGTGATGAGTGGAATGCGATCGACTATGGCCCTTTAAATACTGAAGCTGAGTTCAATCGCCGACTGGCCTCATTCGCCCAGTTCATTGGGCGACTGAGGCTCAGTCGTGCGATTGGCCCAGTCAGTCGCATTCAGTTGCCGACTGAGTCTTAGTCGGTCGACTGACTCATTCGTGCCCTTTCATTCGCACCTCAGTTAACCACTGAGTCTCAGTCGGTCGACTGACTCATTCGCCCCTCTCATTCGGTCGAATGGATCATTCTGATAAGCCATTCGGGTGAATGTCTCAATCTCATGTCCAGTCGTGCGAATGGGATCCATTCGCATGGTTGTCCATACTTATGATCCAGTCGGGCGAATGGGTTACACTTATGAACATTTAGCACTTAAACTCTTTTTACCTGTTAAATTAACATTATGAGCATTTGATCATCTCAGACATGATCATTTTATCTTGAAACTTTTGATCACCTCAGACGTGATCCTTTTACACAATTTAGTCACCTCAGACGTGACCCTGTTAAACTTTGAAAACACATGTGGTCATCTCAGACATGACCCTTTTAGTGAGTTGATCCCTTACTGATTTTTATGATATCTAGTCCGACGAACAAACAAACTAAAATGGCTAACTAACTAGAAATTTGAACTAAATACAAAAATAAAACTTGTTTTTGACTTTTTGTGAGAGATAAATCCTAAGATAACTTCTACTGGATTTGGTTCCAGAATAGGCAGCTTCAATTTAGTTTGACCACACCTGGACCAATTCAAATTTGGAATCATACAGGCAAGTCAAATCATTTGGGACTTGTTATCAAAACCTTTTGATGCTCAATTCTTGGTTTTCATCCAGAGTCGTTAGCAAACTTTTAGGAAATCATACTGGAACTATTAGATTACCACATTGATTTGAACTTTCAAGAATTGCAGCCACAATGATTGTCAATATGTTTGTCCTCTTAAATCCATACACAGACTTTTTCACAGACTGGTGATAGATTTAGGTTTAATTATTTCAACTAACATTTGTGGATCCCACACTTATATGGTAATCAACATTCCTCAGGAGCTTTTGAGCGGTCTACGGGTATTTTTACAAGAAGAGACTATTCTTAGAGCTTTCAAAGAGAAGCCAATCCTCAGATCAGTGCCATCGCACAGCAGAGAGGCGGCAAACAACAATGAATTCTAGAATATCTAGGTTATGCTTATCCTCAGGTCAGTGCCATCGCACAGCAGAGAGGCACACCCCTATCTCCTTGTTAGAGCAGCTTAATTTTATTTTGCACAAAATGCACCAACAACATAAGTCATTAGCTTGATAGCATTTTTCTTTCATTTTTTTGTGCTTTGCTCTATTTATGGTCATCCGCACACATTTGTGGCGTTTACATCCTCATTACCCCTTATTGGAATATTGTTGATTGTGTTAACCAGTGATAAGATGGAAGCCCACAGTCAGTTGAACAACTTAGTTTGATCTTGAGATCACCAGTCAGGTCAATCATCTATTGTGTTGAATCTACCGACATATCAATTGTGGTCTAACAACCTCTAGGTCTACTCTCGTTGTGTTACCTTAGGAGTTACCAGTTTTTCTATCATCTTCCCTTTTATATAGCTTAGACTACACAGACTTATACTTTGAATTTTTGCATCTTTTCTAAATTAAATTTTTTAAAGTCCCTCTTGATTTGTTCCTGTGTACTATCATATTCCAAAGGGTTTGAATCGGTATCACAGATACGATCTACCTTATATCAGCTTTCCACTCCTCTCCCTCGTTATTTTTATTATTATTTTATTACTTATTATTATTACTTAGTTACTTGCTGACTTATTCTCCCCTAAAATACTAAATCAAACTGGTTTAATTATTTTAGGATTTTAATAAACCAAAATAACATGAGTTTAATTTAAACAGACTAAAATAAACAAATAAAATAAAATAAAAGAAAAAATTAACTAAACTACATCGGACTACACATGATCATCATCAGGAATAACATCACTTTCTCTTTTAACGCCGTTGACCTCTAGCAAATATTAAAACGTGGTTTATCAAAGGCTTTAGTATAGAGGTCAGCGCGTTGAAACCAGTATTAATTTTACCACATCTATTAAGTTTTTTCACAACAGTCTCTTATGAAATGGTATTTAATACCGATTGTTTGGTCTTTGGATGTTGTACCGGATTTTTAGTTACTGCAATTGCAGCAGAGTTATCAACAAAATAGGAGTAGAAGAAACTTTAAACCGTAATCCCGCATTTGCTGTTGAATCCAGATGATTTGTGAACAGCACTTGCAGCAGCAACGTATTCGGCTTCACAGGTTGACATGCAACCGATGTCTGCTTCTTACACTGCCAGGTAACTAATCTTCTCCCAAAGAATTGACACCCTGCTGATGTAGACTTGTATTCATCTTGCAGCCCCGTAATCCGAGTCACTATACGCCGTGAGCTCAAAGTCATCATCATGAGGATACCACAACCCAAGTGTGGGTGTACCTTTCAATAAAAATATCCTCTTGACCCCGATCAGATGGTTGACCTTAGGCTTAGCCTGATATCTAGAACATAAACATGTAGCATACATGATATCAGGTCTTGAGTAGTGAGATACATGAGGGATCCAATCATTCCTCGGTACATTGTGGCATCTACAAGATCTCCATTGTCATCAGGTGCTATATCGTGATTCGTAGCAAGTGGAGTCCCAGCAGCAGAAGCATTCTCCATGTCAAAACGACTGAGAATGTCTCCTACATACTTGGTCTGATGTAGAAATATCCCATTTGGAGTCTGATCCACCTGTAACCCGGGAAAGAACTTCATCTCCCCCATAGCACTCATCTCAAATTATTTCTTCATAACTGCTTCAAACTCTTTGCATAATTCTTCGTTCTTTGAACCGAAGATTATGTCATCGACATAGATTTGTACTAGCAGTAGGTCTCCATCTTTTTCTTTGATGAATAGTGTGTAGTCAATAACTCCCCTACGAAAGCCGTGTTTCACAAGATGAGTTGAGAGTTTATCATACGAGGCTCTAGGAGCTTGATGAAGCCCGTATAAAGCCTTGTCGAGTTTGTAAACTCTATCTCGTTGATAAGGATCTTCAAATCCCTCAGGTTGACTGACATACACTGTCTCTCGAATTTCCCCATGAAGGAATGCACTCTTCACATCTAATTGGTAGACCTTAATCTTCATATACGATGCATAGGCAAGGAAGATATGGATGGCTTCCATCCTTGCCACTGGTGCAAACACTTCATTGTAGTCAATCCCCTCGACTTGGCGAAATCCCTTAACAACCAGTCGAGCCTTGTTCCTGATAATGACCCCTTGGTCATCCTTCTTGCATTTCAAGACCCATTTGGTGCCAATGACTTTAGCACCTTTAGGTCTATCTACCAGAGTCCATACTCCTAACTTCTTGAATTGAAGAAGTTCTTCTTGCATGGCACTCACCCATGCCTCATGTTTAATGCATCACTTAGGTATTTGGCTCAAACTGCGAGACAAAACACCGATAAGCACCATCATGAGTGTAACCCTTTTCCATAACAGAGGCATAATCAGCTGAGTATAGCTGATTTCGGGTTTGTACTCCTGATCTGCCATCCCCAATGACATTGTCCAAGGGATGATAGACGTTTAGACGTGATCCTGGAGTAGTAGGAACAGCTACCTCAGAGCCAAGATTATGAACATTTGGTTCTGCATCTGAGGTAGTTGGAGTTTGAGGCTCCGAAGTCGAAGGTGCATCACTGGTAGATGCTTGTGGACTTTCAGAACTGGAACCTGTTCCTCCTGACTGTTCTGGTCATCTTCTTCAGCTTCATCTTCAGAGGAGGAGTCACTGTCGTCGACTACATCCCCTGACTAGTAGATGATTCTCCCTGTGAGCTAGATGTTGGTGTATTCAAGATATCATCCATCATCCGTGTAGCTAACTCGTCATCCGAGGGAGAGAGAGGGATGTTGAAGGACTTGAAGAATCCATCATAGTCGAAAAAGTAGGCGGGTCCTTTGCCAGTAGGTGGTGTGGTATATCTCTGAACGTCAACATTACACCACACTTCTACTAGACCCGTTGAGTTGTTGTAAACCCTCTTGTTCGTATGTTGTATCCTAGAAAGATTCCTTCATCCGCCTTCTCGCTGAATTTACCTTCTAGTGTTTTCTTCAGAAGTGTGCACGGCGCGCCAAATGGTTCGAGATACTTCAAATTCGGTTTGCGTCTTTGTAGTAGCTCGTAACATGTCTTTCTATGGCGCTTGACAATCAGAACTCGATTCAGTGTATAACATGCATTAGCTACTGCCTCATTCCAAAATTGGATAGGCAGTTTCGAGTCTGCCAGCATAGTCCGTGCAGTCTCTATCAAGCTTCTGTTCTTTCTCTCAGCAGCCCATTCATCTGAGGCGTGTATGCAGAAGTGAATTGATGCACAATTCCCTTTTCTTTGCAGTAATCCGCCATCCACTGATTCTTGAATTCAGTTCCGTTGTCTGAGCGTACTTGTCTCAGCTTTAGCTTGTAGAGAGATTCCTGTGTGGTCACTAACTCCTTGAATGACTCAAATGTTTCTGATTTGGACTTCAGAAACATTACCCAAGAGAATCTTGAGTAGTCATCAGTAACCACAAAACAGTACAAGTCGCCTGCAATGCTCTTTGTACTGACTGGGCCAAAAGATCCATGTGAAGAAGTCAAGAGGAGTTCTATTGAATGAACTTTCTTTTCCTTATGAGACTTCTTCGTCTGTTTGCCTTTCTTGCAAGCTACACAAAATTTAGGAAGTTGGAAATTCTTGACGTTAACTCCTCTCACAAGATCCTTCTGAATCAAGTGATTCATCTTCTTTGACTAATGTGTCCCATTCTCCTATGCCAGGAGATGGAATCCTTCTCATTAGCTTTAGATAGAAAGCACTGAACTTCATGATCCGTTGTAGAAGCTGTTGAGAGATTCAAAACATAAAGGTCTTTATATCTTGAAGCTGTCATCAGCACTTGGTCCTTCGGAATCACGTAATCTTTCTTTAGGACGTAACACTTCTTGTTGTCGAATATGACTTTAAAACCTTATCACAGATTGGGAAACAGAAAGTAAGTTGTTTTGAAGTTGCTGGACGTAGTTCCCCTATCAACTTAACTTTCTGATTCCCACTTCTCCCTGAGTTGTGATTAGCCTCCCTTGTTTCCAGCAAACAAACATGCCCTCCTTTTATTTGGCTTACGTTGATAAAGAGCCCTGTTTCCTGTCATGTGCCTGGATGCTCCGTTGTCTACAATCCACGTGTTAGTTTCAGCACTGTAGCGAACACCCTGCACATACAATGTAAAGGATTAGTTTAGGTTAGGAACCCAAGCCTTTACTGGCTTGGTTTCCCCAGAGGCATCACACATCATGAATTCCACCCATTGACCCTTAGAGAGTGAGGGTAGCTCAGGTTCCTTCTTGTCATCATTACCAGACACAGAGGATGATTTTTCTTTCCATAATTCAGATTTGTGCATGCCTGTTTGTGATAAACATCGACTGGCTGATGGATTGAACATTAATTTTCGCTATTTTCTTCTAGGTGGATTAAA